>OV049924.1:227124467-227596324 GCA_920104205.1 Eupeodes latifasciatus
AGCAGCACGGTGGAGTACCTCCGCCTCTGAACATTACTTGCTTGTATGGCAGAAGATTTCTTTTGTAAATTGAAAGTTGTTGTTGGTCTTTTACTTTTTGAAGACATTTTTCAATAGACTCTGGAGAACCCAGGCCCGTATGAAAATATAATAGCTCTGTTAATAATCAGTACGGTAGAGTTACCTCAGCCTCTGAAACCTTGACAGTGATATTATACGTCAACAGATACCTGGTCAACAAAATAAAACCATCGACTCGCTTACCTTACCTCTTACATTGGCGCCCATCTAGTGGCCAGAGTTTTGAAAAAAAAAACAGCACGAACGAACGAACTCACAAAAATCAACAAAAAAAAGGAACCAAACACACACTATCGCATAGCAACGGTTTTCACAGCAACGATGGCTACGTTCACTGAAGAGCAAGTCAACAAACTGTTAGCTACTGTGATGACAAAAAATTTACGAAGCGGCAGTTTTAGCATTTGTACAAGCCGTTTTTCCGGTGAAAAAGATCCTCTTAAAGTCGAGGAATTCATTGCCACAATCAGCTGCTATGGAGATGAAGAGGAGCTAATTTACATGTCCGATGGTGGCGAGGGACTATACACCACGTATGAGAGCGGCCAGCTTGCGGGACTCTCGAGAGAAGAGGAGTCCCCAGAAGAGGAAGAAGAGCGCACCATTGAAGCGCAGATCGCTAGCTTACAAGCACAATTGGCCCCCCTGTTACAGGCACTTAAAGATAAACAAGAGGCCCGCAGGCGTAAAGAAGAGCAGGCTGTTCAAGCACGGCCGCAGCCAACAAATAGAGATGAAGGGGTGCAAAAAGCAAAAAAACACCCCCAACAAGAGCAGGCTAAGCAGCAGCCAAAACAACAGCAGCAAAAAAAGCAGCAGCCAAAGCAACAGCAACAGGGTCAACAGCAGCCGTCACGACAACAGCAGCAGAAACAACAAAAACAGGAGCAGAATCTGCAGAGCCAGCAGCAGCAGCCGAGACAACAGCAGCAGTCCAGCAGTCACAGGCGAAGCCAAGAAAAGAAAAGGTGCCACCAATCAATGTCTATAAAATTGATTTGAAGGAAGCCATAGACCTGTGTAAGTCGGCCATAGGCCAAAATTTTTTTATTAAACGTTTGAGTGATAGTAGACATGCTATCCACTGTAACACAGTGGATCAGCATAAATTAATTAAAAGCTTACTTAAGCAGTCTACCACTGAGTTTTTCAGCTTCACCCCGAAGGTGGAGAAATTACAAACGGTCCTCTTGAAGGGCATAGATTCCTACACGGAACCACAGGCGCTCTTGGATGAGCTCCGCCAAAAAGCGGGCGACGATCTCGATTTTATTGGGGTTAAGCCCTTTACTACAGTAAAGGCCAGACGGGAGAAGCGCACTTTGCCAATCTTCCTGGTCCAGCTTTCGCCCAGCAGCAATCTGGATAAGTTGAGGAGTATCTCCAAACTCAATTACCAGCTTGTGACTTGGGATACATTAAAGAGGCGCGGCGATATGCTTCAATGCATGCGCTGCCAAAGGTTCGGCCACGCTAAAGCAAACTGCGAAATGCAGCCACGCTGTGTTAAATGTGGTGAGAACCACATTGCAGACGAGTGTAAGCTCGGAAAGGAAAGGGTCATCGATATGACCCTCCTTAAATGTGCACTTTGCCGAGGCGAAGGGCACCCTGCTAACTATCGGGGATGTCCGGCGTTTCAGCAAATCAAGCAAAAAAAAGTGCAACAAAATATGTTAGTAGATCGCCCTATTACGCGTGCTCCTACAACAATGCCCGTCAACCCCCAAATTTCCTACGCCTAAATGGCGTCAGGAAAGGGAGCTACGGTACAGCCTGCGCCAAAGGCAGCCCAACCGGCCCTAGTGCCGAGAGCTCCGGATGCGCAGGGTGAAATAAGAAGCCTGTTGCTGGCCATTCAGGGCCAGTTATCAGGTCTTCAAAACCAGATCAGGGAGCAGGCGAAGAGGGTAGATCACATCTACACTATTTTGCCAAGCTTTACGCATTTTTTAGGTTAAGGGCGCGCTGCCGGGGAGGCCCTTAAGGATCCTTGCTGTGAATGTAAATTCACTGATTAGGGTCGAACGTAGAGCTAACTTATTCCAATTGCTGAAAGACCAAAGTCCTGATGTGTTTTTGGCCAGCGAAACTAAGCTGAACCAGAAACATAAATTGACGCACAACAATTACAATATCCTACGAAGGGACCGGCCAAACTCTACACAAGGGGGTGGGGTCGCTATTTTCGTACGAAAAGGCATTAGTTATAAAGTTATATACAATAGTGAAGTACGCAGATTTCAGCTGCTTCAGGCATGTATCGTGTGCATTCCTCTCCAACAGGGAAAGCGTTTGTATGCGATCGCGTCTTATGCACCGGAATCATCTCAGCCAGCTCAATTTATAACAGAGCTCGGAAAACTTTTTCAGTGCTTGCAACTGAACTCGGAAGAGAACTTCTATCTCATGGCCGGTGATTTAAATGCCAAACATGCAGACTGGGGAAATCAAATACAAAATCCTCGTGGTAACCAGTTATTTAACTGGATTGTCCAGTACAATGCCGAGTATATGCTCGACTTGTTGGCTACTGATAGACCATCATTCCCAAGGAGCGGTGCCTATCTGGATCTTTTGCTAATGGACACAAGACTGATAATAACTGACACTGTGGGTCAAAGACCAAGAAACTGTTTACGGACGATCGAGTACGACAGTGACCACTGCGGACTCGCCGCCGTAATACGGCTTCCAAACGAGCTTGTGGAGTTGGAGGAGTACGTGCCGGTGCATTCTTACAATTATAGTAAGACTCACTGGCCGCGCTTCACCAACGCTTTAGCGAGAGAACTTCGGTCTAGAAACATATCCCCACCAATCGACAGGAATCTGACAAATACCGAGATTGACGGATATTTACAACAAATGGACGAGACAATCCAACGAACCATGGAAAGAACTATACCGAAATACAAGGAACGAGACAATACGAACTTGTACCGTAACGCGACTACAAACGCACTGCACAGACACAAAAGTAGACTTCTAACAAGGCTTAAATGTTTGTACCGGAGATTTATTGACCCAAACAATCTGGAGGTTAGGACATTGAAGTCGTCGATAAAAAACGTAAACAAATTAATCAAAGAAAACTATCGATTAAACATTAATTTGTATTGGGACACGAAAATTCGGGCCATTAATTCTAGTGACCCGAGTATGTTTCCGCAAATTAAGAAGATCTTTAGGAGGAATGATGAAAACGACCTTCCTTGTCTTAAGCTTCAGAGGACGACAGAGAACAGAGACGTACTTCTGACAGCAGGAATAGATCCAGGAGACGCCGTCTTGAACGATGACTTCTTTGTTGTCGAAGATCCGCAGGAGAAAGCAGAGGCCGTGGGGGCTGCTTTCCAGCAAGTGTACAAGGTGAATCCTAGCATTCGCCCTAATCACGATCTGGAGAATAGAGCCCTGCAGCACCACTTCTACCTGCGTAACGACATAACGCAGTGGCGATCCGAGAACCTCGGTTTTACCAGGTTCAATGACGAAAACGTGGCAAATGCCATCATCGCCGGGCAAAACGGGACTAACACCCTTTTAGTCACGAAGATAGAGCTCCAGCACATCTTCGATACATTAAAGAAAAAGAAGTCAGCAGGTGTCGATGGTATACCCAACATTGTACTACGACATTTACCTCAGGAAGCTGTGGACATTTATACCACTCTGTTTAACAACGTTCTGAATAATGCATATTATCCGGTCCGTTGGAAAACAGCTGTGGTACATCCTCTCCCGAAAAAAGGAAAGGACAACTCCAATCCGGCGAATCTCCGGTCGATAAGTCTGCTGCCAAGTATCAGTAAGGTATTCGAGAAGGTTATAAATAGAGCTCTGTCCAAGTGGGCTGAGAACAACAAAATAATTCCGGATAATCAGTTCGGCTTTAAGGCGGGACATGACACTATTCATGCTGCGTCTAAGCTTGTTTCTGATATCCAGTGGAACAAATCTAAAAGACAATGTACGGGTGCTTGTCTGGTTGACTTAGAGAAGGCCTTCGACACCGTATGGTTAGAGGGTCTGTATCTAAAGTTAAACAGACTTGGCATAAGTAAACCATTGTTGTATATGCTTTATGACATGCTTAATGGTAGACGGTTTATTGTCAAAATTGGCAATGTAACATCTACCGAAATCTTTGATATTAAAAATAGTCTTCAACAGGGAGCGGTTAACTCGCCGATCTTATTCAGCATTTACATCAGTGATCTGATAGCAAGTCTGACTCAGGCAATAGCGTACGCCAACGACCTAATTGCGTACAGAACGGCCCCAAAAATTGAGGTTATCAAGACACTTTTGCAGGGTGACTTCGACAAGATTCAGCAATATTGCGATGACTGGAAGTTGAAAATCAACATTCAGAAATGCGAAACTATTCTGTTCAGGACTCCGCTGTATGGAGCCTCAAGGGATACGAGAAAGAACTGGAAAAATCTAGTGATCGTTGGACCAAATCGACAGCCACTGGCGAATAAAAGTGTAGTAAAGTACCTTGGCATCTGGTTGGATCAGTACTTGTATTTCGACAGACATATGAGTGCTGCTCTGGCCAGAGCTAGGGGAGCCTTTGCCCTGACAAAACGGTTGTTTTTTAGCAGCCGTCTTGACAGCAGGGTGAAGGTGATTTGCTACATGGCCCTTATCCGGCCGATGATTGCCTATGGGTGCCCGGTATGGTTCAACGTTGCCCCATCTCAAATGGAAAAGATTCGGGTGTTTGAGAGACAATGTCTGCGACGTTGCCTTGGATTACACAGAACACCAGAGTCGGAGTACAAACATTACTATTCCAACCAGGTTCTATACAACAGATCCAACATAAACAGAATAGATAATTTCTTGCTGAAGCTTGGTAGGGGTCACATTGCGAGAGCAATGTCTTCGACTAACAGCTTAATTTTTGGGGCTTACTACCCCAACAATGAGTACTACGAAAGTGCACGTTTAAGTGGCAACATTCCGCCCGAAGCTTTTCTCTATTTAGACAATCGAGGGCTGATACAGGATAGGGAGGCGGTTCCGCTAATCTACCACGTCAGCCGTAAAACTGTAGATAGGCGGCTCCTTTACAGTCGAGACGTCCTCGCACTGGACGGAGCCGAGTGCCTTCGGTTCAGTAGGACTGTTTCCGATAGGGACCGAAGAGATAGGGTGAGGCAGGGTAACCAGTTTTGGTGGCTTCAAATTGAGAATGTCATTTAAAGTTGCCTAGGGCGTTTGGTCTTGGCCGGCTTACATAGGTTTAAGGATTATGTTAGGGACAGTCAGGGTGGAACAAAAAAAAAAAAATTATATTAAAAAAAAAACACAAAAAAAAAACACAAAAAACACAAAAAAAAAAACAAACAAAAAAAAAACACACAAAAAAAACAAAAAAAAAAGCTTACTGTGGCTGTTCTAGTTTTTAAGTAGTTTTAAGTAGTTTTAAGTATTTTTAAGTAGTATTATTGGTTTTGGTTAGTTTTAAGTAGCTTAAGTATTATAATGGGTTTCGGTTTTTTTTATTTAGTTTTAAGTTTTATATAAAATAAAAAATAATGATAAAGATACCAAGTTTTTTTTAATTTTCTTGGTTTTAGATTAAGTTCTTGTTATTTAGTATTAAAATTGTTCTTAGGCCGAAAGGCAGTAGATATAAGATAATGGATTAACTTAGAGCACCCGCATAGGGCCAGTAAGATATTTTTGAAGTTTTTGAAATTTAAGCTAGTTTTTTTAAGAATTTTTGTCTAGCTTTAAGTTAGCTTTAAGATTTTGATAAAATAAAAAAAAAATAAAAAAAAAAAAAAAATCAGCTGCTATGGAGACGTCGAACACATCAGTGAAGCTGATGCTATAAAGGGATTCCCCCTATTATTAGAAGGCGATGCTCGAAGTTGGTGGCAAGGCATTAAATCGGGAATAAAAACATGGAATGATGTTCTCTCTGCCCTACGATGCGCATATGCACCTAAAAAACCAGCATACCGCATTTATCAAGAAACTTTCGAAGCTAAACAAAACTTCAAAGAAAGTACGGATGATTTTATCTGCAAAAAGGGGGCACTATTTTCACAATTACCAGCTCCCCAATCACCAGAAACCATGATGCTTGATATGGTATACGGGTTGTTGCATTTAACCATCCGTGATGGTGCACCTCGTGATTCAGTAAAAAACTTTCAAGAACTGATCGACAAAGCAAGAACTGTTGAGCAAAGCATGGCTGAAAAGTATACAACAAGAATTTCAATCCAGAAACCTGATGATGAATCTACAAAGAAAAAGAATAGATGCAATTATTGTAATCATCTCGGACACACAACAGCTGAATGCAGGAAAAAGCAAAGAGCAGAACCAGAAAACCAAACAAAGTCTCCAGCGAATCCAGGCATTTTTTGTTACAAATGCAAAGCTCCAGGATATCTGCGATCAAATTGTCCAACATGCAAGGAATTGCCGAAAGGTCCGCAAACTGTTTCCTTCAATCTCATGAAAAATACTATTGGTAATGACTTGCCAACCATTCCAATTATGTCACATGGTGAAAATGGAATTGCATACATTGACACAGCGGGAAGAACCAGTGTTGCTGGACGTCATTTGTTTGAACACCTTCTCCGGAATGGAACGAAATTTCGTCAAGTTGATGCTGACGTTACACTAGCCGATGGTAGTGTTCAGCGCAGTGATCTTTGCATGGCTTCTACCACAATTATTTTTGGAAATCGACTTCGACCTATCACGTTTGCTGCCCTTCCAAAAGCAACAGAAAACCGCACCCTCATCGGTATTGATTTTCTGGAAGAAAATGGCGTAGTTCTCAATTTAGGACAAAGATGCTGGCACTTCCAAGACAATCCGAAGAAAACATTTGATTTTTATGACACAACAAAGCATGTAGTTTCACCACTAATAAATACACTGACACGTGAAGCTGAAAATCATGACCAATGGTTTCAAAAAATTCAACCTATCACACCTCTACATAAAACTCCCAATTTTCAACATTCGCCACCAATATTTTCAAGTGCAATCTTTAGTGCGAAAACACCAGTGCACACGGCAACTTTTGAAGACGACGATGGAGCATATGGTCCAGAACCCTGGAACTCTAAGGGAATCATTAAACAATTCCAAACGAACGATTACTCACCTCATTCCATTAACAAAATTTTTAATGATTCATTGCGTGGTGAATTAACGCCTGAAAGGAATAACAAAAATGAACTTTTTCCTCAAAACCCAACACGATCTTGTGAGAAAATGGATGAAGAAGAATATTTCTTGGAAATTATGGCAATAACCATAACACTTGATCTTCAATCTGGGTATTATCAAATCAAAGTTTCCGAACAAGATGTCCAAAAAACTGCTTTCATAACACCATTTGGGATGTATTGCTTTAAACGAATGCTTTTCAGTCTAAGAAATGCCCCAGCTACTTTCATGTGACTTATGGATAAATTTCGTTCTGGGCTCGTTATAGAAGGAATGTGGTTATTGATTTATCTTGATGATATAATCATTTGTTCGAGTAGTTTCAGTGAGCATTGTAAGCATCTTAACAAAGTTTTCGAACATCTTCACCAGTACAAATTAAAAGTAAACAGGCAGAAATCAAGAGTTTGTTGCAGCAGCGTCAAGTATCTCGGACATCTTATCACCAGCAAAGGAATAGAAGTAGATCCCGATAAAACCATTGCTATTTCCTCCAGACCAGAACCAAGGAACGTTAAAGAAGTGCTTTCTTTCATACAAACTTGTTCTTGGTATCGTCGATTTGTCGAAAATTTTGCTAGTATTGCGAAGCCACTCACCATCCTTACTAAGAAAAATCCAATATGGAAATGGGGAAAAGAAGAGCAAAGCGCATTCAATAAACTAAAAACAGCCTTAACAACAGCACCAGTTTTACAACAAGCTTGCGAAGACAAACCATTTTTTTTAAAAACAGATGCTAGAAGCTATGCTATTGGTGCCGTATTGGTCCAGGGGGAGAAAGCTGAAGAACATCCTATTGAATATATATCCAGACTTTTAACTAAATCCGAGCAAAACTACTCCACAACGGAAAGAGAAGCCTTGGCAATCATCTATGCCATAAATAAATTCCGTGGATACATAGAAGGAACCAAGTTCATACTTTTAACCGATCATCAACCTTTAAGATGGTTAATGACACTTAAATCTCCAACGGGAAGACTTGCCAGATAGGATTTGCAGCTCCAACCATACAATGTCGACATACAATATACTCCAGGCAACACAAACAAAGTTGCTGATATGCTTTCAAAACCACCATGTCAAGCCAGTGAACACATCATTGAATCATGTGAAATTTGCAACGTGAAGATTGATATTCCTGCTAGAGAGGCTAGTGGAATTCGCCAAGCACAACTTGAAGATTCCGAACTAAAACCAATCATAGATGCATTTGAAGAAAACAATGAGAATTTACCTCGTTGGACAGCTAGAGGTTATATTATGAGTAACGGCGTCCTATACAGGTATGCCCCAGAGTCAGATTCTGAAGATGCCCAGTTGGTAGTCCCACTTAGAGAACGCGCAGTAATCTTACGATCTCACCATGATGATGCCACTGCTGGACATTACGGTATTGAACGAACAATAGCAAAGATTGCATCAAGATACTATTGGCCGAGGATGAGGACTGATATTATCAAACATATTGGAAACTGTTTAGCATGCCAAAGGTATAAACCTAGCAACTTAAAGCCAATTGGTTTACTACAAACAATTCCGAGCAACCAAAGATTTGAAGTTATCGCCGTCGATTTGTTTGGACCCTTGCCAAAAACTCAGGATGGATATCAATGGATTATCATAATTGAAGATATCACAAGCAGGTGGACAGAAGTTTTCCCACTTAAAGAAGCAACATCACTAAACTGTGCTCTAGTATTACTAGATGAGATCTTTCTTAGATTTGGTATGCCCAGGCGGATTATATCGGACAATGGTGTTCAATTCATTTCCGCTCTAATGCAACAACTACTTCATTGTCTGGGAATTCAACAAACCCTAACACCGGTTTACCACCCACAATCAAACCCAGTAGAAAGGAGAAATCGGGAAATGAAAAGTCAACTTGCGATCCTGGTCGGAAACAACCACACAACATGGGCACATCATTTGCCATCTATTCGATTCGCCATGAATAACGCTAAGTGTCAAAGCACTGGATATACACCTGCATATCTAACTTTTGGCCGAGAAAGAACAAACCGAATACACTCAAGATCGAAATAAAGCCTATGTAGATACAAAAAGACGTCCACAAACTGACATCAGAGAGGGAGATGAGGTCCTAGTTACTACGCACGTATTGAGTCAATCTACGAAAAACTTAACTTCAAAGTTTGTTCCGAAACGAGACGGCCCATATGTGGTTGTCAGTAAAGTCGGATTTTCATCTATCAAAATTGCAAATAAGGATGACTCACACTTTCGGTTGGCACTTATCATGTGTCTGCCCTAACCAAATTAAACCAAGATGAGAAGACCACTGCTGAGCCGATACGAAGATTGCGCAGAAGAGGCCGACCCAAAAAAAAAAAACGCTACTAAATCTAACTAAATCGAGACGACTGAAGTTTCAGAGGGGGAGCTGTAGCAACTCATATCATCTTTAAACATGTTTATTTTTCTATTTTTCTTTTATACCAATTAAAAATGAATTTTTACAAATAAGTAAGCCCTTCTGGCAATACCCTTTTAATAAATTAATTTAAGCATATCTGGCAGTGCCATTTACTACAAAATGAAATGTCAAATAAAAGCTCTTCAAGCTTTCCAACATAAAGATAAAAACCAAAAACACCCCATTACCAAGACCGGAATCTCAGACTGACATTTCGGTTTGCCTACAAGCTAAAAAGCACTAAATGTGAGAAAGTGTGCGTGAAATGATGCAAAAAACCAAACACATTCTCACAATTAGTGCTTTGGCCCATCAAAATGCTTCATTATAGTAATCAGCCCCATCTAAATGCTTCATTTTGAATGTTTCATGGCCTCGTTCAAAAACTAAACAATCCTAACCAACAGAATCTGAAGTGCTGACATGGTCTTAAATTGGAAGATTTGTATGGCTTTTTAATTTCAATCCAAATAAATGTTGTAAATGTATATTAAATAAAATAAAATTGACCAAATACATATTATTTAATGATTTATTAGTTTATTATTATTTATTTTGTTTACTTAAATTATTTGCGAACGCAACATGCGCTGCAACTGGTTAAGTATAATTATTGCAAATGGACAAAAGTGTAAATCACTACTTTGTAAAACAACAAAACAGACAATTTTTTCAGCTGTAGTTTGCTTAGAGCATTTTTTTTGGCGACGTTAGAAGTTCAGGTGGAAACAATAGGCGGGTGCCTCCGTATTTTTTTTTTGTATAGACAATGCTACGAGAAGCATACTTGTGAAGTTCCATTGCCAACTTTAGCTAGTTCAGATTCCTCAATTAGATTAGTATTTTCATCATTTAAGCAGTTCGGTAGTTGCAATTTTAGTTTTGTTTGTTGCAGAAATATTCCTGAAAATTTCTTTTTGAGGGACTATGTGTAAGAATTTTGTTTGTAGTTAGGTTTTGGAATACAAATTGGAGGGAACCATGTTTTAAAAATGAGTTGCTTTGTGTAAAGCATCTTTAAGGAATAGAAATAGGCAATATTTAGATAGATTTAAGTAACTTTTTTTTATTCCAATATGGGGAAACCGAACACCCAATAGAAAAAAAAAATCGGTGAACGCGCCAAAATCCATACTTCTTGACTAAATAATGTTATCTTCTATGTTTACGCATAAAATTACGAATTTTGTAGCGTATGAAAATTTCTAGACATTTTACAATCTGAAAAATTAATTATGCTATGAAATAAGTGGCTGCTATTAATGCTAATTTTTTTTTCTAAAAAGTTGATGAAGGTTAGCCGAAGCGGAAATTTCTTTAATGAACATACCTAAAATATTATTGGCTTTCTCAAAAATATTTTTCTACACTAACCTCTGCTTTATACCTGAAAACTATTGTTTATGTATATTTTCTTCTATGTTCTGCATTTATAAAATATAATCTATGGAAGTATTTACTATATTAAGAAAAACATGTACGTAAAACTCATTAATTTGTTTCATTATTAGCAGCACTTTTACTAAACATACCCTTTAAATAATAATAAGTAAACTTGAACTTTGGTAACTAAACATTTTTAAGGAATGAATGAAAATTATATTTTGCGTTAAACTGTGGAAATTCACTAAAAAAAACTTCTGTACGTAAACAATAAACATTCATGACGATTACATGTTCTATTGAATTAGTTGTACATGAATTCAGAACGATTTTAAGACGTTTTCTCTGCATTTATTCAACAGGTTCGCTATAATCGTTCTGATTACTTTTTTAAAACATTGGTGTTCCTTTGATGCATAGTTTTTTTTAAAGCAAATACATGTATGCTTCCATCAATCAAGAATGTTATGGATAAGATATTTTTCGATTATAACTCTTTTTTTAAATTTAATATTTATTAATCATAATGGAATTGAAAAATAGTTGCAAGCTTAAATCATTAAAAACAAACTATAAATATACTTGGATTAATTAAATTGATACAGATTTTAATTATTTGCAAACAAAATATTTGGGCCGTTCGTTAACGAAAATTTATTAGAATTTAATACAAAAATTGCGCTCGCACCCTTAACTTGATGGTTCTTCGAACGCATCTTTGATACAAAAATCCGAGGTTTATTATGAAATTTAAAGAATTTCGTAGTGATTACTGTAATTTAGTGAATTAATTATAAAAAACTGATGTTGAACATGCTTTTTTCAAGACAAAAAGGTACATTGGTTCACTATCCACAAAATGCCTGCAAAATTAAAGCTTAAAACTGACTTTTTCATCGAAAAAAGTAAAAGGAAAAACCTGAAAAAAACTTATTAACCCCTCCATTTTGTTTTTGCTATGCAAAATGCCGCTAGCCCACGGCATCGTTTTTTTTTTGTTTGTGCTCACATATATTCATGGATTAATTGTCAAAATTACAAATACAACAATGTAAACAAACGGGTTTTGGAGAGTGAAACGTACGAAAGATTCCGGTCTTTATATGGTGTGTCTATGATAAAAACAAGAAAACAAAAAAAAAGCTTTTGAACAATAGGTATAAATACCCGAACACAAATTGAATAAAATTCAATCGACTGACGGCCTTGGAGTAAGAAGCAGCACGGTGGAGTACCTCCGCCTCTGAACATTACTTGCTTGTATGACAGAAGATTTCTTTTGTAAATTGAAAGTTGTTGTTGGTCTTTTACTTTTTGAAGACATTTTTCAATAGACTCTGGAGAACCCAGGCCCGTATCAAAATATAATAGCTCTGTTAATAATCAGTACGGTAGAGTTACCTCAGCCTCTGAAACCTTGACAGTGATATTATACGTCAACAGATACATGGTCAACAAAATAAAACCATCGACTCGCTCCCCTTACCTCTTACATTAACCATTTAATTAGCCATTTCACAAATCCACAATTTCCGATTATATTATTTTTTGACATTTTCGGCAGGTGAAGGTTGCGGGTTCTTAATTCTTGGAACATCATTTCAGTAGTTTGTAGGGGCATTCCTGTGTCGACGCTCTTCTATGTGAGTCCAATTAGTTGTGTTCAGAATACACTTAGTTTTGGTGATTCAATAGGCATTTTGTATTTAGAAATTCAGCTTCTACTTTTCCAGTCAATAAGTTTACCAAAATTGCTAAAAATTTTAAAATAATACATACGAAACTGACGAGATTTTCATTATTCAAAAGACTTACCAATGATTTTCCATTCCCGTCATTTTGGAGGTGTTTTCCCAGCAGGTTGCTTCAAAGTCGACCTTCAGTTCATCACCTGGGTAGTCTGTGTCGTCCCAAGCGGCTGCAGTAGCCGCTGTCTCGGTGAACTCAGTGTCCAATAACGAATGGATATCACTTTCAATTAATTAATGAAATAAAGATTTGAGGAACAATCGAATATCTCGAACTAGATGCTTGTTTCCCATCAGACATCTTTTTTCACTTTTAAACAGCACTCAGCAGTGTCGCTGCTGTTATTCAGTGAGACAGTTGCACTCTGTGAAACCAGAAAATTTTGCTTTAGTTGCAGCTGCAAGAGTCGTTTTTTTGGTCGGCTTGCATCATATTTCTGGGCGAAGGACGTTGGAAATCCTAAAGAACCATAGAATTTAAAATATCCATGTTAAGATTGCTCGTAAGTAATTGAATTAATTAACCTGGTTTGCCTGCATACTCTGCCGTTGCTGTGGCTGCTGTTGAGTCGTTCCAAAACTGGGCGATCGACTATTAATGTTGAATTACCAGTTTGGCGCTAGTCAAGTATATTATTTGAATAATCCATAGCTAAAAAAATAACTAAAATATTCTTTTGTTTGCGAGATTCTTTTTTTAAACGTACCTACTTGAACTCCGAGTAGAATAAGTCTCATTGTTTTCTTCTAGTTTCTGGTCTATTGTTTTTCCAATTAAATACACTTGTAGCTCTTGATTATTAAGATTTTTGATCTGAAAAGAAATAGATTCTATTAAATATTTAGACAAAACAAAATAATTTACAAAAACTTACTTGTAGAATCTCAAATTGAATGTTTTGCTTTTGAAATCGAAATTGTGGAACTGTCATTTTTGACAGGTCACAAAAATTCCATAAGTTTCTTTTTAGCCCAATCCCCCATTTTGCTTTTTTTGCACCACTCACATGTATTCACCGATAGCGAATTTGAGAGAGTTAACCTCGAATTTGAGAGAGTTCACGTCAAATAAAATTTGAGGGTGTTTCAGGCAAGACGGGTACCGGTCGGTTCTCTTGGTAAGTATATTTCTCTATGGTTGAGATTTTGAAACATAATTTTGACTGTAAGTTCTTATGATATATGTTACGTGGCCATATAAATGAATGTATATGGATATACCTATAGCCGGCGCGGCAGCGCGGCTGCTCGACGGCGACGACACCGTCGACCATTCCATCGATGGTGATTTGGTAGTTGGCTGAATTATTCTTAATCCATCCCCCGGTGGCTGGTCAGGGTTACCGACAGAAGAAGTCGATAGACTTCTGATTTAATTATATTCTGAAAAGAAAAGATAAATTTAGTCAAGAAAATAATGATAATATGTTACCAATGTAAAGTTATGAAGTGTTTTGCTGGGATTCGATTGCTTTCGCATTCGAATCTTTACAACACAAATTCACCACTTTGCATAACTACGACTTACCTTAATTATAGAAAAAAGGGGGAGAGTACGATAACTTTGGCGACAAAGTTTAATGACGGATTTGTATAGAACAGTTAAAAACAAGCATTTTTTACTATTTCTATCTCCCCCCGTTTAGGCGGTAGGGGCAGTTTAAAAAAAATGTACATTAAATGGAAAAAAAATAATTAAAAAATAACGGTAATACTTATAATTAAGTATTATACCTTTTTTTAAAGCCAACACTTTTGTCTATTAGCTTGTTTTTAAATCAAGTCAAAACTATGCATAGTTTTTGAAAAAAATTGTTTTAAAGTCAAAATTTGTGCAAAAAAAAGTTAAAAAAAGGTTTAAAGTGTAATTTTGCAAAACTTTCAGATTATCTACTATTTTTTTTTTTTTATAATTCATTGCTCTTATTTGTTTTTGATCAAAAACTGAAAACTAGATGACTTGATGTCTTCTAGTTCTTGAGAAAATTGAAAATTACCAAAACAAAATATTTTAATTAAATTACTTTTTCCTTGCTTAAGTATTAACGTAGTCTTATTTTGATAGTAATAATCGATAAGATATACCTAGGGTAAATTAATTTTTCTTAAATCCAGCTTATTTAAATGCAAAAGAAACTTTGCATGCACCCCATCTAGCACCCACCGCACCTTGCACCTTCCCCACCTTGCACGCACACCAACTTGCACCCAGCCCAAATCCTATAGTGTGCCCAAGCAGGGGGGTTGCAGGGGGGCAGCATGCCCCCCCTTACAGATGCCACTGTTGCATACACCCAAACTCGCGCACACCTTACTGTTGCATACACCCAAACACGCATTACGCATACGCAAATACCATTATTACTATCAAAATAAGACCACTCAAGCAAAAAAAAAAAAGAATTAAATTAAAATAGTAGTTGTGGTTATTTTCAATTTTCTCAAAAACTAAAAGACATAAAATCATCTAGTTTTCAGTTTTTGACCAAAAACAAATAAGAGCAATAAATTCTGAAATAAAAACAAGGTAGATAATCTTGAAGTATTGAAAAAGTTACACTTTAAACCTTTTTTTTAACTTTTTTTACTCAAATTTTGAGTTTAAAATTAAATTTTTATTTTCAATTTTCTCAAAAACTAAAAGACATAAAATCATCTAGTTTTCAGTTTTTGATCAAAAACAAATAAGAGCAATAAATTTTGAAATAAAAACAATGGTAGATAATCTTGAAGTATTGAAAAAGTTACACTTTAAACCTTTTTTTAACTTTTTTTACTCAAATTTTGAGTTTAAAATTAAATTTTTATTTTCAATTTTCTCAAAAACTAAAAGACATAAAATCATCTAGTTTTCAGTTTTTGACCAAAAACAAATAAGAGCAATAAATTCTGAAATAAAAACAAGGTAGATAATCTTGAAGTATTGAAAAAGTTACACTTTAAACCTTTTTTTTAACTTTTTTTACTCAAATTTTGAGTTTAAAATTAAATTTTTATTTTCAATTTTCTCAAAAACTAAAAGACATAAAATCATCTAGTTTTCAGTTTTTGATCAAAAACAAATAAGAGCAATAAATTTTGAAATAAAAACAATGGTAGATAATCTTGAAGTATTGAAAAAGTTACACTTTAAACCTTTTTTTAACTTTTTTTACTCAAATTTTGAGTTTAAAATTAAATTTTTATTTTCAATTTTCTCAAAAACTAAAAGACATAAAATCATCTAGTTTTCAGTTTTTGATCAAAAACAAATAAGAGCAATAAATTCTGAAATAAAAACAATGGTAGATAATCTTGAAGTATTGAAAAAGTTACACTTTAAACCTTTTTTTAACTTTTTTTACTCAAATTTTGAGTTTAAAATTAAATTTTTATTTTCAATTTTCTCAAAAACTAAAAGACATAAAATCATCTAGTTTTCAGTTTTTGATCAAAAACAAATAAGAGCAATAAATTCTGAAATAAAAACAATGGTAGATAATCTTGAAGTATTGAAAAAGGTACACTTTAAACCTTTTTTTAACTTTTTTTACTCAAATTTTGAGTTTAAAATTAAATTTTTATTTTCAATTTTCTCAAAAACTAAAAGACATAAAATCATCTAGTTTTCAGTTTTTGATCAAAAACAAATAAGAGCAATAAATTCTGAAATAAAAACAATGGTAGATAATCTTGAAGTATTGAAAAAGTTACACTTTAAAACTTTTTTTAACTTTTTTTTACTCAAATTTTGAGTTTAAAATTAAATCAAAAACTACGCATAGTTTTGACTTGATTTAAAAAATAGAACAGAATATTGGCTTTAAAAAATGTATACAACTTAATTGTAAGTATCACCGTTATTTTTTAATTATTTTTTTCCATTTTAAATAATAACTTTTTTAAATTGCCCCTCCCGCCTAAACGGGGGGAGATAGATAGATAGATAGATAGAGATAGATATATATAGATTTCTTTGTTTCTGAGTTGCTGAGTTAGACAGAAAATCTAGAAAAATTCTAGAAAGTTTGGTGGCGATTTCGATATATATATATATATATTTAACAAGCAGAGGTATGTGACCATAAAATGGAAGTGTTAAAGTTTTGGTCTGATGTGTGATTTGTTTTTTCTACTTTTATTAGGTTCAGGTCAGGTTCTCCAAAGAGCAGCAAAATTAGTAGCAGAAGCCTGAGCCTCTGCGAAGTTTTTTTGTTTCCTCCTTCAGCTCTTCAAATTTTAACTTTGGACAAGGACATTACATATAGTAGGAGTATTCCTTTGTCCAGGACAAAGGAAACAACTTCGAAGGCACAAAGACCACAATCTAAGAGGGTATTTTATATCTACAGACAGTAGATATATATAGATATCCCTCAAAGGAAGAGAAGAAAGGGATTTGTATAAGTACAAGAAAGAAAGGGTGTCCAGTATAAAAGGTTAAAGAAAGGAGGAAGTGAAATAAAGTGAAAGAAAATAAGAAAGAAGAACTTTTAAATTTTTTTTATAAACTAAAAGACATAAAATCATCTAGTTTTCAGTTTTTGATCAAAAACAAATAAGAGCAATAAATTCTGAAATAAAAACAATGGTAGATAATCTTGAAGTATTGAAAAAGTTACACTTTAAACCTTTTTTTAACTTTTTTTACTCAAATTTTGAGTTTAAAATTAAATTTTTATTTTCAATTTTCTCAAAAACTAAAAGACATAAAATCATCTAGTTTTCAGTTTTTGATCAAAAACAAATAAGAGCAATAAATTCTGAAATAAAAACAATGGTAGATAATCTTGAAGTATTGAAAAAGTTACACTTTAAACCTTTTTTTAACTTTTTTTACTAAAATTTTGAGTTTAAAATTAAATTTTTATTTTCAATTTTCTCAAAACCTAAAAGACATAAAATCATCTAGTTTTCAGTTTTTGATCAAAAACAAATAAGAGCAATAAATTCTGAAATAAAAACAATGGTAGATAATCTTGAAGTATTGAAAAAGTTACACTTTAAAACTATTTTTAACTTTTTTTACTCAAATTTTGAGTTTAAGATTAAATTTTTCAAAAACTACGCATAGTTTTGAATTGATTTAAAAACTGGCTAATAGAACAGAATGTTGGCTTTAAAAAAATGTATACAACTTAATTGTAAGTATCACCGTTATTTTTTAATTATTTTTTTCCATTTTAAATAATAACTTTTTTAAATTGCCCTCCCGCCTAAACGGGGGGAGATAGACCCCCCCTCCCATAGTAAAAAATGCTTGTATTAAGACCCTCTACCAAAAACCGTTATTATATCTTGGCGCCAAAGTTATCGTACTCGTGCCGAAAAAAGCATTTAGCAACCCCTGAAAAAGAAATAAGAATAATAAAAATATCATTATTATTGCTAGGAATTAGTTAAATTTACTTAATAATACTCACCAAAATAATTTATGTTCCTCTTTTCTCGTCCATGTTTGTTATGATTTTGTTTTGACAATTACCACATAGGAATTTTATCTAGTTGTTTCGGTCTGCGCATGCAATAGTAGCTTTGTCTTGTTTTCACCCAAGGGATAAGGGGGTAGACAAATTACTACTAGCGCATGCGCAGGAATGTATTTGACACGATTGTTCATCCACCGGGTGAACTTAAATGAATTGCTTAATGGTTTAAGTATAAGATATATACAGGATGAGATGAACATTTATTTAAATAAATAATTTACGAGATTAAAAAGATACGATAAAGATTAGAATAATTAGTTAAAATAAATAATAGGATTAGTTAGGAATTTAGGAATTAGATTGATATTAGGATAATAGAAGAGAAATAGACTGATATAGAGATATTAGCCTGTATTAGTAGTAAATATGTGTGGGTACGATTTCTTGGACTTGGATAAGGGGGGTTATATTATCTGTGATAGGGATGGAAAATAGTTGTGGGTGGAAAAATAGTTATCTCACTCAGAGGTAGTGGTAACTATTTACTTAGTTAATAGGAGAATGGCTAGGAACTAGCCTAAGGGATTTTATGGTCATTCTTACGTTTGATAGACTGAGAATTAGAAGTGTTAACGGCCAGTGATTTTACCAGCAGTTCGTTTTTGAATTTAAAATAGAAAAGCGTTTTATTAAAAATAAGAAGTTTTTTTTTTAATAAATTAAGTAAATTGAAACAATTAAATATACAAGGTAAATTTAATTACATTATAAAAAGGTTCAGCTAATAATTCCATACATATATATATATATAGATTTCTTTGTTTCTGAGTTGCTGAGTTAGACAGAAAATCTAGAAAAATTCTAGAAAGTTTGGTGGCGATTTCGATATATATATATATATATTTAACAAGCAGAGGTATGTGACCATAAAATGGAAGTGTTAAAGTTTTGGTCTGATGTGTGATTTGTTTTTTCTACTTTTATTAGGTTCAGGTCAGGTTCTCCAAAGAGCAGCAAAATTAGTAGCAGAAGCCTGAGCCTCTGCGAAGTTTTTTTGTTTCCTCCTTCAGCTCTTCAAATTTTAACTTTGGACAAGGACATTACATATAGTAGGAGTATTCCTTTGTCCAGGACAAAGGAAACAACTTCAAAGGCACAAAGACCACAATCTAAGAGGGTATTTTATATCTACAGACAGTAGATATATATAGATATCCCTCAAAGGAAGAGAAGAAAGGGATTTGTATAAGTACAAGAAAGAAAGGGTGTCCAGTATAAAAGGTTAAAGAAAGGAGAAAGTGAAATAAAGTGAAAGAAAATAAGAAAGAAGAACTTTTAAATTTTTTTCATATATAGATATATACTATTTTGATTAATTTAAAGTAAAGTAAAGTAAAATCTAATTTGTGAAATTCAGTTCTCTAAATTTTTTTAGATTAATTAATTTTTTTTTTTAAATTTGAAGTGAGTTTAAATTTACAAGAGTGAAAAAAAGTGATTTTATAGGCTTGTGTCATAATACTCAAATATATTAAATTCAGTGGTGGCGAAAGTGCTACCCCAGTTTCTCTACGTGCTGCCGGCAGAACGACGAGGGACCAGGAAACCGTGAGTAAAAACACTTTCTTTTGTGGATAAAAGACCAAACAAATCAAAAAGCCTCTAAGGTCAATTTTTTTTTGAATTTGAATTTAAACCTTTTTAGTTTTTTTTTTATATATTTTTATTATTTTAATTATTAATTCTTATGAGGTGAGATTGAGAGAACTCGATTAAAAATTTTGTTTGTCTTAAATGAATTGGTATAATAAAGGTGTAATTTAAATTATGTTTGAAATTTGCAAAATGGAGTTCTAATTTAACAGCTAGTGGTGTGTGGAGGCTTGGTAAGGCCGTCCAGAAGTGATTTGGATTTTTAGGACATGACAAACTGACTGCCTCAACGGACTAACGCGTGACTGGTTGAGTCATTTTAGGGGCTATTTCCGCTACATTTGGCCATGGAAATAGCGAAGGAAGTATCTTCATGATACTTGGGCGGGTTGGCCAGACTTTCGTCAATAACATCAGACGAACGTTTGGGATTAAGTGTGACGATATTTAAGGGGGTAAGAAAGAGGTGCTTTAGGAAGAATAAGTTTAAACTTTTAGATTTTTTTATATACATACTTAGTTTTAGTTAGGGTTTAGTTTTTCTTTTATTTCTTTTTACTTAATTTTTTTATAATTTCTTTTTATTAATTATTAATATTATTATTATTTTTGGTGAAGGGTTTTATTTTATTTTTTTTATTATTTTATTAGGTTAGACAGATTATTTTTTTTTAGGATTTTTTTTTTATAAACTTAATTCGAAGCACCGAATTCTGATTTCTCTTAGATATCGTCAAAGTTCACAGGTTTGTGTCATTTTCATCTTTAATGTACCTTAGGCACGAATAAAATGAATGTTTAGTCGAGCAGGAGGTGTACTGGAAGGTGGCAAGAACCACCCCACGCGACGAGCTGAGCGGTGCGACCACAAGCGTGCCGTAGCCTCTTCCAGTACTCCAAAGCATTCCCTCGTGGAGACCTGACTCCTTACAATGGCGCCCAACGAGACCTAATGGTTTTAATATTTTTGTTAACGATTACACAAGCCTGGAACTGGTAACTTTTGATCTTGTCACAGATGGAAAATTTCTGTCCAAATCTAAAGGCCAAGAGTCAGAGATTTTTGTGAGGAAGTTGGAAATCTGGGACAACATCAAAAGTTTGAACAAGGTCGTACCATTTCGAATCTCAGCTGTCCATAGAATTAGGTACAGCCAGATTCTTTGTGAGGTAGAGATTCGAAGTTCGAAAACCTTGTTCATGTGGAAGTGCATTTTAAACTCACAGCCAGCCATTGACTAGGCTATATGCCAGGAACTATGTTGTGGTTGTGGGGGAGAGATGAACTGAAGCAACCACTGAATTTCAAACGCACCAGTCACAAGACATAAGTACTTAAGGACATAACTAACGAACACCAATTTGCAGATGGATAGGAAAACTTTGCCAATCTTCACACACCTAGCGTTTGCAAACATACATAATAAATACAAACAATACCTTTTTATTACAAATTGTACTTTTCTTTAATGATAATTTTTTTTTTTATATACATACTACATTTATCTTTTTACTTAAATTTTTTTTTACATTGGAATTTTTTTTATAATCTATTCTATTCGATTCGCCATGAATAACGCTAAGTGTCAAAGCACTGGATATACACCTGTATATCTAACTTTTGGCCGAGAAAGAACAAACCGAATACACTCAAGATCGAAATAAAGCCTATGTAGATACAAAAAGACGTCCACAAACTGACATCAGAGAGGGAGATGAGGTCCTAGTTACTACGCACGTATTGAGTCAATCTACGAAAAACTTAACTTCAAAGTTTGTTCCGAAACGAGACGGCCCATATGTGGTTGTCAGTAAAGTCGGATTTTCATCTATCAAAATTGCAAATAAGGATGACTCACACTTTCGGTTGGCACTTATCATGTGTCTGCCCTAACCAAATTAAACCAAGATGAGAAGACCACTGCTGAGCCGATACGAAGATTGCGCAGAAGAGGCCGACCCAAAAAAAAAAACGCTACTAAATCTAACTAAATCGAGACGACTGAAGTTTCAGAGGGGGAGCTGTAGCAACTCATATCATCTTTAAACATGTTTATTTTTCTATTTTTCTTTTATACCAATTAAAAATGAATTTTTACAAATAAGTAAGCCCTTCTGGCAATACCCTTTTAATAAATTAATTTAAGCATATCTGGCAGTGCCATTTACTACAAAATGAAATGTCAAATAAAAGCTCTTCAAGCTTTCCAACATAAAGATAAAAACCAAAAACACTCCATTACCAAGACCGGAATCTCAGACTGACATTTCGGTTTGCCTACAAGCTAAAAAGCACTAAATGTGAGAAAGTGTGCGTGAAATGATGCAAAAAACCAAACACATTCTCACAATTAGTGCTTTGGCCCATCAAAATGCTTCATTATAGTAATCAGCCCCATCTAAATGCTTCATTTTGAATGTTTCATGGCCTCGTTCAAAAACTAAACAATCCTAACCAACAGAATCTGAAGTGCTGACATGGTCTTAAATTGGAAGATTTGTATGGCTTTTTAATTTCAATCCAAATAAATGTTGTAAATGTATATTAAATAAAATAAAATTGACCAAATACATATTATTTAATGATTTATTAGTTTATTATTATTTATTTTGTTTACTTAAATTATTTGCGAACGCAACATGCGCTGCAACTGGTTAAGTATAATTATTGCAAATGGACAAAAGTGTAAATCACTACTTTGTAAAACAACAAAACAGACAATTTTTTCAGCTGTAGTTTGCTTAGAGCATTTTTTTTGGCGACGTTAGAAGTTCAGGTGGAAACAATAGGCGGGTGCCTCCGTATTTTTTTTTGTATAGACAATGCTACGAGAAGCATACTTGTGAAGTTCCATTGCCAACTTTAGCTAGTTCAGATTCCTCAATTAGATTAGTATTTTCATCATTTAAGCAGTTCGGTAGTTGCAATTTTAGTTTTGTTTGTTGCAGAAATATTCCTGAAAATTTCTTTTTGAGGGACTATGTGTAAGAATTTTGTTTGTAGTTAGGTTTTGGAATACAAATTGGAGGGAACCATGTTTTAAAAATGAGTTGCTTTGTGTAAAGCATCTTTAAGGAATAGAAATAGGCAATATTTAGATAGATTTAAGTAACTTTTTTTTATTCCAATATGGGGAAACCAAACACCCAATAGAAAAAAAAAATCGGTGAACGCGCCAAAATCCATACTTCTTGACTAAATAATGTTATCTTCTATGTTTACGCATAAAATTACGAATTTTGTAGCGTATGAAAATTTCTAGACATTTTACAATCTGAAAAATTAATTATGCTATGAAATAAGTGGCTGCTATTAATGCTAATTTTTTTTTCTAAAAAGTTGATGAAGGTTAGCCGAAGCGGAAATTTCTTTAATGAACATACCTAAAATATTATTGGCTTTCTCAAAAATATTTTTCTACACTAACCTCTGCTTTATACCTGAAAACTATTGTTTATGTATATTTTCTTCTATGTTCTGCATTTATAAAATGTAATCTATGGAAGTATTTACTATATTAAGAAAAACATGTACGTAAAACTCATTAATTTGTTTCATTATTAGCAGCACTTTTACTAAACATACCCTTTAAATAATAATAAGTAAACTTGAACTTTGGTAACTAAACATTTTTAAGGAATGAATGAAAATTATATTTTGCGTTAAACTGTGGAAATTCACTAAAAAAAACTTCTGTACGTAAACAATAAACATTCATGACGATTACATGTTCTATTGAATTAGTTGTACATGAATTCAGAACGATTTTAAGACGTTTTCTCTGCATTTATTCAACAGGTTCGCTATAATCGTTCTGATTACTTTTTTAAAACATTGGTGTTCCTTTGATGCATAGTTTTTTTTGATAGCAAATACATGTATGCTTCCATCAATCAAGAATGTTATGGATAAGATATTTTTCGATTATAACTCTTTTTTTAAATTTAATATTTATTAATCATAATGGAATTGAAAAATAGTTGCAAGCTTAAATCATTAAAAACAAACTATAAATATACTTGGATTAATTAAATTGATACAGATTTTAATTATTTGCAAACAAAATATTTGGCCCGTTCGTTAACGAAAATTTATTAGAATTTAATACAAAAATTGCGCTCGCACCCTTAACTTGATGGTTCTTCGAACGCATCTTTGATACAAAAATCCGAGGTTTATTATGAAATTTAAAGAATTTCGTAGTGATTACTGTAAATTAGTGAATTAATTATAAAAAACTGATGTTGAACATGCTTTTTTCAAGACAAAAAGGTACATTGGTTCACTATCCACAAAATGCCTGCAAAATTAAAGCTTAAAACTGACTTTTTCATCGAAAAAAGTAAAAGGAAAAACCTGAAAAAAACTTATTAACCCCTCCATTTTGTTTTTGCTATGCAAAATGCCGCTAGCCCACGGCATCGTTTTTTTTTGTTTGTGCTCACATATATTCATGGATTAATTGTCAAAATTACAAATACAACAATGTAAACAAACGGGTTTTGGAGAGTGAAACGTACGAAAGATTCCGGTCTTTATATGGTGTGTCTATGATAAAAACAAGAAAACAAAAAAAAGCTTTTGAACAATAGGTATAAATACCCGAACACAAATTGAATAAAATTCAATCGACTGACGGCCTTGGAGTAAGAAGCAGCACGGTGGAGTACCTCCGCCTCTGAACATTACTTGCTTGTATGACAGAAGATTTCTTTTGTAAATTGAAAGTTGTTGTTGGTCTTTTACTTTTTGAAGACATTTTTCAATAGACTCTGGAGAACCCAGGCCCGTATCAAAATATAATAGCTCTGTTAATAATCAGTACGGTAGAGTTACCTCAGCCTCTGAAACCTTGACAGTGATATTATACGTCAACAGATACATGGTCAACAAAATAAAACCATCGACTCGCTCCCCTTACCTCTTACATTAACCATTTAAATAGCCATTTCACAAATCCACAATTTCCGATTATATTATTTTTTGACATTTTCGGCAGGTGAAGGTTGCGGGTTCTTAATTCTTGGAACTTCATTTCAGTAGTTTGTAGGGGCATTCCTGTGTCGACGCTCTTCTATGTGAGTCCAATTAGTTGTGTTCAGAATACACTTAGTTTTGGTGATTCAATAGGCATTTTGTATTTAGGAATTCAGCTTCTACTTTTCCAGTCAATAAGTTTACCAAAATTGCTAAAAATTTTAAAATAATACATACGAAACTGACGAGATTTTCATTATTCAAAAGACTTACCAATGATTTTCCATTCCCGTCATTTTGGAGGTGTTTTCCCAGCAGGTTGCTTCAAAGTCGACCTTCAGTTCATCACCTGGGTAGTCTGTGTCGTCCCAAGCGGCCGCAGTAGCCGCTGTCTCGGTGAACTCAGTGTCCAATAACGAATGGATATCACTTTCAATTAATTAATGAAATAAAGATTTGAGGAACAATCGAATATCTCGAACTAGATGCTTGTTTCCCATCAGACATCTTTTTTCACTTTTAAACAGCACTCAGCAGTGTCGCTGCTGTTATTCAGTGAGACAGTTGCACTCTGTGAAACCAGAAAATTTTGCTTTAGTTGCAGCTGCAAGAGTCGTTTTTTTGGTCGGCTTGCATCATATTTCTGGGCGAAGGACGTTGGAAATCCTAAAGAACCATAGAATTTAAAATATCCATGTTAAGATTGCTCGTAAGTAATTGAATTAATTAACCTGGTTTGCCTGCATACTCTGCCGTTGCTGTGGCTGCTGTTGAGTCGTTCCAAAACTGGGCGATCGACTATTAATGTTGAATTACCAGTTTGGCGCTAGTCAAGTATATTATTTGAATAATCCATAGCTAAAAAAATAACTAAAATATTCTTTTGTTTGCGAGATTCTTTTTTTAAACGTACCTACTTGAACTCCGAGTAGAATAAGTCTCATTGTTTTCTTCTAGTTTCTGGTCTATTGTTTTTCCAATTAAATACACTTGTAGCTCTTGATTATTAAGATTTTTGATCTGAAAAGAAATAGATTCTATTAAATATTTAGACAAAACAAAATAATTTACAATAACTTACTTGTAGAATCTCAAATTGAATGTTTTGCTTTTGAAATCGAAATTGTGGAACTGTCATTTTTGACAGGTCACAAAAATTCCATAAGTTTCTTTTTAGCCCAATCCCCCATTTTGCTTTTTTTGCACCACTCACATGTATTCACCGATAGCGAATTTGAGAGAGTTCACCTCGAATTTGAGAGAGTTCACGTCAAATAAAATTTGAGGGTGTTTCAGGCAAGACGGGTACCGGTCGGTTCTCTTGGTAAGTATATTTCTCTATGGTTGAGATTTTGAAACATAATTTTGACTGTAAGTTCTTATGATATATGTTACGTGGCCATATAAATGAATGTATATGGATATACCTATAGCCGGCGCGGCAGCGCGGCTGCTCGACGGCGACGACACCGTCCACCATTCCATCGATGGTGATTTGGTAGTTGGCTGAATTATTCTTAATCCATCCCCCGGTGGCTGGTCAGGGTCACCGACAGAAGAAGTCGATAGACTTCTGATTTAATTATATTCTGAAAAGAAAAGATAAATTTAGTCAAGAAAATAATGAGAATATGTTACCAATGTAAAGTTATGAAGTGTTTTGCTGGGATTCGATTGCTTTCGCATTCGAATCTTTACAACACAAATTCACCACTTTGCATAACTACGACTTACCTTAATTATAGAAAAAAAGGGGAGAGTACGATAACTTTGGCGACAAAGTTTAATGACGGATTTGTATAGAACAGTTAAAAACAAGCATTTTTTACTATGGGAGGGGGGGGGTCTATCTCCCCCCGTTTAGGCGGTAGGGGCAGTTTAAAAAAAATGTACATTAAATGGAAAAAAAATAATTAAAAAATAACGGTAATACTTATAATTAAGTATTATACCTTTTTTTAAAGCCAACACTTTTGTCTATTAGCTTGTTTTTAAATCAAGTCAAAACTATGCATAGTTTTTGAAAAAAATTGTTTTAAAGTCAAAATTTGTGCAAACAAAAGTTAAAAAAAGGTTTAAAGTGTAATTTTGCAAAACTTTCAGATTATCTACTATTTTTTTTTTTTATAATTCATTGCTCTTATTTGTTTTTGATCAAAAACTGAAAACTAGATGACTTGATGTCTTCTAGTTCTTGACAAAATTGAAAATTACCAAAACAAAATATTTTAATTAAATTACTTTTTCCTTGCTTAAGTATTAACGTAGTCTTATTTTGATAGTAATAATCGATAAGATATACCTAGGGTAAATTAATTTTTCTTAAATCCAGCTTATTTAAATGCAAAAGAAACTTTGCATGCACCCCATCTAGCACCCACCGCACCTTGCACCTTCCCCACCTTGCACGCACACCAACTTGCACCCAGCCCAAATCCTATAGTGTGCCCAAGCAGGGGGGTTGCAGATGCCACTGTTGCATACACCCAAACTCGCGCACACCTTACTGTTGCATACACCCAAACACGCATTACGCATACGCAAATACCATTATTACTATCAAAATAAGACCACTCAAGCAAAAAAAAAAAAAAAAAGAATTAAATTAAAATAGTAGTTGTGGTTATTTTCAATTTTCTCAAAAACTAAAAGACATAAAATCATCTAGTTTTCAGTTTTTGATCAAAAACAAATAAGAGCAATAAATTTTGAAATAAAAACAATGGTAGATAATCTTGAAGTATTGAAAAAGTTACACTTTAAACCTTTTTTTAACTTTTTTTACTCAAATTTTGAGTTTAAAATTAAATTTTTATTTTCAATTTTCTCAAAAACTAAAAGACATAAAATCATCTAGTTTTCAGTTTTTGATAAAAAACAAATAAGAGCAATAAATTCTGAAATAAAAACAATGGTAGATAATCTTGAAGTATTGAAAAAGTTACACTTTAAACCTTTTTTTAACTTTTTTTACTCAAATTTTGAGTTTAAAATTAAATTTTTATTTTCAATTTTCTCAAAAACTAAAAAACATAAAATCATCTAGTTTTCAGTTTTTGATCAAAAACAAATAAGAGCAATAAATTCTGAAATAAAAACAATGGTAGATAATCTTGAAGTATTGAAAAAGGTACACTTTAAACCTTTTTTTAACTTTTTTTACTCAAATTTTGAGTTTAAAATTAAATTTTTATTTTCAATTTTCTCAAAAACTAAAAGACATAAAATCATCTAGTTTTCAGTTTTTGATCAAAAACAAATAAGAGCAATAAATTCTGAAATAAAAACAATGGTAGATAATCTTGAAGTATTGAAAAAGTTACACTTTAAAACTTTTTTTAACTTTTTTTACTCAAATTTTGAGTTTAAAATTAAATCAAAAACTACGCATAGTTTTGACTTGATTTAAAAAATAGAACAGAATGTTGGCTTTAAAAAAATGTATACAACTTAATTGTAAGTATCACCGTTATTTTTTAATTATTTTTTTCCATTTTAAATAATAATTTTTTTAAATTGCCCCTCCCGCCTAAACGGGGGGAGATAGCCCCTCTCCCATAGTAAAAAATGCTTGTATTAAGACCCTCTACCAAAAACCGTTATTATATCTTGGCGCCAAAGTTATCGTACTCGTGCCGAAAAAAGCATTTAGCAACCCCTGAAAAAGAAATAAGAATAATAAAAATATCATTATTATTGCTAGGAATTAGTTAAATTTACTTAATAATACTCACCAAAATAATTTATGTTCCTCTTTTCTCGTCCATGTTTGTTATGATTTTGTTTTGACAATTACCACATAGGAATTTTATCTAGTTGTTTCGGTCTGCGCATGCAATAGTAGCTTTGTCTTGTTTTCACCCAAGGGATAAGGGGGTAGACAAATTACTACTAGCGCATGCGCAGGAATGTATTTGACACGATTGTTCATCCACCGGGTGAACTTAAATGAATTGCTTAATGGTTTAAGTATAAGATATATACAGGATGAGATGAAAATTTATTTAAATAAATAATTTACGAGATTAAAAAGATACGATAAAGATTAGAATAATTAGTTAAAATAAATAATAGGATTAGTTAGGAATTTAGGAATTAGATTGATATTAGGATAATAGAAGAGAAATAGACTGATATAGAGATATTAGACTGTATTAGTAGTAAATATGTGTGGGTACGATTTCTTGGACTTGGATAAGGGGGGTTATATTATCTGTGATAGGGATGGAAAATAGTTGTGGGTGGAAAAATAGTTATCTCACTCAGAGGTAGTGGTAACTATTTACTTACTTAATAGGAGAATGGCTAGGAACTAGCCTAAGGGATTTTATGGTCATTCTTACGTTTGATAGACTGAGAATTAGAAGTGTTAACGGCCAGTGATTTTACCAACAGTTCGTTTTTGAATTTAAAATAGAAAAGCGTTTTATTAAAAATAAGAAGTTTTTTTTTTAATAAATTAAGTAAATTGAAACAATTAAATATACAAGGTAAATTTAATTACATTATAAAAAGGTTCAGCTAATAATTCCATATATATATATATATAGATTTCTTTGTTTCTGAGTTGCTGAGTTAGACAGAAAATCTAGAAAAATTCTAGAAAGTTTGGTGGCGATTTCGATATATATATATATATATTTAACAAGCAGAGGTATGTGACCATAAAATGGAAGTGTTAAAGTTTTGGTCTGATGTGTGATTTGTTTTTTCTACTTTTATTAGGTTCAGGTCAGGTTCTCCAAAGAGCAGCAAAATTAGTAGCAGAAGCCTGAGCCTCTGCGAAGTTTTTTTGTTTCCTCCTTCAGCTCTTCAAATTTTAACTTTGGACAAGGACATTACATATAGTAGGAGTATTCCTTTGTCCAGGACAAAGGAAACAACTTCGAAGGCACAAAGACCACAATCTAAGAGGGTATTTTATATCTACAGACAGTAGATATATATAGATATCCCTCAAAGGAAGAGAAGAAAGGGATTTGTATAAGTACAAGAAAGAAAGGGTGTCCAGTATAAAAGGTTAAAGAAAGGAGGAAGTGAAATAAAGTGAAAGAAAATAAGAAAGAAGAACTTTTAAATTTTTTTTATATATATATACTATTTTGATTAATTTAAAGTAAAGTAAAGTAAAATCTAATTTGTGAAATTCAGTTTTCTAAATTTTTTTAGATTAATTAATTTTTTTTTTTAAATTTGAAGTGAGTTTAAATTTACAAGAGTGAAAAAAAGTGATTTTATAGGCTTGTGTCATAATACTCAAATATATTAAATTCAGTGGTGGCGAAAGTGCTACCCCAGTTTCTCTACGTGCTGCCGGCAGAACGACGAGGGACCAGGAAACCGTGAGTAAAAACACTTTCTTTTGTGGATAAAAGACCAAACAAATCAAAAAGCCTCTAAGGTCAATTTTTTTTTGAATTTGAATTTAAACCTTTTTAGTTTTTTTTTTATATATTTTTATTATTTTAATTATTAATTCTTATGAGGTGAGATTGAGAGAACTCGATTAAAAATTTTGTTTGTCTTAAATGAATTGGTATAATAAAGGTGTAATTTAAATTATGTTTGAAATTTGCAAAATGGAGTTCTAATTTAACAGCTAGTGGTGTGTGGAGGCTTGGTAAGGCCGTCCAGAAGTGATTTGGATTTTTAGGACATGACAAACTGACTGCCTCAACGGACTAACGCGTGACTGGTTGAGTCATTTTAGGGGCTATTTCCGCTACATTTGGCCATGGAAATAGCGAAGGAAGTATCTTCATGATACTTGGGCGGGTTGGCCAGACTTTCGTCAATAACATCAGACGAACGTTTGGGATTCAGTGTGACGATATTTAAGGGGGTAAGAAAGAGGTGCTTTAGGAAGAATAAGTTTAAACTTTTAGATTTTTTTATATACTTAGTTTTAGTTAGGGTTTAGTTTTTCTTTTATTTCTTTTTACTTAATTTTTTTATAATTTCTTTTTATTAATTATTAATATTATTATTATTTTTGGTGAAGGGTTTTATTTTATTTTTTTTATTATTTTATTAGGTTAGACAGATTATTTTTTTTTAGGATTTTTTTTTTATAAACTTAATTCGAAGCACCGAATTCTGATTTCTCTTAGATATCGTCAAAGTTCACAGGTTTGTGTCATTTTCATCTTTAATGTACCTTAGGCACGAATAAAATGAATGTTTAGTCGAGCAGGAGGTGTACTGGAAGGTGGCAAGAACCACCCCACGCGACGAGCTGAGCGGTGCGACCACAAGCGTGCCGTAGCCTCTTCCAGTACTCCAAAGCATTCCCTCGTGGAGACCTGACTCCTTACAATGGCGCCCAACGAGACCTAATGGTTTTAATATTTTTGTTAACGATTACACAAGCCTGGAACTGGTAACTTTTGATCTTGTCACAGATGGAAAATTTCTGTCCAAATCTAAAGGCCAAGAGTCAGAGATTTTTGTGAGGAAGTTGGAAATCTGGGACAACATCAAAAGTTTGAACAAGGTCGTACCATTTCGAATCTCAGCTGTCCATAGAATTAGGTACAGCCAGATTCTTTGTGAGGTAGAGATTCGAAGTTCGAAAACCTTGTTCATGTGGAAGTGCATTTTAAACTCACAGCCAGCCATTGACTAGGCTATATGCCAGGAACTATGTTGTGGTTGTGGGGGAGAGATGAACTGAAGCAACCACTGAATTTCAAACGCACCAGTCACAAGACATAAGTACTTAAGGACATAACTAACGAACACCAATTTGCAGATGGATAGGAAAACTTTGCCAATCTTCACACACCTAGCGTTTGCAAACATACATAATAAATACAAACAATACCTTTTTATTACAAATTGTACTTTTCTTTAATGATAATTTTTTTTTTTATATACATACTACATTTATCTTTTTACTTAAATTTTTTTTTACATTGGAATTTTTTTTATAATTATCTTTTTTTTTATTACTTATTTTTAGTATTTATAAAACTATTTTCCTTTTTATAATCTTTATTTTTGATTTTTTTTTTAAACAATCATATTTTTTTTTACTTTAATTTTTGGAATTTTTTTTTTATTATCTTTATTTTTGATTTGAATTTTTTTACAATAAGTTCTTTTTTTTATACTTTAATTTTTGAATTTTTTTTACGATTTTTTTTACAATACTTTTCACATTTAATTAAGCTTTTCTTGCTGGATAGTAGTTTAATAGTTTCAGATTTAGTAAGTAATAGGAAAAGAAAATAGTTAGTGAAAATGTCCGAAGGGAAGAAGAAGGCTACAGGGGCAGTTCCAAAAATAACTGGGAAAAAGAGGGTCACACGTCAGACGGAAACTATATACGAGGAAAGCGAAGTAGTTGAGACCCCTATACTTTCAACTGTACCACCGACAGTGACAGAAAACGACGGCTTAGACAAGACATACCATGAGATAACAAACATTATACGCAACATAGACATACTTGGAACAAACAATAAAAACAACAACTTACAAAATACGAACATACAAAACGCGACAGTAAGACGTGAAGAGGCCGCAATGGGTCTTGAAGATGATGAAGACAATGAGAACGAACAAGACCGTATGCGAACAGAACTAGAACAACTGACCCAACAAAATTTAGAACTCGAACGATTACGAATGGAACAAGAACAACTAACTTTACGAAATTTTGAATTTGAACAAGAACGCCTACGAATAGAACAAGAACAAAAACGATTACGTTTAGAACAAGACCGAATTACGGAACTTAATAGAAAACTCGAAATAGAACGTGCAAGACTTGCTAAACAAAACTATGAACTTGAACAAGAACGATTACAAACAGAACAAATAAGACAAAACCAAAACCGAACTAGTACGAATACAACTACTAACGCACCAAATATAAACGTACTGACAGAACTCGACTTGTACGAAAGAATGCAAAAAGTTGCAACTCTAACTGTCAAGGAAAGTCAGACCAAAACAATGAGTGTTCTTGCAGATGGCTTGTCTGAAATGTACAAGTTGTTTGATAAGAACATGAAAGAGTTCAATTCAAAGTTATTGAGTTTAGAACAGTCCTTGACAGTTCAGAGAGACATGAAGAATGTACAAGACTCAGTACAAAACACCACGAGTACTAAAAGGACCAACAGACAGACAAACCACTCGATAAATAGTCAATCGACATCGCATCCGTCAGATGGAAGCTCCTCATTTAGAGATACCAATCGAAAGATTGATGTTCATAAATGGGGAGTTAAATTTGACGGTTCGTCAAAGGGTATGTCGGTTGGAAGTTTTATTTTTCGAGTGGAGACATTACAAAAGAAAAGTGGACTGTCTGACGATCAGCTCTTCGCTAATTTCCACCATTTGGTCACGGGCTCTGCTGAGCGTTGGTATTGGGATATTTGTGAGGAAAACCAGGATGATGAGTTATTTAACTATCATGATTTGAAGGCCGAATTACTTCGACAATTTCAACACAATAAGCGTGACCATGAAATCCAAGAGGCAATCATGAATCGAAAACAGCAACCCCATGAAACATTCGATGATTTCTATGCTGATATTAGAGGTCTGACTTTGCAAATGCAAGTCAGACCTAAAGAAGATGATTTGGTTTCCATGGTAAGGAAAAATTTTAAGGATAGAATCAGTACATTAGTTTTTGGTTGTAATATAAGTAATATCCGCGAATTGAGAGAAGAATGTAAAAGAGCAGAAGAGCATTTAGTATTAAGGGATGCAAAGACAAAACGTTTTACGCACGAAATAGAGGTTAGAGATAGAGTGAGTGATTCAGAAGAAGAAGAATATGAGTTAGCAGCTTTTCAAGCTAAGAGACCGGAAAGGAAGGGTTTCAGAGAACAAGAGAGGTATAAAGGACAAGATAAGAAAAGAGACGAATTGAAGGACAAACAAAAGCCTTTTGACGATTGCCCGTCCTCTTTTCATACCTTGACATGTTTTTGTTGTGGACAGGGTAGTGTGTCCTTCCGATGTGCTGCATGTCAGGGAAACCCGAAAGTCGGCAGTACATCCGGGAGTCAACCGCCGACAACAAAACCCCTCCCGGAGAAGTCGCACAACCTAGAAAAATAGAAATTTTGAAAAGAAAACTTGAAAATGAAAATAATAACGAAGGTACTTACCGGATTGAAGAAAGGAACAATCATAAAAGTCTTCACCAGAGAATGATAGAATATGAAGACGCTAGAAAGAGAATTTTTGGTGAAGAACTAGATGTTATAAAAGTGAAGAGTAGGAAATATTTGAAGATTATGAGGCTAAGGGAGAAGAGTGCAATTAAAAGACTGACTAATAATAAAATTGAAGCGACAATATTGACAATGACAAATGACAATAGGCCATACGCAAAAGTGCAATTAGAAGGAGAGGATTTTGAAGGACTGTTAGATAGTGGAGCGTCCGTTACGTGTTTAGGAAAAGGAGCAATGGATTTTGTAAATAGGAAAAAGATCAAAATTACAATTATGAATAACGATATTAGAACAGCTGATGAAAATCAACAGAAGATAGTAGGTTGTTTTAGAGCGAATGTTTCATGGGATGGTAGAACACAAGAGTTGGAGATTCTGGTTGTTCCTAGTCTTTTGCAACCACTGTATTTGGGTGTAGATTTCTGGAGTTCTTTTAATGTAAAATAGGAATTATAAGCAGACTTCAAGATACGAAATTTATCTCCAGTATCGACCTGAAAGATGCCTTTTGGCAAATTCCTCTGGAGATCAAGTCAAGGGAGAAGACAGCTTTTACAGTCCCTGGGCGACCGTTATACCAATTTACGGTTATGCCATTCGGGTTGTGTAACGCCGCCGCCCAGAGAATGTCTAAGCTAATGGACAAAGTCATTCCTGGTCGTCTTCGACAGAATGTCTTTGTCTATCTCGATGACCTCTTGATTTGTTCTCCAGATTTCAAAACACATATGAAGGTACTGGAGGAAGTTGCTATAGCTTTACGCCAAGCAGGATTAACAATAAATGTAGAAAAAAGTAAATTTTGTTTCAAGGAGATAAAATACTTAGGGTATGTAGTTGGTGACGGATGTATACGAACGGACAAGGACAAAGTATCGGCGGTCGAGGACTTTCCGATACCGAAGACCCCCAAGCAACTCCGTAGGTACCTAGGTATGACCGGATGGTATAGACGTTTCATACCAAACTACGCAACGATAGCAGCTCCAATGACAGACTGTTTGAAGAAAGGACAGACTTTTAAGATGACCGACGAAGCTACAACAGCATTTCAACTACTCAAAACGAGTTTAGTTACCGCTCCCATACTTACGAATCCAGACTTTTCTAAACATTTTTACATACAATGCGACGCTTCAACCTCTGGAGTAGGAAGTGTGATCTTCCAGATGGATGAGGAGAAAAATGAACGACCGATAGCATTCATGTCCCAGAAGCTGAATTCCGCTCAAAGGAATTACAGCGTTACAGAACTTGAATGCTATGCGGCCATATTGTCGGTGAAAAAGTTCAGGGCCTACGTGGAAGGTTTACCCTTTACTATAATCACCGATCACGCAAGTCTGAAATGGTTGATGACACAAAAAGATCTCACTGGAAGATTGGCCAGATGGAGTTTCAAACTCCAATGTTTCGACTTCGTGATCGAACATAGGAAGGGTGTCCAAAATGTAGTCTCTGATACTCTCTCACGAGTCCATATGGAGGAGATCACAACCGAAAATTTGGCACCAGAGGTTGACTTTAGTTCACCATATTTTTCATCAGAAGAATACGTTGAACTAAAGAAGACAATAGAACAAGAAAAGAACAAATTACCAGACATTTGCGTATCAGACAGATTCGTTTATAAACGAACTGACATTAGAACGGGTGACGCAGTACAGGACGACCGAGCGTGGAAGCTTTTTCCGAAAGAGTTGTGCGAGGGTCTTTTGAAAGCTGCACACGATTCCCCAGTGTCTGGACACGGTGGCATAAACAAAACACTGTCAAAATTAAGACAAAAATATTTCTGGCCTGGAATGGCTGCCGATGTACAGAACTGGGTGAGATCGTGTGACATTTGCAAACGTAGTAAGTCAATCAATATTACTACTCGACCGCCGATGGGACAACAAAGACTGACTGAATGACCTTTTCAACGTTTATTCATAGACTTTTTGGGCCCTTATCCAAGAACAAGAAACGGAAACACACACATATTCATCGTCCTAGACCATTTTAGTAAATATGTGTTTCTGAAGGCAATACGAAAAGCAACTTCATCTGCGGTAGTTAAATTCCTAGAAGAAAGTGTTTTCCATGTGTTTGGTGTTCCAGAGTTTGTTCATTCAGACAACGGAAAACAATTCGTTTCGGAATTGTTTTCCAGCTTCTTGACGAAATATGGTGTCAAACATATACGAACTGCAATTTATTCACCACCAGCTAACGCGTCTGAAAGGGTAAACCAATTTGTTTTGTCGAAGATTCGGTCCTATCTCGGTAGTGACCAAAAACATTGGGATCAGCACGTTAGCAATGTGGCGTTCTCATTGCGAAGCGTTGTACATGATGCTATTGATGTTGAACCATACTACGCAATATTTGGAACACCAATGGTTCAGAACGGCAAAACATATGAACTACTTCGAAAGTTAGGAGCAGTAAAAGAATCAAAGATTGAAATTCTAAACAAAGACGACCGACTGGCGTTAATTAGAACGAAGATTTTTGAAAATCTGAAATTAGCACATCAAAAAGCTACCAAAGTATCGGGTGATTTTTTAAGAGCTTGAGAACTTTTTTTTAAAAAAAAACGCATAAAATTTGCAAAATCTCATCGATTCTTTATTTGAAACGTTAGATTGGTCCATGACATTTACTTTTTGAAGATAATTTCATTTAAATGTTGACCGCGGCTGCGTCTTAGGTGGTCCATTCGGAAAGTCCAATTTTGGGTAACTTTTTCGAGCATTTCGGCCGGAATAGCCCGAATTTCTTCGGAAATGTTGTCTTCCAAAGCTGGAATAGTTGCTGGCTTATTTGTGTAGACTTTAGACTTGACGTAGCCCCACGAAAAATAGTCTAAAGGCGTCAAATCGCATGATCTTGGTGGCCAACTTACCGGTCCATTCCTTCAGATGAATTGTTCTCCGAAGTTTTCCCTCAAAATGGCCATAGAATCGCGAGCTGTGTGGCATGTAGCGCCATCTTGTTGAAACCACATGTCAACCAAGTTCAGTTCTTCCATTTTTGGAAACAAAAAGTTTGTTAGCATTGAACGATAGCGATCGCCATTCACCGTAACGTTGCGTCCAACAGCATCTTTGAAAAAATACGGTCCAATGATTCCACCAGCGTACAAACCACACCAAACAGTGCATTTTTCGGGATGCATGGGCAGTTCTTGAACGGCTTCTGGTTGCTCTTCACTCCAAATGCGGCAATTTTGCTTATTTACGTAGCCATTCAACCAGAAATGAGCCTCATCGCTGAACCAAATTTGTCGATAAAAAAGCGCGAAACACATTTCGAACCGAACACTGATTTTGGTAATAAAATTCAATGATTTGCAAGCGTTGCTCGTTAGTAAGTCTATTCATGATGAAATGTCAAAGCATACTGAGCATCTTTCTCTTTGACACCATGTCTGAAATCCCGCGTGATCTGTCAAATACTAATGCATGAAAATCCTAACCTCAAAAAAATCACCCATTATATAATACTTGAAGTCGAGAAATCCAGTATAAAACTGGCCAAATAGTTTACAGACGAAACTTTAAACAAAGCAACGCTATTGAAAATTATAACGCGAAACTCGGTCCAAAATTCATAAAATCCATAATTCTAAAACCAGTAGGAAATTCACTTTATGAAATAGGAAATCTAAAAGGTGATAAAGTAGGAGTTTATCATGCAAAAGACTTGCATGTTTAAAAATATAAATTAAATTGACGCACTCAGATGATGTTGCCCACTGTGATATTAGAGTTAGGTAAAGATACTTTAGTTTTTTTTTGTAGTTTATTTTTATATGTCATTTTATATTTACATTTATAATCTGTGATATTTTTTTTTTAGTTTAGTTAGGTAGCTTAGCTTTTTATAATCTGTGATATTTTTCTTTAGTTTAGTTTAGTTAGCTTAGCTTTTTATTATCTGTGATATTTTTCTTTAGTTTAGTTTAGTTAGCTTAGCTTTTTATAATCTGTGATATTTTTCTTTAGTTTAGTTAGCTTAGCTTTTTATAATCTGTGATATTTTTTTTTAGTTTAGTTAGGTAATTTAGCTTTTTATAATCTGTGATATTTTTCTTTAGTTGAGTTAGGTAGCTTAGCTTTTTATAATCTGTGATATTTACTTAGTAAGAAGAAGTACCTGATTTTTTTGTAGTAGAATAAAGACTGATTTTTGTTTTACCTGTGATATTAGATATATAGCTAGTTCAAAATACTAATTATTTATTTCAACAGAAGCTGTGATAATTTTCCTCTGTAGATAGGTTAGAAAGTAGGCTGTCACCAAAGAGTATATGTAGGTATTATCTGAAAGAAAACAAACAAAAATAATAGAACTGCTCGACAATTGAAATAATAGAGCATGGGACCACACTACGAGACCATTCAGATAAAAAGATACTAACCCATTATGACCACTTTTTTTTTACGATGTAAGTGGCCTCACGACCACTCAGCCACTTCCATCGAGCCTGTTACGTGGCCATATAAATGAATGTATATGGATATACCTATAGCCGGCGCGGCAGCGCGGCTGCTCGACGGCGACGACACCGTCCACCATTCCATCGATGGTGATTTGGTAGTTGGCTGAATTATTCTTAATCCATCCCCCGGTGGCTGGTCAGGGTCACCGACAGAAGAAGTCGATAGACTTCTGATTTAATTATATTCTGAAAAGAAAAGATAAATTTAGTCAAGAAAATAATAAGAATATGTTACCAATGTAAAGTAATGAAGTGTTTTGCTGGGATTCGATTGCTTTCGCATTCGAATCTTTACAACACAAATTCACCACTTTGCATAACTACGACTTACCTTAATTATAGAAAAAAGCATTTAGCAACCCCTGAAAAAGAAATAAGAATAATAAAAATATCATTATTATTGCTAGGAATTAGTTAAATTTACTTAATAATACTCACCAAAATAATTTATGTTCCTCTTTTCTCGTCCATGTTTGTTATGATTTTGTTTTGACAATTACCACATAGGAATTTTATCTAGTTGTTTCGGTCTGCGCATGCAATAGTAGCTTTGTCTTGTTTTCACCCAAGGGATAAGGGGGTAGACAAATTACTACTAGCGCATGCGCAGGAATGTATTTGACACGATTGTTCATCCACCGGGTGAACTTAAATGAATTGCTTAATGGTTTAAGTATAAGATATATACAGGATGAGATGAAAATTTATTTAAATAAATAATTTACGAGATTAAAAAGATACGATAAAGATTAGAATAATTAGTTAAAATAAATAATAGGATTAGTTAGGAATTTAGGAATTAGATTGATATTAGGATAATAGAAGAGAAATAGACTGATATAGAGATATTAGACTGTATTAGTAGTAAATATGTGTGGGTACGATTTCTTGGACTTGGATAAGGGGGGTTATATTATCTGTGATAGGGATGGAAAATAGTTGTGGGTGGAAAAATAGTTATCTCACTCAGAGGTAGTGGTAACTATTTACTTACTTAATAGGAGAATGGCTAGGAACTAGCCTAAGGGATTTTATGGTCATTCTTACGTTTGATAGACTGAGAATTAGAAGTGTTAACGGCCAGTGATTTTACCAACAGTTTGTTTTTTAACTTAAAATAGAATTTAAAATAGAAAAGCGTTTTATTAAAAATAAGAAGTTTTTTTTTAAATAAATTAAGTAAATTGAAACAATTAAATATACAAGGTAAATTTAATTACATTATAAAAAGGTTCAGCTAATAATTCCATATATATATATATAGATTTCTTTGTTTCTGAGTTGCTGAGTTAGACAGAAAATCTAGAAAAATTCTAGAAAGTTTGGTGGCGATTTCGATATATATATATATATTTAACAAGCAGAGGTATGTGACCATAAAATGGAAGTGTTAAAGTTATGGTCTGATGTGTGATTTGCTTTTTCTACTTTTATTAGGTTCAGGTCAGGTTCTCCAAAGAGCAGCAAAATTAGGAGCAGAAGCCTGAGCTACTGCGAAGTTTTTTTGTTTCCTCCTTCAGCTCTTCAAATTTTAACTTTGGACAAGGACATTACATATAGTAGGAGTATTCCTTTGTCCAGGACAAAGGAAACAACTTCGAAGGCACAAAGACCACAATCTAAGAGGGTATTTTATATCTACAGACAGTAGATATATATAGATATCCCTCAAAGGAAGAGAAGAAAGGGATTTGTATAAGTACAAGAAAGAAAGGGTGTCCAGTATAAAAGGTTAAAGAAAGGAGGAAGTGAAATAAAGTGAAAGAAAATAAGAAAGAAGAACTTTTAAATTTTTTTATATATATATATACTATTTTGATTAATTTAAAGTAAAGTAAAGTAAAATCTAATTTGTGAAATTCAGTTCTCTAAATTTTTTTAGATTAATTAATTTTTTTTTAAATTTGAAGTGAGTTTAAATTTACAAGAGTGAAAAAAAGTGATTTTATGGGCTTGTGTCATAATACTCAAATATATTAAATTCAGTGGTGGCGAAAGTACTACCCCAGTTTCTCTACGTGCTGCCGGCAGAACGACGAGGGACCAGGAAACCGTGAGTAAAAACACTTTCTTTTGTGGATAAAAGACCAAAAAAATCAAAAAGCCTCTAAGGTCAATTTTTTTTTGAATTTGAATTTAAACCTTTTTAGTTTTTTTTATATATTTTTATTATTTTAATTATTAATTCTTATGAGATGAGATTGAGAGAACTCGATTAAAAATTTTGTTTGTCTTAAATGAATTGGTATAATAAAGGTGTAATTTAAATTATGTTTGAAATTTGCAAAATGGAGTTCTAATTTAACAGCTAGTGGTGTGTGGAGGCTTGGTAAGGCCGTCCAGAAGTGATTTGGATTTTTAGGACATGACAAACTGACTGCCTCAACGGACTAACGCGTGACTGGTTGAGTCATTTTAGGGGCTATTTCCGCTACATTTGGCCATGGAAATAGCGAAGGAAGTATCTTCATGATACTTGGGCGGGTTGGCCAGACTTTCGTCAATAACATCAGACGAACGTTTGGGATTCAGTGTGACGATATTTAAGGGGGTAAGAAAGAGGTGCTTTAGGAAGAATAAGTTTAAACTTTTAGATTTTTTTATATACTTAGTTTTAGTTAGGGTTTAGTTTTTCTTTTATTTCTTTTTACTTAATTTTTTTTATAATTTCTTTTTATTAATTATTAATATTATTATTATTTTTGGTGAAGGGTTTTATTTTATTTTTTTTTTTATTATTTTATAAGGTTAGACAGATTATTTTTTTTTTAGGATTTTTTTTTTATAAACTTAATTCGAAGCACCGAATTCTGATTTCTCTTAGATATCGTCAAAGTTCACAGGTTTGTGTCATTTTCATCTTTAATGTACATTAGGCACGAATAAAATGAATGTTTAGTCGAGCAGGAGGTGTACTGGAAGGTGGCAAGAACCACCCCACGCGACGAGCTGAGCGGTGCGACCACAAGCGTGCCGTAGCCTCTTCCAGTACTCCAAAGCATTCCCTCGTGGAGACCTGACTCCTTACAATGGCGCCCAACGAGACCTAATGGTTTTAATATTTTTGTTAACGATTACACAAGCCTGGAACTGGTAACTTTTGATCTTGTCACAGATGGAAAATTTCTGTCCAAATCTAAAGGCCAAGAGTCAGAGATTTTTGTGAGGAAGTTGGAAATCTGGGACAACATCAAAAGTTTGAACAAGGTCGTACCATTTCGAATCTCAGCTGTCCATAGAATTAGGTACAGCCAGATTCTTTCTGAGGTAGAGATTCGAAGTTCGAAAACCTTGTTCATGTGGAAGTGCATTTTAAACTCACAGCCAGCCATTGACTAGGCTATATGCCAGGAACTATGTTGTGGTTGTGGGGAAGAGATGAACTGAAGCAACCACTGAATTTCAAACGCACCAGTCACAAGACATAAGTAGATACTTAAGGACATAACTAACGAACACCAATTTGCAGATGGATAGGAAAACTTTGCCAATCTTCACACACCTAGCGTTTGCAAACATACATAATAAATACAAACAATACCTTTTTATTACAAATTGTACTTTTCTTTAATGATAATTTTTTTTTTATATACATACTACATTTATCTTTTTACTTAAATTATGTATTTTATTTTTATGTTATGTATCATATAATTATTAGTCTAAATAGAGTGTGTAACTTTTAAGATGAATAAATGAATAAATAAATAAATTTTTTTTTGCATTGGAATTTTTTTTATAATTATCTTTTTTTTTATTACTTATTTTTTTTATTATTACTTACTTACTTAAGGTGGCGCTACAGTCCTGTGTGAACTAGGGCCTCACCCAACAAACTTCTCCATCTAGCTCGGTCCCTAGCTAGATGTCTCCAGTTTCGCGCTCCGAGTTGGGTGAGGTCACCTTCCACTTGTGCGCGCCACCTGATTCGCGGTCTTCCTCTACTGCGCTGTCCTGTGGGTGTGGATTCGAAGACTTTCCGGGCCGGAGCATTGGTTTCCATGCGCTCTACGTGACCTAGCCATCTTAGTCGTTGGACTTTTACCCTTCTTGCTAAGTCTACGTCGCTGTACAGCCCGTACAGCTCGTCGTTCCATCTTCTCCTCCACTCCCCTTCGATGCATACGGGACCGTAGATCACACGAAGAATCTTTCTCTCGAAACGACCCAAGGTGCTTTCATCCGCTTTTGTCAAAGTCCATGCTTCTGCACCGTATAGCAGGACGGGGATGATAAGGGTCTTATATAGCGACACTTTGGTCCTTCGAGAGAGAATTTTTCCACTCAATTGCTTTCTTAACCCAAAGAAACAGCGGTTAGCAAGAGTTATTCTTCGTTTGATCTCAGCGCTGGTGTTGTTTTCTGCGTTTACAGCGGAGCCTAGGTAGACGAAGTCCTTGACTACCTCAAAGTTACGTCTGTCGATGGTGACGTTTTGACCAAGACGTCGGTGTTGTAGGTCCTTTCTTGATGAAAGCATGTACTTTGTTTTGCCCTCATTAACCGTTAAACCCATTTTTGCCGCCTCTGCCTCAATACTCACAAAAGCCCCATTGACATCACGCTGAGTTCTTCCGATTATGTCAATGTCATCAGCATATGCTAGTAATTGGAAAGACTTTTGAAAGATAGTGCATCTGGTGTTGACGTGTGAGCTTTGCACTATTCTTTCAAGTACGATGTTAAAAAAATCACATGACAGCGCATCACCTTGTCTAAAACCTTTTTTGACATCGAAAGGTTCAGTTAAGTTGTTTCCAACCTTTATGGAGCAGCGTGAATTCTCCATGGTCATCCTGCACAAACGGACGAGTTTGGCAGGGATGCCAAAACTAGACATGGCTCTATACAGTTCGTCCCTGTAGATACTGTCATATGCGGCCTTGAAATCGATGAAAAGATGGTGGGTGTCGATTTGGTGTTCTTGGGTTTTTTCCAGGATCTGCCGTAATGTGAATATTTGATCGACTGTGGACTTTCCTGGTCTAAAACCACACTGATAAGGACCTATCAGGTTGTTGACGATGGGCTTTAGACGTTCACATATTACGGCAGAGAAGATTTTATAAGCGATGTTAAGTAGACTGATTCCTCTATAATTGGTGCAGTTTAGAGGGTCTCCTTTTTTCAGGATCGGGCAAACAATACTGAGGTTCCATTCATCGGGCATGCTTTCTTCCGACCATATCTTACAGATAAGTTGGTGCATGCTCCTAACCAACTTATCTCCAGCTGCTTTAAAGAGCTCGGCATTCAAGCCATCCGCTCCAGCGGCTTTGTTAGACTTCAGCTTAGATATAGCAATCTTTACTTCGTCTAAGTCGGGAGGACGGGATTGTTGGCTTTCGTCGTCTATGTTGAATGGATCATCCTGCCTGACAGCGGAATTCGGTTCGTCGTCGCCGTTATACAGTCTGCAGAAGTGGTCCTTCCATATCCTCAGCATTGACTGCGGTTCCACTATGATGTTTCCACTTTCGTCTTTGCAGCCTTCGGTTCTAGGTTTATGTACTTGTGAATTTCGTTTCACCTGTTCATAAAACTTTCGAACTTCATTTCTGCTTTTAAACCTCTCAACATCTTCGACCGCACGCTTCTCATGCTCTCTCTTTTTCCTTCTGAGAAGTCGGTGTTCCTCTCGCCTCTTCTGCTCATAGAGCTCATGAGCAGCTCTCGTCCTTTTATGCAGCGCCGCCTTGCGTGCCTGTTGTTTGGCTGCATTTGCCTGCCGACATTCCTCATCAAACCAGGGGTTCCTTGTTGGTGGTCGCTTGAAACCCAGCACGTCAGAGGCGGCTTCTCTGATTGCGTCTTGGCAATGTTGTCACTGGTTTTCTATACATTGTGTTGGCGGCACAGAACTTCGAGAGAGGTTACTTGTAACTCGGTCGGAGAAGGATTTGGCGATCTCTTGCGATTGTAGCCGTTCGACGTTGTACCTTCTCCCAACATCTCCCTGTTTTGCCTTGGGCCTGGAAACCCGAAGTGCTACCTTGGCTACAACAAGGTAGTGGTCCGAGTCGATGTTGGCTCCTCGGAAAATTCGGACATCCATGATGCTGGAAGCGTGTCTAGCGTCGATCGCAATATGGTCAATCTGGTTGACGGTAGATTGATCTGGAGATCTCCAAGTTCCTTTGTGGATGTTGAGGTGTGGAAAACGCGTACTGGCTACCATGACGTTTCGCCCCGCAGCAAAATCTATGAGCCTGAATCCGTTGTCGGAAGTGTTGTCGTGCAGGCTGTTTTTCCCGATTATTCCACCAAAGATGTCTTCCCTTCCTAGCTTGGCATTAAAATCGCCCAGGACAATTTTAATATCGTAGCTAGGACACTGCTCGTATGTTTTGTCTAAGAGCTCGAAGAACATATCTTTGGTGTTGTCATCCTTCTCATCTGTGGGGGCGTGCGCGCATATCAGGCTAATGTTGCCGAATTTAGCCTTGATGCGGATGGTCATGAGGCGCTCGTTGATGCACCTATAGCTTAAGACTTGTTGCCTAAGTCTGGCTCCAATGACGAAGCCGCATCCAAATAAGCGCTGTTGGTTTTCTCGGTAGCAGTCACCATAGTAGATATCGCAGTTTTTCATCCTCTTTTTGCCCGGCCCATCCCATCGTATTTCCTGGATGGCGGTGATGTCTGCTTTATAGCAGTCTAGGGCCTCCGCTAATTCTTCGGCTGCACGTGGTCTGTTAAGGGACCTAACATTCCACGTGCATATCCGAAGTTCGTTGTCCTTAATTCGTTTGCGTTGGTTGTCAGCAGTAAATCCGTCCGTATCCGAGGCTTGTTGGTGCTTCGCAACTATAAGATTTTTAAGTGGTCAGGAAGTCACCCTGACGGCACAACCCCCAACCTGGAGGGCCAGATCCTTAGTATAACTCCAAAGACGGGGAGCCGGATAAACCGCTCCTTATAGGCCTGGGCTCCGAATAAGTCGTAGAAGCCCTATAAGGTGTTCACTAAGTAGTTCAGCCTTACTGGAACTGTAGACGCCACCGTTGATTCCATCTCGGGAATTCCTCCGCTGCCGTCTGGATAAGGAGAGGTGCCTTAGTGGACGCACCTCTCCCCCCCTCTCTCGTTTGCTGCCCCCAACAACTTTCCACTGGGGTTGGAACCCAATCTCCAGTTGAGGTACTAGGCACCCGATGTTCACCACGGGGAGGTGAGAGTAGGAGTTGATAGACAGAGGTTTTTATTATTAGTATTTATAAAACTATTTTCCTTTTTATAATCTTTATTTTTGATTTGAATTTTTTTACAATAAGTTCTTTTTTTTATACTTTAATTTTTGAATTTTTTTTACGATTTTTTTTACAATACTTTTCACATTTAATTAAGCTTTTCTTGCTGGATAGTAGTTTAATAGTTTCAGATTTAGTAAGTAATAGGAAAAGAAAATAGTTAGTGAAAATGTCCGAAGGGAAGAAGAAGGCTACAGGGACAGTTCCAAAAATAACTGGGAAAAAGAGGGTCACACGTCAGACGGAAACTATAGACGAGGAAAGCGAAGTAGTTGAGACCCCTATACTTTCAACTCTACCACCGACAGTGACAGAAAACGACGGCTTAGACAAGACATACCATGAGATAACAAACATTATACGCAACATAGACATACTTGGAACAAACAATAAAAACAACAACTTACAAAATACGAACATACAAAACGCGACAGTAAGACGTGAAGAGGCCGCAATGGGTCTTGAAGATGATGAAGACAATGAGAACGAACAAGACCGTATGCGAACAGAACTAGAACAACTGACCCAACAAAATTTAGAACTCGAACGATTACGAATGGAACAAGAACAACTAACTTTACGAAATTTTGAATTTGAACAAGAACGCCTACGAATAGAACAAGAACAAAAACGATTACGTTTAGAACAAGACCGAATTACGGAACTTAATAGAAAACTCGAAATAGAACGTGCAAGACTTGCTAAACAAAACTATGAACTTGAACAAGAACGATTACAAACAGAACAAATAAGACAAAACCAAAACCGAACTAGTACGAATACAACTACTAACGCACCAAATATAAACGTACTGACAGAACTCGACTTGTACGAAAGAATGCAAAAAGTTGCAACTCTAACTGTCAAGGAAAGTCAGACCAAAACAATGAGTGTTCTTGCAGATGGCTTGTCTGAAATGTACAAGTTGTTTGATAAGAACATGAAAGAGGTCAATTCAAAGTTATTGAGTTTAGAACAGTCCTTGACAGTTCAGAGAGACATGAAGAATGTACAAGACTCAGTACAAAACACCACGAGTACTAAAAGGACCAACAGACAGACAAACCACTCGATAAATAGTCAATCGACATCGCATCCGTCAGATGGAAGCTCCTCATTTAGAGATACCAATCGAAAGATTGATGTTCATAAATGGGGAGTTAAATTTGACGGTTCGTCAAAGGGTATGTCGGTTGGAAGTTTTATTTTTCGAGTGGAGACATTACAGAAGAAAAGTGGACTGTCTGACGATCAGCTCTTCGCTAATTTCCACCATTTGGTCACGGGCTCTGCTGAGCGTTGGTATTGGGATATTTGTGAGGAAAACCAGGATGATGAGTTATTTAACTATCATGATTTGAAGGCCGAATTACTTCGACAATTCCAACACAATAAGCGTGATCATGAAATCCAAGAGGCAATCATGAATCGAAAACAGCAACCCCATGAAACATTCGATGATTTCTATGCTGATATTAGAGGTCTGACTTTGCAAATGCAAGTCAGACCTAAAGAAGATGATTTGGTTTCCATGGTAAGGAAAAATTTGAAGGATAGAATCAGTACATTAGTTTTTGGTTGTAATATAAGTAATATCCGCGAATTGAGAGAAGAATGTAAAAGAGCAGAAGAGCATTTAGTATTAAGGGATGCAAAGACAAAACGTTTTACGCACGAAATAGAGGTTAGAGATAGAGTGAGTGATTCAGAAGAAGAAGAATATGAGTTAGCAGCTTTTCAAGCTAAGAGACCGGAAAGGAAGGGTTTCAGAGAACAAGAGAGGTATAAAGGACAAGATAAGAAAAGAGACGAATTGAAGGACAAACAAAAGCCTTTTGACGATTGCCCGTCCTCTTTTCATACCTTGACATGTTTTTGTTGTGGACAGGGTAGTGTGTCCTTCCGATGTGCTGCATGTCAGGGAAACCCGAAAGTCGGCAGTACATCCGGGAGTCAACCGCCGACGACAAAACCCCTCCCGGAGAAGTCGCACAACCTAGAAAAATAGAAATTTGGAAAAGAAAACTTGAAAATGAAAATAATAACGAAGGTACTCACCGGATTGAAGAAAGGAATAATCATAAAAGTCTTCACCAGAGAATGATAGAATATGAAGACGCTAGAAAGAGAATTTTTGGTGAAGAACTAGATGTTATAAAAGTGAAGAGTAGGAATTATTTGAAGATTATGAGGCTAAGGGAGAAGAGTGCAATTAAAAGACTGACTAATAATAAAATTGAAGCGACAATATTGACAATGACAAATGACAATAGGCCATACGCAAAAGTGCAATTAGAAGGAGAGGATTTTGAAGGACTATTAGATAGTGGAGCGTCCGTTACGTGTTTAGGAAAAGGAGCAATGGATTTTGTAAATAGGAAAAAGATCAAAATTACAAAAATTAATAACGATATTAGAACAGCTGATGGAAATCAACAGAAGATAGTAGGTTGTTTTAGAGCGAATGTTTCATGGGATGGTAGAACACAAGAGTTGGAGATTCTGGTTGGGTGTAGATTTCTGGAGTTCTTTTAATGTTGCTCCAAATATAATTAGTGAGCTTAACGCTCCAGTAATGACGAAAGAACAGCCAAATTTTCGCGATCTCTCACCGGATCAAGCTAAGCAGTTGGAGAGCATCAAGTTATTGTTCCCCTCCTTTGCCATACTCGGATTGGGTAAAACCAATCTTGAAGAGCATGTGATAGAAGTGGATGACGAACAAATTCCCATAAAACAGAGGCACTATCCCATTTCTCCAATGGTATAGAAACTAATGTACACTGAACTGGACAGAATGCTGGAGATGGGAGTGATAGAGGAGAGTAACAGTGCTTGGAGTTCTCCGGTTGTTTTAGTAAGAAAAAGTGGGAAAAACAGGCTGTGTAAGGATTCTAGAAAAGTTAACGCCAGAACGAAGAAGTTTGCTTATCCTCTTCCACATATAGAGGGAATTATAAGCAGACTTCACGATACGAAATTTATCTCCAGTATCGACCTGAAAGATGCCTTTTGGCAAATTCCTCTGGAGATCAAGTCAAGGGAGAAGACAGCTTTTACAGTCCCTGGGCGACCGTTATACCAATTTACGGTTATGCCATTCGGGTTGTGTAACGCCGCCCAGAGAATGTCTAAGCTAATGGACAAAGTCATTCCTGGTCGTCTTCGACAGAATGTCTTTGTCTATCTCGATGACCTCTTGATTTGTTCTCCAGATTTCAAAACACATTTGAAGGTACTGGAGGAAGTTGCTATAGCTTTACGCCAAGCAGGATTAACAATAAATGTAGAAAAAAGTAAATTTTGTTTCAAGGAGATAAAATACTTAGGGTATGTAGTTGGTGACGGATGTATACGAACGGACAAGGACAAAGTATCGGCGGTCGAGGACTTTCCGATACCGAAGACCCCCAAGCAACTCCGTAGGTTCCTAGGTATGACCGGATGGTATAGACGTTTCATACCAAACTACGCAACGATAGCAGCTCCAATGACAGACTGTTTGAAGAAAGGACAGACTTTTAAGTTGACCGACGAAGCTACAACAGCATTTCAACTACTCAAAACGAGTTTAGTTACCGCTCCCATACTTACGAATCCAGACTTTTCTAAACATTTTTACATACAATGCGACGCTTCAACCTCTGGAGTAGGAAGTGTGATCTTTCAGATGGATGAGGAGAAAAATGAACGACCGATAGCATTCATGTCCCAGAAGCTGAATTCCGCTCAAAGGAATTACAGCGTTACAGAACTTCAATGCTATGCGGCCATATTGTCGGTGAAAAAGTTCAGGGCCTACGTGGAAGGTTTACCCTTTACTATAATCACCGATCACGCAAGTCTGAAATGGTTGATGACACAAAAAGATCTCACTGGAAGATTGGCCAGATGGAGTTTCAAACTCCAATGTTTCGACTTCATGATCGAACATAGGAAGGGTGTCCAAAATGTAGTCCCTGATACTCTCTCACGAGTCCATATGGAGGAGATCACAACCGAAAATTTGGCACCAGAGGTTGACTTTAGTTCACCATATTTTTCATCAGAAGAATACGTTGAACTAAAGAAGACAATAGAACAAGAAAAGAACAAATTACCAGACATTTGCGTATCAGACGGATTCGTTTATAAACGAACTGAAATTAGAACGGGTGACGCAGTACAGGACGACCGAGCGTGGAAGCTTTGGGAAAGAGTTGTGCGAGGGTCTTTTGAAAGCTGGACACGATTCACCAGGGTCTGGACACGGTGGCATAAACAAAACACTGTCAAAATTAAGACAAAAATATTTCTGGCCTGGAATGGCTGCCGATGTACAGAACTGGGTGAGATCGTGTGACATTTGCAAACGTAGTAAGTCAATCAATATTACTACTCGACCGCCGATGGGACAACAAAGACTGACTGAATGACCTTTTCAACGTTTATTCATAGACTTTTTGGGCCCTTATCCAAGAACAAGAAACGGAAACACACACATATTCATCGTCCTAGACCATTTTAGTAAATATGTGTTTCTGAAGGCAATACGAAAAGCAACTTCATCTGCGGTAGTTAAATTCCTAGAAGAAAGTGTTTTCCATGTGTTTGGTGTTCCAGAGTTTGTTCATTCAGACAACGGAAAACAATTCGTTTCGGAATTGTTTTCCAGCTTCTTGACGAAATATGGTGTCAAACATATACGAACTGCAATTTATTCACCACCAGCTAACGCGTCTGAAAGGGTAAACCAATTTGTTTTGTCGAAGATTCGGTCCTATCTCGGTAGTGACCAAAAACATTGGGATCAGCACGTTAGCAATGTGGCGTTCTCATTGCGAAGCGTTGTACATGATGCTATTGATGTTGAACCATACTACGCAATATTTGGAACACCAATGGTTCAGAACGGCAAAACATATGAACTACTTCGAAAGTTAGGAGCAGTAAAAGAATCAAAGATTGAAATTCTAAACAAAGACGACCGACTGGCGTTAATTAGAACGAAGATTTTTGAAAATCTGAAATTAGCACATCAAAAAGCTACCAAAGTATCGGGTGATTTTTTAAGAGCTTGAGAACTTTTTTTTAAAAAAAAACGCATAAAATTTGCAAAATCTCATCGATTCTTTATTTGAAACGTTAGATTGGTCCATGACATTTACTTTTTGAAGATAATTTCATTTAAATGTTGACCGCGGCTGCGTCTTAGGTGGTCCATTCGGAAAGTCCAATTTTGGGTAACTTTTTCGAGCATTTCGGCCGGAATAGCCCGAATTTCTTCGGAAATGTTGTCTTCCAAAGCTGGAATAGTTGCTGGCTTATTTGTGTAGACTTTAGACTTGACGTAGCCCCACGAAAAATAGTCTAAAGGCGTCAAATCGCATGATCTTGGTGGCCAACTTACCGGTCCATTCCTTCAGATGAATTGTTCTCCGAAGTTTTCCCTCAAAATGGCCATAGAATCGCGAGCTGTGTGGCATGTAGCGCCATCTTGTTGAAACCACATGTCAACCAAGTTCAGTTCTTCCATTTTTGGCAACAAAAAGTTTGTTAGCATTGAACGATAGCGATCGCCATTCACCGTAACGTTGCGTCCAACAGCATCTTTGAAAAAATACGGTCCAATGATTCCACCAGCGTACAAACCACACCAAACAGTGCATTTTTCGGGATGCATGGGCAGTTCTTGAACGGCTTCTGGTTGCTCTTCACTCCAAATGCGGCAATTTTGCTTATTTACGTAGCCATTCAACCAGAAATGAGCCTCATCGCTGAACAAAATTTGTCGATAAAAAAGCGCGAAACACATTTCGAACCGAACACTGATTTTGGTAATAAAATTCAATGATTTGCAAGCGTTGCTCGTTAGTAAGTCTATTCATGATGAAATGTCAAAGCATACTGAGCATCTTTCTCTTTGACACCATGTCTGAAATCCCGCGTGATCTGTCAAATACTAATGCATGAAAATCCTAACCTCAAAAAAATCACCCATTATATAATACTTGAAGTCGAGAAATCCAGTATAAAACTGGCCAAATAGTTTACAGACGAAACTTTAAACAAAGCAACGCTATTGAAAATTATAACGCGAAACTCGGTCCAAAATTCATAAAATCCATAATTCTAAAACCAGTAGGAAATTCACTTTATGAAATAGGAAATCTAAAAGGTGATAAAGTAGGAGTTTATCATGCAAAAGACTTGCATGTTTAAAAATATAAATTAAATTGACGCACTCAGATGATGTTGCCCACTGTGATATTAGAGTTAGGTAAAGATACTTTAGTTTTTTTTTGTAGTTTATTTTTATATGTCATTTTATATTTACATTTATAATCTGTGATATTTTTTTTTTAGTTTAGTTAGGTAGCTTAGCTTTTTATAATCTGTGATATTTTTCTTTAGTTTAGTTTAGTTAGCTTAGCTTTTTATTATCTGTGATATTTTTCTTTAGTTTAGTTTAGTTAGCTTAGCTTTTTATAATCTGTGATATTTTTCTTTAGTTTAGTTAGCTTAGCTTTTTATAATCTGTGATATTTTTTTTTAGTTTAGTTAGGTAATTTAGCTTTTTATAATCTGTGATATTTTTCTTTAGTTTAGTTAGGTAGCTTAGCTTTTTATAATCTGTGATATTTACTTAGTAAGAAGAAGTACCTGATTTTTTTGTAGTAGAATAAAGACTGATTTTTGTTTTACCTGTGATATTAGATATATAGCTAGTTCAAAATACTAATTATTTATTTCAACAGAAGCTGTGATAATTTTCCTCTGTAGATAGGTTAGAAAGTAGGCTGTCACCAAAGAGTATATGTAGGTATTATCTGAAAGAAAACAAACAAAAATAATAGAACTGCTCGACAATTGAAATAATAGAGCATGGGACCACACTACGAGACCATTCAGATAAAAAGATACTAACCCATTATGACCACTTTTTTTTACGATGTAAGTGGCCTCACGACCACTCAGCCACTTCCATCGAGCCTGTTACGTGGCCATATAAATGAATGTATATGGATATACCTATAGCCGGCGCGGCTGCTCGACGGTGACGACACCGTCCACCATTCCATCGATGGTGATTTGGTAGTTGGCTGAATTATTCTTAATCCATCCCCCGGTGGCTGGTCAGGGTCACCGACAGAAGAAGTCGATAGACTTCTGATTTAATTATATTCTGAAAAGAAAAGATAAATTTAGTCAAGAAAATAATAAGAATATGTTACCAATGTAAAGTAATGAAGTGTTTTGCTGGGATTCGATTGCTTTCGCATTCGAATCTTTACAACACAAATTCACCACTTTGCATAACTACGACTTACCTTAATTATAGAAAAAAGCATTTAGCAACCCCTGAAAAAGAAATAAGAATAATAAAAATATCATTATTATTGCTAGGAATTAGTTAAATTTACTTAATAATACTCACCAAAATAATTTATGTTCCTCTTTTCTCGTCCATGTTTGTTATGATTTTGTTTTGACAATTACCACATAGGAATTTTATCTAGTTGTTTCGGTCTGCGCATGCAATAGTAGCTTTGTCTTGTTTTCACCCAAGGGATAAGGGGGTAGACAAATTACTACTAGCGCATGCGCAGGAATGTATTTGACACGATTGTTCATCCACCGGGTGAACTTAAATGAATTGCTTAATGGTTTAAGTATAAGATATATACAGGATGAGATGAAAATTTATTTAAATAAATAATTTACGAGATTAAAAAGATACGATAAAGATTAGAATAATTAGTTAAAATAAATAATAGGATTAGTTAGGAATTTAGGAATTAGATTGATATTAGGATAATAGAAGAGAAATAGACTGATATAGAGATATTAGACTGTATTAGTAGTAAATATGTGTGGGTACGATTTCTTGGACTTGGATAAGGGGGGTTATATTATCTGTGATAGGGATGGAAAATAGTTGTGGGTGGAAAAATAGTTATCTCACTCAGAGGTAGTGGTAACTATTTACTTAGTTAATAGGAGAATGGCTAGGAACTAGCCTAAGGGATTTTATGGTCATTCTTACGTTTGATAGACTGAGAATTAGAAGTGTTAACGGCCAGTGATTTTACCAACAGTTTGTTTTTTAATTTAAAATAGAATTTAAAATAGAAAAGCGTTTTATTAAAAATAAGAAGTTTTTTTTTTAATAAATTAAGTAAATTGAAACAATTAAATATACAAGGTAAATTTAATTACATTATAAAAAGGTTCAGCTAATAATTCCATATATATATATATAGATTTCTTTGTTTCTGAGTTGCTGAGTTAGACAGAAAATCTAGAAAAATTCTAGAAAGTTTGGTGGCGATTTCGATATATATATATATATTTAACAAGCAGAGGTATGTGACCATAAAATGGAAGTGTTAAAGTTATTGTCTGATGTGTGATTTGCTTTTTCTACTTTTATTAGGTTCAGGTCAGGTTCTCCAAAGAGCAGCAAAATTAGTAGCAGAAGCCTGAGCCTCTGCGAAGTTTTTTTGTTTCCTCCTTCAGCTTTTCAAATTTTAACTTTGGACAAGGACATTACATATAGTAGGAGTATTCCTTTGTGCAGGACAAAGGAAACAACTTCGAAGGCACAAAGACCACAATCTAAGAGGGTATTTTATATCTACAGACAGTAGATATATATAGATATCCCTCAAAGGAAGAGAAGAAAGGGATTTGTATAAGTACAAGAAAGAAAGGGTGTCCAGTATAAAAGGTTAAAGAAATGAGGAAGTGAAATAAAGTGAAAGAAAATAAGAAAGAAGAACTTTTAAATTTTTTTTTTATATATATACTATTTTGATTAATTTAAAGTAAAGTAAAGTAAAATCTAATTTGTGAAATTCAGTTCTCTAAATTTTTTTAGATTAATTAATTTTTTTTTAAATTTGAAGTGAGTTTAAATTTACAAGAGTGAAAAAAAGTGATTTTATAGGCTTGTGTCATAATACTCAAATATATTAAATTCAGTGGTGGCGAAAGTGCTACCCCAGTTTCTCTACGTACTGCCGGCAGAACGACGAGGGACCAGGAAACCGTGAGTAAAAACACTTTCTTTTGTGGATAAAAGACCAAACAAATCAAAAAGCCTCTAAGGTCAATTTTTTTTTGAATTTGAATTTAAACCTTTTTAGTTTTTTTTTATATATTTTTATTATTTTAATTATTAATTCTTATGAGATGAGATTGAGAGAACTCGAAAATTTTGTTTGTCTTAAATGAATTGGTATAATAAAGGTGGAATTTAAATTATGTTTGAAATTTGCAAAATGGAGTTCTAATTTAACAGCTAGTGGTGTGTGGAGGCTTGGTAAGGCCGTCCAGAAGTGATTTGGATTTTTAGGACATGACAAACTGACTGCCTCAACGGACTAACGCGTGACTGGTTGAGTCATTTTAGGGGCTATTTCCGCTATATTTGGCCATGGAAATAGCGAAGGAAGTATCTTCATGATACTTGGGCGGCTTGGCCAGACTTTCGTCAATAACATCAGACGAACGTTTGGGATTCAGTGTGACGATATTAAAGGGGGTAAGAAAGAGGTGCTTTAGGAAGAATAAGTTTAAACTTGTAGAAAATGCTTACGCATATGTTATAAATAATAACTCAGGATAATAAGAAAACTATATAAAGTCACTTAGGCGTATACGTGTTATTTTTTTGTAAATAATAATTAATTAATGAAAAAAAAATATAAATTCGCCACATTAGAATTATTAGAAACCAAACCAGTGCTTTGATGATCACCATTAACGCCCCTTCAAACTGCCCATCTGCCAACACTAGTTCTAGTAAAAAAAAAATATGTATATCTATGCTATCATTTGTTTTTTTTTATATAATATTAGGTTTGTATGCGTTAATAAAATTGCGTAACAAAAGGAATCAAGAATACCGCAGTGGGATTATTGGAATCGAAATGCCGCAGTGCAGGTGACTTGCTTCAATTTTTGTATCAATTTTTTGCTCTTTTCTTGAAAGTTATTAAAAGAAACGAACAAGAAGGTAAAGTAGAAAGTTTAGCTAATTAGGCAGTCGGTGATTAAAAGTCAAGTTGAGCGTACTGGCGCTAAAATTAAATGCCAACTAGTTTTACAATAGAAAAAAAAAGAACTATTAACCAAATCTAAAGTAAAATTACTTTTGCCCCAAAAACAAAAAAAGTTTAACAAAATAAAATTATTCTCAAAAATAAAAAAAGAAAAAAAGTTTGCTAAAGACAGTACGGCTAAAAATATAAAGAAAAGCAAAGTAAGAATAATTTCCAGAATTTAAAAGAAAAAAAAAGTAAGTTTTGATAAAATGATGAAAAGAATTTTAGTGATGTCTAGGTGTCTATATTTTTTTTTTAGAGGAAGCGGAGGAAAGATATAGCAGAATTAATTACGTTTTTTTTGAAGAATTGCTATCGCATAACCTTATCAAATCTCGTCACGGGTTCAACTCGAGTCACGTGTATTCGAGCGAAACATTTCTAGATCGCTTCGCACACCCAGGCTTTCCTAGATATACCAGCGAAGCATATGAGGGTGCAACCACGTTGGCGTTTGTCACCGACCTTAAAATTAGATTTAAGAAAATTGTAATCCCGATCCGAAGTCGTTCAAGAAAAAAAATTAAATTTGTGTTAACTATCTACATAAAAAAAAATAACAAAACAACGCCGCTACAGCGACTACCCAGTTGGTTCCGGAGAGGATGTGCACAGCTTCACCAGGATCTTCGGGCAAAGGATAAAGTACCTTTTATTTTATACAAACCTAACAAAGTAAGTTACCATTTAAATTTTGTTTTTTTTATTGAACGTTCTAGTACCTCACTTTCGATGTTAAAACAAAAAAAAGGTGGAAAGAACATTTTTTTTTTATCTACCTTTGTGAATTCCTAAACTGAGTTTTTTTTCTTTTAAGAACTTAAAGTTGTACATTGTATGAATACAATTTTTTTTTATTTATTAATAAACATTTAATTTATAATCTGAAAAAAAAAACAAAAAGAAAATAACTGATTGAGTTTAACTTCAACAAGTCAGAGTTAGATATATTCACTTGGCGAACACGCCCGCGATTTCTTGCTTTTTTGCGACATTTTAGAAGGCTTTCAGTCACTCTCTTATATGTATTTTATTTTGTTGGATCTTTCCAAAACCTAAGTAACTACAGACTCATTTCAATTAGAGGTTAATTTAGATGTCAGATGGACACAATGTCATCGAAACTTCACTTTAGTTAAGAATAAATTATGATCGCGTAAAAGGGTTTAATTTAGGATGTGAGGTGATGAGAAAGAGATGTTAAGAGAGTTAACTCGGTAAAAATAATAATATAAAAAAAAGGACACTTAATTTACTTAAGGGGTTAACGCTCGAATTAAGAGCATTCGCGTTAACCAAGGTGTGCTTTTAGGTTTTTTTTTAATAGAAGCGCTGAGGGAGGGAGAATTGCTCGGAGAACACGAACATCTATGTTCTCAATAAGTGTGACCATCTCCTCAAAGGTAACTAATTTGCGGGTTCTCTTTTATTTCTTTCATATTTCAAAATTCCAAACAACATCTTGGATTAGGCCTGAAATAAAAACGTAACGTTCGTCTTACTACTTCTGACAAGATCCCACCCGTCCGACGAGCTAGGATGAGCAAGAGCTTGCAGGCCTATCGTTAGAGGGAAGTAAGACAACCTTTTCCACTTCCTTTTTGGTTGATTAGGAAGACCTGTAACCTTCGATCTCTCAAAGAGGGTTAAGTCGGGAAGGGATATTGCGCACTTTAAACCAAAGTTGAGACTTAAGAGAATACTAGAGGATAAGATCGAGTGAATACATTCATTAATAGTTTTTTGTCATTACTATTTTGGTTTAGTGCGTATTAGTTACTTTGTGAGCTAGTAAAGCTAAATAAAACCGTTACAGGTGGCGCCCAACGTGGGGCCCGAAATGGTTACTATTTTGAGGGGAATTATAACTTTGATAGTTCTTGGCGAATATATATATTTTTTATTTTATTATTAATTTGGCAGACCTATAAGCTTTTGGAATTATTATCCGAAAAGCTGTGGCTTTTAAGCTGAGCTTTGTTTGTTGTAATGATTTTATAACACTGTCAATTTATAAGGCAAAAGTAATACCAGATTTTCTTCTCGTCCGAGATTTGAGTGAATATTAATCATTTTTGTCAGTAGCGCAGATAGAAGAATCGTGGTTTTTACACAAAAATATATATACATACTCGTACATGGAAAAAATATATTATTGCTTAATTATCTATGTCCGGGGGATTAGTTGAAGTTGTCCTGATCTACGACTGAAGCATAGGGATTTAGTGGAAATATATTTACATATACACGTTAAACACAAGAAATAAAGGAACTTTTAGATTGGGTCCAGACCAATCGTTTTTGATAAGCGTTGTCCAGACAGTTTGACAGAAAAAAATAACCTAACTTTCTTTGTCGCAACGATTTTAAGAACTTGTTAACTGGAAGGGTCATGGGTTCCTAGGCATAAGTAAAATCATTCAAAAGTTATATGCAAACCACAAACTTATTTCTTTTAAAAGTTTTTGTTTATTAAGTAGTCCAACACACTCTTTCTCTCTCATCTCACATCCGAAGTTAGTACATGAAAATTTGAAATTAGTAGTAAGTAATTCATTTAGATATTTTATGTCTTAAGGAGAGACCATACTTTTTTTGATCAGTTTATGCATTCTGTTTACTTCTTTCGATTTTGAATTATAGTATTCATTAATTTTTTATACACATATTTATAATTTTTTTTTGCAATTTCAATGACCGGTAAACCAAGAGGTCGACCTTCTCGGGCAAGTGTATACCAATTAAGTAATAGTGTCCGTGTAACGAGATCAAGAAATCAAGAATTAGAAAATATGGCTGAAGCAGGTAGTTCTACAGCCCATATGGCGAATATAGAACAAAATGAAGATGTAGACAATTCTGTTAGTAATATCGATGAACGTGCGGATGACATTCCCGTGAACGAAAATCCCAGTGGAGGGGACCTTTCGCAAGAAGCGGAACAGTTCGAAAACTATGTAAGGGAGGTTGTTTCAGCCACGGTAGGCCTCAAACGTTCGGAAGATAGGCGATTTATTCAAGATGAACTTGCTAAAAACCAGGAGCGTCTATTACAGCAAGTAGGGAACATAATCCGTGATACACTCACACATTTAACCCCAACAGTACCATCTAACTCGAGTAACGTCAGAACAGGTAATGGTCCCATAGTTAATGTTAATAGGACACAAGAAAGGGAGAGCCATCCACCAACCACAGTTCAAAATGAGAATCGGGACGCTTATGTCTCTCGAGATCAAGTTGTTCACCCGGTAAACATGACACAAGCCTCCAACTTAGATAATTTCCTTGCTCGTTTGGGTAGTATAAATCTCAACGATTCCCCGCAGGTGTCCAACGAGCCAACAGCAGCTCCATCTCCTTCTTGTTCATACAATAGATTCCAGACGTACCATAAATGGGGAATTAAATTTAATAATAAGAATATGACAGTAGATGAATTTTTGTTTCGCTTGGAAAGAGTCAAGAACAGCTACAACGCAACTTGGCAAGAGATTGTTGTCAATTTTCATCACTTTGTCGAGGGGCAAGTGGAAACATGGTTTTGGGTATTTTTAAAAAGCAATCCAAGGGTTACTTGGACAGAACTGAGATTTGCTCTTCTGGAGCAGTATAGGACTCTCGAGACAGACTCCGAGCTCTCAAGAAAAATGTCGGACCGAAAGCAATTGCCGAACGAGAATTTCGACTCGTTTTATGATGATCTTATGCAGATGAACTCTAGGTTACGAAATCCTAAATCGACAAGAGAGATTATCAAACTCATTAAACTTAACGTACGACGTAGGATTGGCTAATTGTTAATAACTTTTAACACCCATAGCCTACCAGAGATGTTGTATGTGTGCAGAACTATAGAAAAATTCCTAAACGGAAATGAACCAAAGTCGATATGTAGGCTCCCGCTGAGCGGAACTAATGCGCCAATGCGTAAAGCAGTCAATGAACTCGAGGTATTGGATGAAGCTTCATCTTCTTCAGGTCATGTTCAGGTTGAGGCATTGAATAGAAATGTGAAACCGGTCGAGTGCTGGAATTGTAAGAAGTCAGGCCATACTTTCCGTAAGTGCCCAGATTCACAACGCAATCTTTTTTGTTTCCGCTGCGTACTCGAAAATGTCATATCACCTAATTGTGATAATTGTTCGGGAAACCGACTAAAGAGCAATGCTGTAACCGGGGAGAATTGCTCGAAGAACAGAAACCCGGAGACTTTCAACAATTAGAGATACAAGACAAAATCTACCTACTGAAACGCTTACCAGACGATCCAATTTCTCACTCCATAAAATGTCAAAAAGACCACACAACACCAATTAGAAAGTCTCTTCATGGACGTCAAATAGACTACTTCAAAGCGCGGGCAAGAATTTTTAATACCAACAAAATCTCTAATCGTATTCAGAAGCTCCGTGACAGGCACAATAAGTCCAGAAAACTTCATAAAGTCATCGCCTCCGCAAGGGTGAATACTTCTGTAGAAGATCCTCGTCCTTTTGTGTCTGTCGGAATTTTCGATAAGGAATGGCTTGGTTTGCTCGACTCAGGAGCAAGCATTAGTTGTATGGGAGCGGGATCCTTAGAATACTTGTCAAACCATAACATACCGTTCAAAAAGTTGTCATCCTCATTATCTACGGCCGATGGACGGAAACAAAATATCGTGGGTTTCATAACGACCAAAATTCAATACAAAGGGATGAGTAAAGATATCGATCTCTTCATTGTACCATCTCTGTCACAACAACTCTATCTAGGCATCGATTTTTGGCGAATTTTCAAATTAGCTCCAAATATTATATCCGAAATCGTGTTGAATTCTGAAAGCGGTTCAAACGAATGTAATTTATCACCGAAGGAGTATAGTGCGCTTCAAGATACAATTAAATTATTTCCTTCTTTCACGGAAAAGGGTTTAGGAAAAACAAATCTAATGGAACATTTGATACACACGGGAAACGCGGTGCCCATAAAACAGAGGTATTATCCTGTTTCTCCGGCGGTACAGGCCATGATGTATGTGGAGTTGGACTGCATGATTGAGCTAGATATAATTGAAGAAAGTTCCAGTCCTTGGAGTTCCCCAGTGGTCCTCGTTCGCAAGCCTGGAAAAAATCGTCTTTACTTAGACTTCCGCAAGGTCAATCAGGTCACTAAGAAAAACGCTAATCCCATTGCTCTTATAGAAGGATTACTAGCGCGGTTTTCAGACCCACACTTCATCTCAAGCGTGGACCTAAAGGACGCATACTGGCAAATACCGCTGGAGAAAGTTTCACGGGAAAAAACTGCTTTCACCGTGTCCGGACGTCCTCTTTATCAGTTTAAGGTTATGCCTTTCGGTCTTTCAAATGCCGCGCAAAGTTTATCTTGTCTAATGCACAAAGTAATTCCTCACGAACTACGTGATCGAGTTTTTGTGTACTTGGACGATCTATTGATTTTTTCCCATTCCTTTGACGAACACCTCAAAGTTTTAAAAATTGTAGCGGAAAGGTTAAGTGAGGCCGGACTAACAATAAATGTTGAGAAGTCTAAATTTTGTTTGCGAGAATTGCCATATTTAGGGTATATAGTGGGACAGGGAGGCATCAGAACTAGCCCAGATAAAATAGCTGCCATAATTGATTTTCCGGTACCGAAAACCCCGCGCCAGGTTAGACGTTTTCTGTGCATGGCCGGATGGTACCGAAGATTTGTAAAAGACTTTTCAACCCTGGCTTCTCCTTTAACTAACACCCTTAAGAAAAATCAAAAATTTAATTTCGACGACAAGGCGGTTGAAGCCTTCAACTTTATAAAGAAAGAGTTAACTTCTACACCTGTACTAGTCAATCCAGACTTTTCAAAACAATTTATCATCCTTTGCGATGCTTCCGCCACGGGTATTGGTTGTGTACTCTGTCAAGAGGATGAAAAAGGGACCGAACGTCCAATCTACTATTTTTCACAGAAGCTTAATCAGGCTCAACGAAACTATTCGGTTACAGAACGCGAATGCCTGGCGGCTGTGAAAGGTATACAGAAATTTAGACCATATGTGGAAGGTTACCGGTTTAAAGTCATTACAGATCATTCCAGTCTGAAATGGCTTATGAGTCTTAAAGATGCAACGGGCAGATTGGCTCGCTGGAGTTTAAAACTTCAAAGTTTCGATTTCGAGGTAGAACATCGAAAAGGCTCTTTAAATGTGGTACCAGACGCATTGTCACGAGTGTATCAAGTTGATTCACTGCATTTGGTAGAGGAAGTACTCAAGCTTGATCCGATAAATCCTACGGATGTTCTACATGTCGATTTAGGTGACCCTCAATTCAAGTCCGAAGAGTATTTGCAAATCATGCAGAATATCGAAAAGAATAAAGATCGACTTCCAGACCTGTTGGTATCTAATGGTTTTGTATATAAAAAAGTAAAATTTTGTACAGGAAATCCCATTCAGGATGATTTAGTTTGGAAACTATGGGTCCCAACAAATCTTACTGAAAGATTAATCTCGTTAGCTCATTGCCCTCCACGCGCGTCGCATGGAGGTATATCGAAAACCTTGTACCGTCTTCGTCAACAATGTTATTGGCCAGGCATGGCAACCCAAGTCAAAAACTACATTTCGAACTGCGACCACCAAAGCACCAAACTTCACGTTAAGAGCTGAGATGGGAAAAGCTTTTGAAGTAGACAGACCATTTCAACACCTATATATTGATTTTATTGGACCCTATCCACGGTCAAGAAGTGGAAACACCGTCATAGTCATAGCGCTTGACCAGTTGACAAAGTTCGTCCTGGTCAAACCACTTAAGAGGGCTACAGCTGAGACGGTGTTGAAATTCCTCAAGGATGATATATTTCTGGTATTCGGCGTGCCAGAAAGCATTCTTTCCGATAATGGAACCCAATTCACTAGTCGAGAAATTTCGAAAATGATCGAAGTTTTTGGGATTAAACATTACAAGACGGCCGTTTATTCCCCACAAGCGAATGCTAGCGAAAGGGTGAACCGATCAATTCTGGCCGCTATTCGATCCTATGTTGACCCGAACCAAAGGAACTGGGATGTGTATTTAAGCTCTATTAGTAGTGCTCTACGAACAACCATACACTCTTCTCTAGGAATGTCACCTTACGAGGCTCTCTTTGGCCAACGCATGATCGAACATGGAGCTGATTATAAACTCCTTAGAGATTTAGGAGGGTTGAACCATTCCGAGATCGATTGGCTTCCGAAGGTAGCTAAGATGAACATCCTTCATTCATACCTAAAAACAGCCCTGGAAAAATCCCATGAAGCTAATGAAAAAACGTACAACCTTCGAAGTAGAATCGTTTCATATAAAGTAGGTGATCAATTGTACAAACGAAATTTCATTTTAAGCGATGCAAAAAAAAAGCTAAATGCCAAACTTTGCCCCAAGTTTGTTAAGGTCGTGGTCAAAAAAGTCGTAGGTAACAATCTCTATGAAGTTGTTGATTGTAAAGGTCATACTTCACTTACTCACTCAAAAGATCTGCGAAAGTAGGTGGATAAATTCTTTAGTATTGGCCCGGTCTACTCAACTGTGCATGAGACTAATGTCTTCTTATTCTTTTAACTACGTCACCTTCGTTAAAAAAAAAGTTTTGTAGAAAATGCTTACGCATATGTTATAAATAATAACTCATGATAATAAGAAAACTATATAAAGTCACTTAGGCGTATACGTGTTATTTTTTTTTGTAAAGCCTAGTACGCTGCTGATGCGAAACGAAATTTTTCGGCAGTCTCCAAGTGCAGAGCGAAATTAAAACGAAAACCACAGCGGAAAAATATTTGTGGAGAGTTCTGTCTGGAAGTTGAAGTTCAATTTTAAGCCTAGTACGCTGCTGATGCGAAACGAAAATTCCCATACAAAAAATGACATGACGAAATCATAAACGAAAATATTCGAAAATTTTTTCAATAAATAAATAAAACGTCAAAATTTCGCAAGCAATTAATATACCGGGCAATTAAATTGAGAACGAAAAGGGTGGAGAATTGTACTAAGAAATCTAGTACAGCTATCCACTAAAATGTCACATTTCGTCGTTCAGCAGCGTACTGAAAAACGAAAAGCACAGCGAAATTTTTCGTTTATGATTTCGTCATGTCATTTTTGTATGGGAAATTTCGTTTCGCATCAGCAGCGTACTAGGCTTAAATAATAATTAATTAATGAAAAAAAAAAAATATAAATTCGCCACATTAGAATTATTAGAAACCAAACCAGTGCTTTGATGATCACCATTAACGCCCCTTCAAATTGCCCATCTGCCAACACTAGTTCTAGTAAAAAAAAAAATATGTATATCTATACTATCATTTGTTTTTTTTTTTTATATAATTTTAGGTTTGTATGCGTTAATAAAATTGCGTAACAAAAGGAATCAAGAATACCGCAGTGGGATTATTGGAATCGAAATGCCGCAGTGCAGGTGACTTGCTTCAATTTTTGTATCAATTTTTTGCTCTTTTCTTGAAAGTTATTAAAAGAAACGAACAAGAAAGTAAAGTAGAAAGTTTAGCTAATTAGGCAGTCGGTGATTAAAAGTCAAGTTGAGCGTACTGGCGCTAAAATTAAATGCCAACTAGTTTTACAATAGAAAAAAAAGAACTATTAACCAAATCTAAAGTAAAATTACTTTTGCCCCAAAAACAAAAAAAGTTTAACAAAATAAAATTATTCTCAAAAATAAAAAAAGAAAAAAAGTTTGCTAAAGACAGTACGGCTAAAAATATAAAGAAAAGCAAAGTAAGAATAATTTCCAGAATTTAAAAAAAAAAAAAAGTAAGTTTTGATAAAATGATGAAAAGAATTTTAGTGATGTCTAGGTGTCTATATTTTTTTTTTTAGAGGAAGCGGAGGAAAGATATAGCAGAATTAATTACGTTTTTTTTGAAGAATTGCTATCGCATAACCTTATCAAATCTCGTCACGGGTTCAACTCGAACCACGTGTATTCGAGCGAAACATTTCTAGATCGCTTCGCACACCCAGGCTTTCCTAGATATACCAGCGAAGCATATGAGGGTGCAACCACGTTGGCGTTTGTCACCGACCTTAAAATTAGATTTAAGAAAATTGTAATCCCGATCCGAAGCCCCTTCCTCTTCCTTCTTCCTACCCAGAATAAATTCAAAGAAAAAGAAAATCAGTGCTTATGGAATTGGTGAATTATTTAAGAAGAAAAGATTTAGTCGTTCAAGAAAAAAAAATTAAATTTGTGTTAACTATCTACATAAAAAAAAATTAGCAAAACAACGCCGCTACAGCGACTACCCAGTTGGTTCCGGAGAGGATGTGCACAGCTTCACCAGGATCTTCGGGCAAAGGATAAAGTACCTTTTATTTTATACAAACCTAACAAAGTAAGTTACCATTTAAATTTTGTTTTTTTTATTGAACGTTCTAGTACCTCACTTTCGAGGTTAAAACAAAAAAAAGGTGGAAAGAACATTTTTTTTTTATCTACCTTTGTGAATTCCTAAACTGAGTTTTTTTTCTTTTAAGAACTTAAAGTTGTACATTGTATGAATACAATTTTGTTTATTTATTAATAAACATTTAATTTATAATCGGAAAAAAAACAAAAAGAAAATAACTGATTGAGTTTAACTTCAACAAGTCGGAGTTAGATATATTCACTTGGCGAACACGCCCGCGATTTCTTGCTTTTTTGCGACATTTGAGAAGGCTTTCAGTCACTCTCTTATATGTATTTTATTTTGTTGGATCTTTCCAAAACCTAAGTAACTACAGACTCATTTCAATTAGAGGTTAATTTAGATGTCAGATGGACACAATGTCATCGAAACTTCACTTTAGTTAAGAATAAATTATGATCGCGTAAAAGGGTTTAATTTAGGATGTGAGGTGATGAGAAAGAGATGTTAAGAGAGTTAACTCGGTAAAAATAATAATATAAAAAAAAGGACACTTAATTTACTTAAGGGGTTAACGCTCGAACTAAGAGCATTCGCGTTAACCAAGGTGTGCTTTTAGGTTTTTTTTTTTAATAGAAGCGCTGAGGGAGGGAGAATTGCTCGGAGAACACGAACATCTATGTTCTCAATAAGTGTGACCATCTCCTCAAAGGTAACTAATTTGCGGGTTCTCTTTTATTTCTTTCATATTTCAAAATTCCAAACAACATCTTGGATTAGGCCTGAAATAAAAACGTAACGTTCGTCTTACTACTTCTGACAAGATCCCACCCGTCCGACGAGCTAGGATGAGCAAGAGCTTGCAGGCCTATCGTTAGAGGGAAGTAAGACAACCTTTTCCACTTCCTTTTTGGTTGATTAGGAAGACCTGTAACCTTCGATCTCTCAAAGAGGGTTAAGTCGGGAAGGGATATTGCGCACTTTAAACCAAAGTTGAGACTTAAGAGAATACTAGAGGATAAGATCGAGTGAATACATTCATTAATAGTTTTTTGTCATTACTATTTTGGTTTAGTGCGTATTAGTTACTTTGTGAGCTAGTAAAGCTAAATAAAACCGTTACAGGTGGCGCCCAACGTGGGGCCCGAAATGGTTACTATTTTGAGGGGAATTATAACTTTGATAGTTCTTGGCGAATATATATATTTTTTATTTTATTATTAATTTGGCAGACCTATAAGCTTTTGGAATTATTATCCGAAAAGCTGTGGCTTTTAAGCTGAGCTTTGTTTGTTGTAATGATTTTATAACACTGTCAATTTATAAGGCAAAAGTAATACCAGATTTTCTTCTCGTCCGAGATTTGAGTGAATATTAATCATTTTTGTCAGTAGCGCAGATAGAAGAATCGTGGTTTTTACACAAAAATATATATACATACTCGTATATGGAAAAAATATATTATTGCTTAATTATCTATGTCCGGGGGATTAGTTGAAGTTGTCCTGATCTACGACTGAAGCATAGGGATTTAGTGGAAATATATTTACATATACACGTTAAACACAAGAAATAAAGGAACTTTTAGATTGGGTCCAGACCAATCGTTTTTGATAAGCGTTGTCCAGACAGTTTGACAGAAAAAAATAACCTAACTTTCTTTGTCGCAACGATTTTAAGAACTTGTTAACTGGAAGGGTCATGGGTTCCTAGGCATAAGTAAAATCATTCAAAAGTTATATGCAAACCACAAACTTATTTCTTTTAAAAGTTTTTGTTTATTAAGTAGTCCAACACACTCTTTCTCTCTCATCTCACATCCGAAGTTAGTACATGAAAATTTGAAATTAGTAGTAAGTAATTCATTTAGATAGTTTATGTCTTAAGGAGAGACCATACTTTTTTTGATCAGTTTATGCATTCTGTTTACTTCTTTCGATTTTGAATTATAGTATTCATTAATTTTTTATACACATATTTATAATTTTTTTTTGCAATTTCAATGACCGGTAAACCAAGAGGTCGACCTTCTCGGGCAAGTGTATACCAATTAAGTAATAGTGTCCGTGTAACGAGATCAAGAAATCAAGAATTAGAAAATATGGCTGAAGCAGGTAGTTCTACAGCCCATATGGCGAATATAGAACAAAATGAAGATGTAGACAATTCTGTTAGTAATATCGATGAACGTGCGGATGACATTCCCGTGAACGAAAATCCCAGTGGAGGGGACCTTTCGCAAGAAGCGGAACAGTTCGAAAACTATGTAAGGGAGGTTGTTTCAGCCACGGTAGGCCTCAAACGTTCGGAAGATAGGCGATTTATTCAAGATGAACTTGCTAAAAACCAGGAGCGTCTATTACAGCAAGTAGGGAACATAATCCGTGATACACTCACACATTTAACCCCAACAGTACCATCTAACTCGAGTAACGTCAGAACAGGTAATGGTCCCATAGTTAATGTTAATAGGACACAAGAAAGGGAGAGCCATCCACCAACCACAGTTCAAAATGAGAATCGGGACGCTTATGTCTCTCGAGATCAAGTTGTTCACCCGGTAAACATGACACAAGCCTCCAACTTAGATAATTTCCTTGCTCGTTTGGGTAGTATGAATCTCAACGATTCCCCGCAGGTGTCCAACGAGCCAACAGCAGCTCCATCTCCTTCTTGTTCATACAATAGATTCCAGACGTACCATAAATGGGGAATTAAATTTAATAATAAGAATATGACAGTAGATGAATTTTTGTTTCGCTTGGAAAGAGTCAAGAACAGCTACAACGCAACTTGGCAAGAGATTGTTGTCAATTTTCATCACTTTGTCGAGGGGCAAGTGGAAACATGGTTTTGGGTATTTTTAAAAAGCAATCCAAGGGTTACTTGGACAGAACTGAGATTTGCTCTTCTGGAGCAGTATAGGACTCTCGAGACAGACTCCGAGCTCTCAAGAAAAATGTCGGACCGAAAGCAATTGCCGAACGAGAATTTCGACTCGTTTTATGATGATCTTATGCAGATGAACTCTAGGTTACGAAATCCTAAATCGACAAGAGAGATTATCAAACTCATTAAACTTAACGTACGACGTAGGATTGGCTAATTGTTAATAACTTTTAACACCCATAGCCTACCAGAGATGTTGTATGTGTGCAGAACTATAGAAAAATTCCTAAACGGAAATGAACCAAAGTCGATAGGTAGGCTCCCGCTGAGCGGAACTAATGCGCCAATGCGTAAAGCAGTCAATGAACTCGAGGTATTGGATGAAGCTTCATCTTCTTCAGGTCATGTTCAGGTTGAGGCATTGAATAGAAATGTGAAACCGGTCAAGTGCTGGAATTGTAAGAAGTCAGGCCATACTTTCCGTAAGTGCCCAGATTCACAACGCAATCTTTTTTGTTTCCGCTGCGGACTCGAAAATGTCATATCACCTAATTGTGATAATTGTTCGGAAAACCGACTAAAGAGCAATGCTGTAACCGGGGAGAATTGCTCGAAGAACAGAAACCCGGAGACTTTCAACAATTAGAAATACAAGACAAAATCTACCTACTGAAACGCTTACCAGACGATCCAATTTCTCACTCCATAAAATGTCAAAAAGACCACACAACACCAATTAGAAAGTCTCTTCATGAACGTCAAATAGACTACTTCAAAGCGCGGGCAAGAATTTTTAATACCAACAAAATCTCTAATCGTATTCAGAAGCTCCGTGACAGGCACAATAAGTCCAGAAAACTTCATAAAGTCATCGCCTCCGCAAGGGTGAATACTTCTGTAGAAGATCCTCGTCCTTTTGTGTCTGTCGGAATTTTCGATAAGGAATGGCTTGGTTTGCTCGACTCAGGAGCAAGCATTAGTTGTATGGGAGCGGGATCCTTAGAATACTTGTCAAACCATAACATACCGTTCAAAAAGTTGTCATCCTCATTATCTACGGCCGATGGACGGAAACAAAATATCGTGGGTTTCATAACGACCAAAATTCAATACAAAGGGATGAGTAAAGATATCGATCTCTTCATTGTACCATCTCTGTCACAACAACTCTATCTAGGCATCGATTTTTGGCGAATTTTCAAATTAGCTCCAAATATTATATCCGAAATCGTGTTGAATTCTGAAAGCGGTTCAAACGAATGTAATTTATCACCGAAGGAGTATAGTGCGCTTCAAGATACAATTAAATTATTTCCTTCTTTCACGGAAAAGGGTTTAGGAAAAACAAATCTAATGGAACATTTGATAGACACGGGAAACGCGGTGCCCATAAAACAGAGGTATTATCCTGTTTCTCCGGCGGTACAGGCCTCGATGTATGTGGAGTTGGACCGCATGATTGAGCTAGATATAATTGAAGAAAGTTCCAGTCCTTGGAGTTCCCCAGTGGTCCTCGTTCGCAAGCCTGGAAAAAATCGTCTTTGCTTAGACTTCCGCAAGGTCAATCAGGTCACTAAGAAAAACGCTAATCCCATTGCTCTTATAGAAGGATTACTAGCGCCGTTTTCAGACCCACACTTCATCTCAAGCGTGGACCTAAGGGACGCATACTGGCAAATACCGCTGGAGAAAGTTTCACGGGAAAAAACTGCTTTCACCGTGTCCGGACGTCCTCTTTATCAGTTTAAGGTTATGCCTTTCGGTCTTTCAAATGCCGCGCAAAGTTTATCTTGTCTAATGCACAAAGTAATTCCTCACGAACTACGTGATCGAGTTTTTGTGTACTTGGACGATCTATTGATTTTTTCCCATTCCTTTGACGAACACCTCAAAGTTTTAAAAATTGTAGCGGAAAGGTTAAGTGAGGCCGGACTAACAATAAATGTTGAGAAGTCTAAATTTTGTTTGCGAGAATTGCCATATTTAGGGTATATAGTGGGACAGGGAGGCATCAGAACTAGCCCAGATAAAATAGCTGCCATAATTGATTTTCCGGTACCGAAAACCCCGCGCCAGGTTAGACGTTTTCTGGGCATGGCCGGATGGTACCGAAGATTTGTAAAAGACTTTTCAACCCTGGCTTCTCCTTTAACTAACACCCTTAAGAAAAATCAAAAATTTAATTTCGACGACAAGGCGGTTGAAGCCTTCAACTTTATAAAGAAAGAGTTAACTTCTACACCTGTACTAGTCAATCCAGACTTTTCAAAACAATTTATCATCCTTTGCGATGCTTCCGCCACGGGTATTGGTTGTGTACTCTGTCAAGAGGATGAAAAAGGGACCGAACGTCCAATCTACTATTTTTCACAGAAGCTTAATCAGGCTCAACGAAACTATTCGGTTACAGAACGCGAATGCCTGGCGGCTGTGAAAGGTATACAGAAATTTAGACCATATGTGGAAGGTTACCGGTTTAAAGTCATTACAGATCATTCCAGTCTGAAATGGCTTATGAGTCTTAAAGATGCAACGGGCAGATTGGCTCGCTGGAGTTTAAAACTTCAAAGTTTCGATTTCGAGGTAGAACATCGAAAAGGCTCTTTAAATGTGGTACCAGACGCATTGTCACGAGTGTATCAAGTTGATTCACTGCATTTGGTAGAGGAAGTACTCAAGCTTGATCCGATAAATCCTACGGATGTTCTACATGTCGATTTAGGTGACCCTCAATTCAAGTCCGAAGAGTATTTGCAAATCATGCAGAATATCGAAAAGAATAAAGATCGACTTCCAGACCTGTTGGTATCTAATGGTTTTGTATATAAAAAAGTAAAATTTTGTACAGGAAATCCCATTCAGGATGATTTAGTTTGGAAACTATGGGTCCCAACAAATCTTACTGAAAGATTAATCTCGTTAGCTCATTGCCCTCCACGCGCGTCGCATGGAGGTATATCGAAAACCTTGTACCGTCTTCGTCAACAATGTTATTGGCCAGGCATGGCAACCCAAGTCAAAAACTACATTTCGAACTGCGACCACCAAAGCACCAAACTTCACGTTAAGAGCTGAGATGGGAAAAGCTTTTGAAGTAGACAGACCATTTCAACACCTATATATTGATTTTATTGGACCCTATCCACGGTCAAGAAGTGGAAACACCGTCATAGTCATAGCGCTTGACCAGTTGACAAAGTTCGTCCTGGTCAAACCACTTAAGAGGGCTACAGCTGAGACGGTGTTGAAATTCCTCAAGGATGATATATTTCTGGTATTCGGCGTGCCAGAAAGCATTCTTTCCGATAATGGAACCCAATTCACTAGTCGAGAAATTTCGAAAATGATCGAAGTTTTTGGGATTAAACATTACAAGACGGCCGTTTATTCCCCACAAGCGAATGCTAGCGAAAGGGTGAACCGATCAATTCTGGCCGCTATTCGATCCTATGTTGACCCGAACCAAAGGAACTGGGATGTGTATTTAAGCTCTATTAGTAGTGCTCTACGAACAACCATACACTCTTCTCTAGGAATGTCACCTTACGAGGCTCTCTTTGGCCAACGCATGATCGAACATGGAGCTGATTATAAACTCCTTAGAGATTTAGGAGGGTTGAACCATTCCGAGATCGATTGGCTTCCGAAGGTAGCTAAGATGAACATCCTTCATTCATACCTAAAAACAGCCCTGGAAAAATCCCATGAAGCTAATGAAAAAACGTACAACCTTCGAAGTAGAATCGTTTCATATAAAGTAGGTGATCAATTGTACAAACGAAATTTCATTTTAAGCGATGCAAAAAAAAAGCTAAATGCCAAACTTTGCCCCAAGTTTGTTAAGGTCGTGGTCAAAAAAGTCGTAGGTAACAATCTCTATGAAGTTGTTGATTGTAAAGGTCATACTTCACTTACTCACTCAAAAGATCTGCGAAAGTAGGTGGATAAATTCTTTAGTATTGGCCCGGTCTACTCAACTGTGCATGAGACTAATGTCTTCTTATTCTTTTAACTACGTCACCTTCGTTAAAAAAAAAAGTTTTGTAGAAAATGCTTACGCATATGTTATAAATAATAACTCATGATAATAAGAAAACTATATAAAGTCACTTAGGCGTATACGTGTTATTTTTTTTGTAAAGCCTAGTACGCTGCTGATGCGAAACGAAATTTTTCGGCAGTCTCCAAGTGCAGAGCGAAATTAAAACGAAAACCACAGCGGAAAAATATTTGTGGAGAGTTCTGTCTGGAAGTTGAAGTTCAATTTTAAGCCTAGTACGCTGCTGATGCGAAACGAAAATTCCCATACAAAAAATGACATGACGAAATCATAAACGAAAATATTCGAAAAATTTTTCAATAAATAAATAAAACGTCAAAATTTCGCAAGCAATTAATATACCGGGCAATTAAATTGAGAACGAAAAGGGTGGAGAATTGTACTAAGAAATCTAGTACAGCTATCCACTAAAATGTCACATTTCGTCGTTCAGCAGCGTACTGAAAAACGAAAAGCACAGCGAAATTTTTCGTTTATGATTTCGTCATGTCATTTTTGTATGGGAAATTTCGTTTCGCATCAGCAGCGTACTAGGCTTCAATAATAATTAATTAATGAAAAAAAAAATATAAATTCGCCACATTAGAATTATTAGAAACCAAACCAGTGCTTTGATGATCACCATTAACGCCCCTTCAAATTGCCCATCTGCCAACACTAGTTCTAGTAAAAAAAAAATATGTATATCTATACTATCATTTGTTTTTTTTTTATATAATATTAGGTTTGTATGCGTTAATAAAATTGCGTAACAAAAGGAATCAAGAATACCGCAGTGGGATTATTGGAATCGAAATGCCGCAGTGCAGGTGACTTGCTTCAATTTTTGTATCAATTTTTTGCTGTTTTCTTGAAAGTTATTAAAAGAAACGGACAAGAAGGTAAAGTAGGTAAAGTAGTAGGTAGGCAGTCGGTGATTAAAAGTCAAGTTGAGCGTACTGGCGCTAAAATTAAATGCCAACTAGTTTTACAATAGAAAAAAAAGAACTATTAACCAAATCTAAAGTAAAATTACTTTTGCCCCAAAAACAAAAAAAGTTTAACAAAATAACAATATTCTCAAAAATAAAAAAAGAAAAAAAGTTTGCTAAAGACAGTACGGCTAAAAATATAAAGAAAAGCAAAGTAAGAATAATTTCCAGAATTTAAAAGAAAAAAAAAGTAAGTTTTGATAAAATGATGAAAAGAATTTTAGTGATGTCTAGGTGTCTATATTTTTTTTAGAGGAAGCGGAGGAAAGATATAGCAGAATTAATTACGTTTTTTTTGAAGAATTGCTATCGCATAACCTTATCAAATCTCGTCACGGGTTCAACTCGAACCACGTGTATTCGAGCGAAACATTTCTAGATCGCTTCGCACACCCAGGCTTTCCTAGATATACCAGCGAAGCATATGAGGGTGCAACCACGTTGGCGTTTGTCACCGACCTTAAAATTAGATTTAAGAAAATTGTAATCCCGATCCGAAGCCCCTTCCTCTTCCTTCTTCCTACCCAGAATAAATTCAAAGAAAAAGAAAATCAGTGCTTATGGAATTGGTGAATTATTTAAGAAGAAAAGATTTAGTCGTTCAAGAAAAAAAATTAAATTTGTGTTAACTATCTACATAAAAAAAAATTAGCAAAACAACGCCGCTACAGCGACTACCCAGTTGGTTCCGGAGAGGATGTGCACAGCTTCACCAGGATCTTCGGGCAAAGGATAAAGTACCTTTTATTTTATACAAACCTAACAAAGTAAGTTACCATTTAAATTTTGTTTTTTTTATTGAACGTTCTAGTACCTCACTTTCGAGGTTAAAACAAAAAAAAGGTGGAAAGAACATTTTTTTTTTATCTACCTTTGTGAATTCCTAAACTGAGTTTTTTTTCTTTTAAGAACTTAAAGTTGTACATTGTATGAATACAATTTTTTTTTATTTATTAATAAACATTTAATTTATAATCTGAAAAAAAACAAAAAGAAAATAACTGATTGAGTTTAACTTCAACAAGTCGGAGTTAGATATATTCACTTGGCGAACACGCCCGCGATTTCTTGCTTTTTTGCGACATTTGAGAAGGCTTTCAGTCACTCTCTTATATGTATTTTATTTTGTTGGATCTTTCCAAAACCTAAGTAACTACAGACTCATTTCAATTAGAGGTTAATTTAGATGTCAGATGGACACAATGTCATCGAAACTTCACTTTAGTTAAGAATAAATTATGATCGCGTAAAAGGGTTTAATTTAGGATGTGAGGTGATGAGAAAGAGATGTTAAGAGAGTTAACTCGGTAAAAATAATAATATAAAAAAAAGGACACTTAATTTACTTAAGGGGTTAACGCTCGAATTAAGATCATTCGCGTTAACCAAGGTGTGCTTTTAGGTTTTTTTTTTTAATAGAAGCGCTGAGGGAGGGAGAATTGCTCGGAGAACACGAACATCTATGTTCTCAATAAGTGTGACCATCTCCTCAAAGGTAACTAATTTGCGTGTTCTCTTTTATTTCTTTCATATTTCAAAATTCCAAACAACATCTTGGATTAGGCCTGAAATAAAAACGTAACGTTCGTCTTACTACTTCTGACAAGATCCCACCCGTCCGACGAGCTAGGATGAGCAAGAGCTTGCAGGCCTATCGTTAGAGGGAAGTAAGACAACCTTTTCCACTTCCTTTTTGGTTGATTAGGAAGACCTGTAACCTTCGATCTCTCAAAGAGGGTTAAGTCGGGAAGGGATATTGCGCACTTTAAACCAAAGTTGAGACTTAAGAGAATACTAGAGGATAAGATCGAGTGAATACATTCATTAATAGTTTTTTGTCATTACTATTTTGGTTTAGTGCGTATTAGTTACTTTGTGAGCTAGTAAAGCTAAATAAAACCGTTACAAAGTTTTAGATTTTTTTATATACTTAGTTTTAGTTAGGGTTTAGTTTTTCTTTTATTTCTTTTTACTTAATTTTTTTTATAATTTCTTTTTATTAATTATTAATATTATTATTATTTTTGGTGAAGGGTTTTATTTTATTTTTTTTTATTATTTTATTAGGTTAGACAGATTATTTTTTTTTAGGATTTTTTTTTATAAACTTAATTCGAAGCACCGAATTCTGATTTCTCTTAGATATCGTCAAAGTTCACAGGTTTGTGTCATTTTCATCTTTAATGTACCTTAGGCACGAATAAAATGAATGTTTAGTCGAGCAGAAGGTGTACTGGAAGGTGGCAAGAACCACCCCACGCGACGAGCTGAGCCGTGCGACCACAAGCGTGTCGTAGCCTCTTCCAGCACTCCAAAGCATTCCCTCGTGGAGACCTGACTCCTAACATATATGTAGGTATTTATTAAAAAAAGGACCTTCCTATCAACAATTTTGAATGATCAAGGGTATAAGCAAATGTTTACTTTTAATAAGGTAAAAGACTTTATTTAGATCTTTATTTTTAGAGACTTTGTAATTGTACTTACATAAATATGATGCCTTTGTCTCAGTCTCAAGATATCTAAATTCTAGCAAATCCAATTTTTATATGCCAGAGCAAAGTTTTTAACTTAGGAGTAATTTGTCTATAAATTTGAAATAAACATAACGTTTTACTACTGTTTTAAAATATACGTACATACGTGCACTTTTGACTACCGAAATGGGGGTCTATGTCTCTTTGTGTAGGAGGTAGAGGCAATTTTAGAACGAATCAGTTCAATTGACAAACCAAGACTATTTAAAATATTTCCTGTATTTTTAACTTCCCATAGGAAAGTTATTGTAATGGGTCCGATTTGACAAATTGAAAATTTTGACATTTCTCGACGTTTCAAGGTGCTTAGAGTCGAAATAAAAGATTTTTAGAAAGATGTCTGTGCGTGCGTGTGTACGTACGTCCGTACGTCCGTACGTCCGTACGTCCGTACGTTCGCGACGTTTTTTTCGTCGTCCATAGCTCAAGAACCAGAAGAGATATCGACTTCAAATAAATTTTGTTATACAGATAATAAGGCAGAAAGATGCAGAAAGGGCTCTCAAGAAAATTGCGTGGGTGGTTTTTTTACCATAGCAGTTTAAAAAAAAGGTGAACATTTTGGTTAAACCTAAATATCTCATGAACCAATGACGCTAGAGACTTGAATTAAATTTTATATTATATATTGTAACGTGATACAAAACAATTATATTTTTGGAAAAAAATCCAATTAACGGTTTTTTTTATAAATCAAAAAAACTGAAAAAAAAAATTTGTCACCTCGAAAATTTTACGACTTAAATATGATTTCATCTCCAAAACAATTTTGTGCAATGAAGAATAATGTTTTTGACATCTGATAAAATTTTGAGAAAAATCGAATTGACAGTTTTTTTTACAAAAAATAAAAACCTAAAAAAAAATTAATAAAAGTTGGTAAAAATTGATTTTCGACTCAAATATCTTTTCAAAACTTTGAGTTATTGGCTTTAAACTACTTTTATCTTTCAAAAATATTGTTGTCAATATTCAGTAAAATTTTGAAATAAATCGAATTGACAGGTTTTTTACAAAAAATTAAAAACCGAAAAAAAATTAAAAAAAGTTGGTAAAAATTGATTTTCGACTCAAATATCTTTTCAAAAATTTGAGATAACGGCTTCTGACTAATTTTAACTTATAAGAAATATTTATTTCAACATTCTATAAAATTTTGAGAAAAATCGAATTGACAGTTTTTTTTACAAAAAATAAAAACCTAAAAAAAACAATACTAAAACTTGGTAAAAATTTACTTTCGACTCAAACAGCTTTTTAAAAATTACAAATATTGGCTTCAAACTTATTTTATTTCACAGAAAATATTGTTTCCGATATTCAGTTTTTTTTTTATAAAAATTCAACAGTCCGTTTTTTTCATAAAAAAATAAAATCTACAAAAAATAGTACGCAAATTTGGTAAAAATTGATACATATAGACAAACTTTTAAGCAAGACAAATCGACAGACGGGATGGGAAGTTATCAGTGTGGGTCGCATCCCAGCCTCTTTTTAAATTTAAAAATGTACCTGTTAAAAAAGCTTGTTTCCAAAATTTGATTTCTCAAAAAATCCTTAATGTTTCAAAATTCTTATTTGAAAATCTTTAGAGCAGTTTACTTTTTAAATTAATTTTGTACACATACAATTTTTCAATTTTAGTTAAAATATATATTTTTGGTATGCAGTTATTTTGAACTAATTAATATACAGTTTCGTAAAAAACTGATGACCCGTTTTGGATATATCGAATTTTGAAAAAAATGAACTATTTTTTAAAAAAATAAAGCCAATATAAGAGCTTGTGCAAAAAAAAACTATTGAAATCAGTTGATTTGTTCTTGAGAAAACTTATAAACAAATTAACGTGGGGTACCCTTCTGGAGCAATACAAAAATCTATCGGCTTAAGCAACACATAGGTACCTACCTAAATATAAACCATATTTACATATATGTTTTTTATGCCCTCTAAGGTCCGAGCTTTATTGTCCACAATAATTTGTTAAAAATGAAACAAAAAGTAGAATTGTTGTAATATATTAAAAAAGATCCTGGGAGGCGACCCACAATGATAACTTCCCATCCCGTCTGTCGATTTGTCTTACTTAAAAATTCGTGTTTTGTTAAAAAAAGTTATCAGTTGAACTATTCTTAAAAATTCTTAAATTACCAACAATATTTTGCATATGATGAAATAGTTTGATTTCAAAATCTATTTTACCGAGATTTTTAGTCGAAAATAAATTTTTACCAATTTTAGTAGCACAAATACAAATTGGATGAATTAAATTAATTTGAAGTCAATATCTTCTATCGTTCACGAGATATCGAGAACCGACCATCATTTTTTACCAATGTTGCGTACTATTTCTTGTAGATTTTTTTTTATGAAAAAACGGACTTTTTGATTCTTATAAAAAAAATTATTGAATATCAAAAACAATATTTTCTGTGAGATAAAATTAGTTTGAAGCCAATATTTTTAATTTTTGTAAACATATTTGAGTCGAAAGTAAATTCTTACTAACTTTTAGTAATGTTTTTATAAAAAAACTGTTGATTTGATTTTTCTCAAAATTCTTGAGCTATGGACGACGTACGTACACACGCACGCAGAGACATCTCTCTAAAAATCTTTTATTTTGACTCTAGGGACCTTGAAACGTCAAAATTTTCAATTCGACAAATTGGACCGATTACAATAACTTCCTATGGGAAGTTAAAAATACCTACTTCGACACTATATTTACGAAACTATACTTACTAATAGTTAATAAGTAAAAAAAAACTTTCAATTGGATTTTTCTAAAAGTCACACATCTTGAAATAGACGAGCTGACAAAATTGTATTAAAGGTATACATACAACAGCAAACAACATATATACATACATACATAGGTACCTACCTACCTAAATATAAACTACATTTTTATGTCCTGTAATGTGCCCGCTAAGGTGTATTGTTAACACTTATTTATTAAAAATGATAAAATAAAAGTAGGATTGGAACATAAATAAAAGACACAAATTTCAATTATCAAATTATTCAAATTATCTGGACCAACTTAAAGAATGCATTTTTGTTTTTACTTAAAACTACATATTTATAAATACTGTACCTACATACCTATCAGCTAATCTCAAACAAAGTGATAAGTGTATGGATATTATCACTGTCCGAATACTAGTTGGAATTCCCTATGAAATTTCATGAAATACCTGCCTACCTACCAATACCTTAGATATATAAAATTTGAATTTTAAATCAAACCCACATCCTGAAAAAAAATCACCTACCAATTGATATCTATCTACAAAAAAAAATCTTTAAAGCTCAAACAAATCTAATCTTCATATTGAAGAAATACTTAATGCCAAATAAAAGCAAAATACCCACCAGCCAAAATATACATAACTATAAACAAACGTATAACTACCCCCATATTCTTCTTCTTCACAAAGATCTACATGACAAAAATCGCTTCGTAGCTTTGTATACAAAATTCAAACCATGGGTGGTTCATATACAAGGATCGTACACAAGGAGAAGCAGACTTATGAATGTACATAAAAATTAAATTCTTTTAATTCGTTTTCTTTAAAAAAAAACTTTATTCAACAAAATTATTATTATTATTATTATTATAAGCTTTTATTTGCCATTATTGATATTTTTGTACAATATTTATTTACATTCTTGTTTACATTTTCTGTTTCTTTTAAATTAATTACTATATAAAATTGACATATTTTTTTTTTTTTTTTTTTTTTTAATCAACTTTAATATGTAAGCAAAGTTTGAATAAATAAATGGATGCGTGTCAAAATACTATGATCTGGCATAAGCCTCCCCCAATGTTGCCCAGAGATCTCTATCTTTTGCGTCATTGTACCAACTTTGTCTTTCTTTAAGCAAATCGTCTGCCCATCTTTTCTTCGGTCGTCCAATTGGTCTTCTGCTTTCTGGTGGTGTCCATTTTGTAATGATTTTTGTCCATCTTTGGTCCTGTATTCTAGATATATGTCCTGCCCAATTCCATTTAAGGAGTTTTGCTCGTTCAACCACGTCCGTTAAACCAGTTCTTCGTCTTATTTCTCTATTTCTCACTCTCTGGCTTATTCGTAGGTTAAGTAGTTTTCTTTCCATCTTGGTTTGGCATATTCTTATTTTGTCAAGTAAACTTGAAGTCAAGGATATAGTCTGTAACCCATACGTCATAACAGGAAGAATAGCAGAGTCTAGTATATATTTTCGTGTTTCGTCCCTTAGATTTGATTGTAATATTTGTTTTAGACTCCAAAATTGTTTCCAACTATTGGTAATGCGTCTAGAAACTTCTTTTTTCTCTTGGTTAATGAATGACTTAGTCTGTCCTAGATAAGTATAGTCTTCTACATATTCTATGTGTTCGTTATCCAGCATTATGTCATCTTTAATATGGTTAGTCATTATCTTAGTTTTTGACTTATTGATATGAAGTCCAACTTTCTTGCATTCATTTGTCAATTCTATGAGTATATTTTGTATTTGTCCGGAAGTTGATGAGATGAGAACTATGTCATCAGCGAATCTAAGGTTGCTCAAATATTGTCCCCAAATATTTATTCCGTATCTATTGTCCCAGTTTAGTTTCTTGAATATTTCTTCCAGTACCGCAGAGAATAATGGTGGTGACATTGGATCTCCCTGTCTTACGCCTCTCTTTATTTTTATTTCTCTTCCTATTCTTTCGGTTTTTATTTTCGCCACGCTGTCTGTATATATATTTTTCATCGTCCTTATAAAGATAGGATGAATTCCTTGGTTTGTCAGCGCTGTCCATATTTCGTCATGTTCTACTGAGTCAAATGCTTTACTGAAGTCAATATATTATAAAAGATACAAAGGTTTTTCAAATTCGTTAGTTTTTTCAATGAGTTGGTTCATTGTTTGCAGATGGTCTGTTGTTGAAAAACCTTCTCGGAATCCTGCTTGTTCTCTTGGCTGATTTCTGTTTAATGTGTCCTTAATTTTTGTATACATTACTTTGAAGAACAGTTTATATATCATAGAAATGTTGCTTATTGGTCTGTAGTTATTTATGTCATCTTTATTTCCTTTTTTGTGGATAAGCGTAATTGTAGCTTGTTTCCATTGTCTTGGAATCTGCTGTGTTATAAGTACGTCATTAAAAATCGTGGTCAAGACTGTAGAAATTGGTTGTTTTCCATATTTGAGCATTTCTGTTACAATACCGTCATTTCCTGTACACTTATCTGTCTTTAGATCGTCAATTGCTTGTTCAGTATCTGTTTTTGTAAAAAGTGTAATAGTATTTAAGTTGGAGTAACTGTCCGCCATCGATATATTATTATCTTTTATTTCTTTTGACGATTTGAAGAGTTCTTCGAAAAACTTGGTAGCAGACTCATTTATATCTCTCCTATTAATAGCGTTGTTATTTTTGTTCTTAATTGATGTTATCCACTCTTTTCCGTCGTCAAGAAATGATTTTGTCTTTTTAATAGATTTTGTGTTGCTTAATACATCTTTTATCATTGTTTCGTTATATGTTTGGATATCATTTTTCGCATCTTCTTTTATGGTTTTCCGAAGGTATCTTAGTTCATTTTTTTCATGGTCTGATAAGTTGTCCTTGTTTCGTAGATTATCTCTTCTGGTTATCAGCGCTTTAGTGTCATCGGTTAATTTATCAGGTTTTGGAGTAACAGCAGTCATGATTGAAACTTTCGCCGAGTTCTTTATTATCTGTTCTAATGAATCATATGTATTTTGAAAGTTTTCGTTTATTCTATTTGTAGTTATATTAAGTCTTATTTCTTTCTTAAGCATGTCATTATATTTTTCAATATTTTCGGTTGGTATCATTCTAGGAATACTGAGTGTTTGTTTGTTTCTTTTCAACGTATTATGGTCCACTTTTATTTTTGCTCTTACTAGCCTATGGTCACTATCAAATTTAAAATTATTCAATACGGAGATGTCATTAATAGTTTTCAGTTTATTTGTTAGAACTAAGTCAATTTCGTTCTTTGTTATCCCATTCGGGTGAATCCAACAAAATTACAAACTTAAAAATATCTTTACAATTTTTTTGTTAATACTAATGAATGCCCGATCGAACGAACCGCTTGACTGATCTGAAACGTAATGCTTCCTCTGGACAACTCCGGATGGATTTTATACTGCAATAATAGATTAAGTTGATGCTGTGTGTGTTGGGGCGTGTTGCAAGATCCTGCGACACTTTGGTTTGTTTACACTTTGGTTTGTTTATTGAATAGAACAATGATGCGACACTTTGTTTTCGTAACCAAGACGATTCAAACACTTGAATATAAAAGGGGTGTTTTCTGTGTCCGAGTGGATGATTTGGGCACACAATAAATATCTAGTTCATTTAATAGAACAATGATCCCTTTGTTAGATTTGTATGGCTTTTTGTTTTTATTATTTCTTGGTGCCATAACTTACATAAGAACAAAAATCGTTACAAGGTCCTGAACAGTTGATGTAAGCATACAAAAATTTCATTCATCCCCTTATTAGACACAATATTGAGACATTGCCGTTTTCCATATAAAAGTGCATTGATATAAAGAAAAAACAAAAACAAATTCATCGACCTTCATATGGAAGCTTAGTATATGAAAACATATACAAGGATAGACTCAAATAGAATGAAGGAAATTGTGTTGATTTTTTGGCTGCTAAAATAACTGTCTCACTTATTCTGCTGGCTGCTTATGGGAATGGAAATAATATTTTTCTCTCGCTCCCCCGGAATTTCTCCACTTTCGATACTACCGCCAACGACTCGGCATCCGGTCGCCCTAAAAATGTTTGCCCATGAGAGTACTATAGTTTTCATATACAAAGTTGAAAGTAAAGACTGTGTTTGAAAAGTAATAATTGAAAGTAAAGACTGTGTTCAATAAATAAGTTTGGAACAATTTTAATAAAGTAAAATTGTGTTTTATTTACAAGTGTGAATAAGTTTTAATTATCGGACCAAGCCGAATATTACATTGGTGTCAGAATAAGGGATTAAAACTTATTGAGAATAAAAACAGTGAGCAGTGATTGAACTATTTTGTGTGAAGTAGTGAAGTTTAAAATAAAAAAAAATGAGTAAAGTTTTGAAAGACTTAACTGTCCCTGAGCTAAAGGCCGAACTAAGCAAACGTGGCTTAAGTGGGACAGGAGTAAAAAACGAACTCGTTAAAAGGCTGCAGGAATATCTGGAGCAGCAAAATGAAGACCCACATACGTTTGCTCTCGAATTAGAAGCAGAAGTGGAAGAGGTAAATCCAAATGTTGCCTTATCCAACATGATGTCAGTTCTTTTAGCTAAATTTGAAGAGAATGAAAACAATGTCCTGAAACAACTAGAAACTCAAAGGAAACAACTAGAAGCCCAAAGAAGTGACCAAAAGCAAGAACAGCAGAATATTCTAGAGCGGTTCGACGAACAGAGAAACCTTTTAGAAGGCAGGTTTGCGGACTTCGAATAGAAAATCAAAACTGTCGACGAGCGCGTCGAAAAACAAAATGCACGTTTCGAGAAAATGGACGAACGAATCGAAACCATTACAAATGAACTAGAAAAAGTGCGAAAGATGAAAGCTCGAGAACCTTCTGGTGAGTGCTCAAAGAAGAGAGAAGTGAATCCTCCAAGCTTTGATGGGCAGATTCCGTGGTCAATCTACAAGAAACAGTTTGAAGCAGCAGCGTTAACAAACGGCTGGGACGATCGCGAAAAATACATTGCTCTTACGCTTGCTTTAAGAGGATCTGCTGCTGAACTGCTACAAACCATCCCAGTAGAGAAGAGTGGCGACTTTACAGTTCTGGTAAACGCAATCGAACAGCGGTTTGGGGATAGCCAAATGACAGAAGTCTTCTGAGTTCAGCTTAACAATAGGACACAGAAAAGAGGTGAAACTCTGCAGCAGCTTCAGGCAGATACCGAGCGATTGGTTCATCTGGCATATCCAACAGCTGGTAACGAGATAATAAATTAACTTGCTGTTGAAGCCTTTGTGAGAGCTGTGGGCGATATAAATCTCCAAAGGGCTATCCGCACTGCCAGAAAGCGAACACTACCAGAAGCATTGGCTTTCGGTCTGACGATGGAAGCTGAAGCTTCCCGAAACGTGCATCGTGTGAGAGAGTTAGAAGTCCAAAAATGCTCTTGTCAGAAGGCTACTGTGGGAAGAAGTCAGCGAGACGGACCAGCACCATGCAGGAACTGCAATAAGACTGGGCATCTACAGCGACAGTGCAGATTACCGCGAAGAGGAACCACATGCCAACACTGTGGAAACAGAAGTATTTCAACTGGTCAAATCAACACCAACAACGTTGCTTCCGAAGTTGTTTCCCACCCGGGAAACGAATAAGAACCAACTTCGAGGGGCAGAAGCTGGTTTCTGATATCGATGGCCCCAGAAACAACATCCAGGTTTCTCAAACGAAACGTGACAACAAGAGCCTGACCGTGGAAGCAAGTATAAACGGCAACAAATGTGTGGCTACCATTGACACCGGTGGAACGGCGTCCATCATACGGCAAGACCCCGTTAAGAAGGCATGGCTCCACACCACCAAAAGCTATCGTCTAAGGATTGCAACTGGAGAGGCTGCAAAAGTTTATAGTGAGGTACGTCTTAAGATCCTGATGGCAGAGTTGGAATTCTCTCACCTGTTCCTGGTAGCAGATATATGCGACGAGTGCATTGTCGGCGTCGATTTCATGAAAAATCACGGAGTGATATTGGACATCGGGAACCAAGTCCTGAAATATCGAAACATCGAGATTCCGATGATATATGGGACTAACTCGTATGAGACCTCGTCATCTGTGAAAACCGTCATCAAAGAAGATCTCACTTTGACTGCTTCTTCAGAAGTATTCGTGTGGACGAAATTGAAGGGTAAGCCTGGCAGTCATCGATACCTCATGGTCAAACCAGCATCTGTAAAGTCCTCCCAAAACGTCACCATTGGGAAGACTCTTGTGAAATCTTTAAAGAACATGGTTCCGGTACGAATACTGAACATCAAGCCGTATGAAGTTAAGCTTAGAAAAGGTGAGATTGTTGGACAATGCGAATCTGTATCAGCGATAACAAGGATCAACGAAGAAGGGTCAAGGCAATCATTAAATCCCGAAGAGCTGAACTCCATAAAGACGAACATTCTCAAGTCATCTTATCTTGGCCACCAACAACGAAGGACTGCAGAAGGTCTCCTCGAAGAATTTGCAGACATCTTTTCGTCATCGCAAGGGAAATATGGAAGAACGCAACTGGTGCAACATCGAATCAATACCGGGGATGCAAGGCCGATTCGTCAACCTGCAAGACGCCTTCCACTAGCCAAACAAGGTGAGGTTGAAGAACTGATAAACACCATGAAGGAAGAAGGTCTGATCGAAAACTCTAAAAGCCCTTGGGCGTCTCCAGTGGTCCTGGTAAAGAAGAAAGACGGATCAACCCGCTTTTGCGTGGACTATCGAAGGTTGAATGATGTGACCAAGAAGGATAGCTACCCTCTGCCTAGGATCAATGATACTCTGGACGCAATGGAAGGAGCACAATGGTTCTCAACTTTGGACTTGAAAAGTGGCTACTGGCAAGTCGGGATCCATCCTCAAGACAAAAAAAAGACAGCATTGGAAACGGATTGTGGCAGTTCAAAGTGATGCCTTTTGGACTTTGCAATGCTCCAGCGACTTTTGAGCGCCTAATAGAATGCGTCCTGCAAGGACTCACATTGGAAATCTTGCCTAGTCTATTTGGATGACGTCAAAGTATACGGGAAAACATTGGACGAACACTGTACAAATCTGAGAGCCGTGTTTCAAAGACTTCGAGAAGCCCACCTCAAGCCTAACCCAGAAAAGTGTTCACTCTTCAAAACCGAAGTGAAATATCTGGGACATACCATCTCATCCCAAGAAGTAGAAACGGATCCTGATAAGGTTGACACCGTGAAGAATTGGCCAACACCACAGGACAAACACCAACTCCGAAGCTTTCTGGGTCTAGCCACCTACTATAGGTGCTTTGTGAAGGACTTTGCTGGAATCGCCAAGAGTCTACATTAGCTTACGGAAAAGGGAAAGCAGTTTAAATGATCAGGTGAGTGCGAGCGCAGCTTTCAAGAGCTCAAGCAACGCTTGTGTAATGCACCAGTACTGACCTATCCGACTTCAGTAAAACCGTTTATCATTGATGCTGATGCCAGCAATGTCGGGATTGGTGCTGTACTGTCGCAGGTATATAATGGCGAAGAAAAGGTGATTGCCTATTACAGCAAGGTACTCTCGAAGTCGGAAAGGAACTATTGTGTAACCAGAAGAGAACTTCTTGCACTGATTTTGGCAACAAAGCACTTCCATAAGTATCTCTACGGACAGAAGTTTCTTCTCCGAACTGACCATGGAGCACTAAACTGGCTTTTGAATTTCAAGAATCCAGAGGGCGAGATGGATTGAGAGGCTGCAGACGTACGATTATGAAATTCAACATCGGAAGGGGAAGCTTCACTCAAATGCAGATGCACTATCTCAGAGACCATGTAAGCAAGACTGTAAGCATTACAGGCGACAAGAAGAAAAAGAAGTGGTTACTGTCCAACGAACCAGAGCCGATCCCATTTATGGCTGGAGCAACGACGAGTTGAGGAAGGCTCAACAAGAAGACTCAGATATCGAACCCATCCTCGCATGGAAGGAACACCAGGAAAAACCAGAATGGACTGATATCTCCGACAGAAGTCCGACTCTGAAGGCCTATTGGGCACAGTGGGACTCGTTTCATGTCCAAGAGGGTGTGCTTCGACGTAAATGGGAATCAGCAGATGGAAAGTCTTATGTAATCCAGCTAGTATTACCGAAATCGAAGATTATGGACGTTCTGTGAGAGATGCATGATGGAGTTTCGGGAGGCCATCTAGGAGTAAACAAGACGCTAGAAAAGGTTCGGCAACGATTCTACTGGCTACATGCAAGGCAAGATGTCGAAAAGTGGTGCCGAAAATGCGATACCTGTGCTGCCACCAAAGGCCCGAACAAAAAGAATCACAGCCAAATGCAGCAGTATAATGTCGGAGCACCCTTCGAAAGGATTGCAGTAGACGTTGAGGGTCCATTTCCCGAAACAAATAATGGAAATCGTTATATTCTGGTCGTCATGGATTACTTCAGCAAGTGGCCTGAAGCATACGCCATTCCAAATCAGGAAGCCAAAACAGTCGCAGACCAAATTGTCTTCAACTGGGTGAGCAGATTCGGCGTTCCATTAGAACTGCATTCCGACCAGGGAAGGAATTTTGAATCAAACATATTTCAGGAAGTTTGTGGGCTTCTTGACATCAAGAAGACAAGAACAACACCACTCCACCCACAATCTGATGGCACGGTCGAACGATTCAACCGAACCCTGAAGGAACATCTTTGTAAAGTTATGGACGACAACCAGCGAGATTGGGATCGACACATTCCACTGTTTTTGATGGCGTATCGAAGTGCAAGACATAGCTCAACTGGCCATACACCGTCTGAGATTTTGATGCGAAGGAACATCAGACTGCCCAGCGAAATAAAATTTGGATGTTCCACGTCGAAGCCGCAAGCCGAGCATGACTACATTGATGACCTCAGAGAAAGACTCCTCCTGATCCACGACAATACCAGGCTGAAAATAAAGATGTTCAGTGACCGAATGAAGACACGCTACGATATACGAGCGACAACAACAGAGTTCCAATCAGGAGATCGGGTGTGGCTTTACAATCCCCATCGACAAAAAGGGTTGTCACCGAAACTTCAACGGGACTGGGAAGGTCCATATACAGTCATTAGAAAAATCAACGATGTCGTGTACTGGATACAAAAAGGAGTCAGAGGAAAACCTAAAATTGTACATCGCGACCGGCTACATCGCTACAGTGGAGATGAGAACGATGGATTTGTTCGGGACGATCAATCCTAAGGAGGGGGCAATGTAATGTGTTTACACTCTTTATCTCTTTTAATATAATGTTATAGTAGAATAACATCGAGAACATTCAGCGCCTAAAAGAATCTAGTAGTTTCTCGAACCGATTTGAGGTATATAAATAGGCACTCGGAAGCGAATCGGTTCATTATTGGTTGTGAACTGCGATAAAGTAAAGACTGTGTTTAAAAAGTAATAATTGAAAGTAAAGACTGTGTTTGAAAAGTAATAATTGAAAGTAAAGACTGTGTTCAATAAATAAGTTTGGAACAATTTAAATAAAGTAAAATTGTGTTTTATTTACAAGTGTGAATAAGTTTTAATTATCGGACCAAGCCAAATATTACAATATGTACTTTGCAAAATCATCTTGCTTTTTAAGGTTAAAAGGAATACGTTATTTTAACTCTGATGCAAGATGAAGATACTGAATTTCTAACTAATGCTGTTGACGTGATGAACCAAAACATAAGAAGAATAAGGATTACTAATATTTTATTCTTAAATTTTGTTGTATTTAACATATGCCTTAATTAAAACAAGATAAAATCTACTTAATAAATAATAATTGACCTGAACAGATCAAGTTTAGAAAAACCAAAAAGAAGTGTTTTTATTGGAAAAAAGTACATTCAATATTTTGTTTAATTACTCAAAAACTAAGATACATTTTAAAACCTATAATCTATAAATAATGGCATTCAATTTAAAAAACAAAAACTAAACTAAATTACATACATACAATTTTGAAAAATTACAACTTCATTTAAAAACTAGCTACGCCACGACGAATCTTGACTAATCATGGATGAGATTCTAAGCATATCGTTGAATCAAGTGAACGGCAGAGTAAAATCGACATCCAAGCTTCGTTTTGATTTCCTACTGAAAAAAAAACGCGTCAATTAGTGCTTTCAAGTTTCATGGTATATGTGAAACTTACATACTTTAAAGCAGTCTTGCCATCATGAGCCTTCTGGTCAGTAAGTCCTCAATAAAATTGTTAAAAATTGATGTGCTATAATTATACCATTCCTGGAATAGGGCTCGTAAGTCAATACATTGATTGAAAATGTGTGGCTTCTTAAGCCGTTTGCGTTGACTTTCTTTTACGAGGCAAATTCCAAAATTCCAATCAAACATTTTCACTAGGTAAAGGTTGCCGGCTCACGACTCTTTGCACAGCAACTCTTGGAACATCATTAGGGCAGTTTGTAGGTGAATTCCTGTGTCCATTCCAGTTAGTTCTAAGCAGAATGCACTTAGCTTCGGTGATACAATAGGCATTATGAATTCATGGAATTCAGCTTCTATTTTGTCAGTCTTTAAGTTTATAAAAATTGCAGGAAATTCTATAATAGTACATACAAAACTGATAATAGATTGTTTTTTATTCAATTTATTTATAATTTATTTTTTAAGAAGGCTTACCAAGGATTTCCGATTCCCGTCATTTATGAGGTTCTATATTGTCCCAACAAGTTGCTTCTAAACCGGCATTTGGTTCAGGTACCTCTTCTATGTCGTATGTGTCAGCCTCAGCGTCAGCAGTAGCCGCTGCTTAAAAGACGAAGGTTAAGCGAATTGATCATGATATAAATGTTTCGATTCGCACTTACACAACTGGTCTCCGCTCGCTGTTGTACTTTGTGGAACCAGAAGATGTTGCTTTTGTTGCCACTGCAAAAGTCGTTTTTTTTTAGCGGCTTGCATTATATTTCCTGGCAGCTGATGATAGGTCGAGCATGTTGGAAGCCCTAAAGAATCATAATTTAAAATATTCCTGTTTGGATCACTCACAAGTTAATTAACTAACCTGAATTTCCTGCTTACTCTGCAGTTCCTGTTACTGCTGTTGAGTCGTTCCAGCACCAAACCTCAGCTGCTAGAAGGGCGTTAGCGGTCGGCTACACTGAATGTTGAAGTGTCTACTTCCATCATTGATTTGGTGATGTTGCTGCAGTTTGTTGCATTGAAAGCATTTGACTTTTGGTAGAGATGGTGACACCTCCACCGTCAACGCCTGCGGCAGCTATGGCCGCTGAGATGGAAGAAGATATCATCAAACATGATTGTAGTGTAATGAAAGCATTCTTTCATTTCATTAACGTAAAATCATTTCTCATTTCTCAAACGTAAACAAAGCCACATGTAGTATTCGATCGACACAATTGAAATAGTAAATTTCATTGATATTCGAAACTATAAAGTTTAATATCAAATTTATTTTTTTGTTTCTTTTTACCAAACGAAACTGAGTGTTGTGCTCAGGGCATTGCCACCACTTGGGTGACTATGCACATGAAGTGTCGTAGAAGTATTTTGTTACACTATGTTCCAGATTCATAATTTCATTGAGTCATAATTATTAGACTGCCCCAACATATTGTATATATTAAAAATAGAATGCTGATGCAGCACAAAAGTATTTGTAAGATAGTTCTTAAGCATAAGTGGGGATAACCCATTGATTTTAAGTAGTATAAATAGCGGTGAAATATTGGATAATAAAGACAGTTCTAAAACTATCAACATACCTAAAACTTTAATTTTATAATTGCGGCTCATTAGCCAAATTATATAGCGAGCTGCGCTTTATCTAGCAAACATAGGGCATTCCCAGTAGCACCACGACATGGCGATCTTGCCAAACTTTTAGGTATACAAAAAAAAATATATTTTGTTTTACCACCAGTAGCGGACCATAAACAAATGAACTACAACGAGCAACAACTCGATGAGCTTTTTGAAGAGCTGAACACACCAAGAAGATCATCGGTCGAGGTCGAGGAATATACACCTCTGACAGAGGACTCACTAAAGTTTACACCACCTGTGTATATACCCACTCCCAAAACAGCGGGGCCGCGGACCGAGAGCCGGCAAAGCGGTAAAGGAACGACAACGAAAAGCTGAACTCCACAGAATAATCGCAATTACAATTGACAAGACTTTAAAGAATAAATTGATTTGTGAACTACAACAATGGGACAGCCGCAGTCAAAGGAAGTAATTAATAACAACCTGAATAGCAGTCAAACCAACCAAATTTTTAACAGCAGCAACATAAATATATACACTTTTTTTATAATAATAATTCTGTTATTTGCAAAAATACACTCTTATTATAAAAAGTATGTTAGAAAACAAGTGTTGAGAAATAGACTTAACCATGTTTAAACAAAATGTTTGAAGATAAAATATATATAAATTGATAAATATAAAAAAAAAAAAAAAAAAAAAAACAATTAATTTCCTTTCAATGGATAAAATAGAAGAATTAAAAAGTATATTGAAAAATTTACAGAAAAGCCCAGGTAGACAATACTCAGAAGAGTACATTTCAAATACAAAAAAAGAAGTAGAAGATATTTGGAACACAATTTTAATAACTTGTAAAAAAGATGAAGTACAAGAGATACAAATTTTATACTTAGAAATAAGAAATAAAATAACAGAACTATTAATACCAAAACTAGAAAAGTCAATTTCAAAAGAAATGGCAAAATTTGAAATATTGGTAGCTACAAAGCTAATACCAGAATTCAATGGTGATTCAAAAAATTTATCAAATTTTTTAGGACTAATTGAGTTTTATACTGATACATTAGGTGAGGAATTAGAAAAGAAAAAGTTAATCAAATTTGTAATAGCAACAAAAGTAATTGACAAAGTGAGAAACAGGCATCTTACATTAGAAAATCAACCACAACTTTTTCCTGATCTTAAAAAGGCTTTAACAGAAATTTACAAACCAAAAACAAATCCATTGAAAATACATAGTGAGTTAGCAAGATCACACCAAGGAACTCAAGAAGTAAATAGATTTGCTGAAAGAATAGAATTACTGATAGCTCAATTAAATGAGATACAAATAGCTGAACAAGGTGAATCAAATAGAAAAGTTATAATAAATTTAAATGATCAGTTAGGACTAAATGCTTTTAAAAACGGATTGAACGAAGCTACAAGACATGTCATACAAGCATCTAGAATTACGACATTCAATGAAGCTATAAAGATAGCTACTGAAGTTGAAGTTTCATCGCGACAAAACAATGTCATGCAATTTAGAACAAATTTTAGAGGTAGACAGCAATATAACAATTCTTACCCTAGATTCAATAACAATAATAGATACAATAAAGATAGACAATACAATAACAATATTTATAGCAATAGCTATGAAAGAAATAACAGTTATAATAGAGGTAGTGCTAGAGGTAGAGGTACTGCAAGAGGATACCATAATAACACTAGGTCGGAAAACATAGGTATCCCCGGTCAGCAGAATCGGGGGAATCAAAGAAGGTTTTAAATTTCTATGGGGAATATGACACAAATTTCGTAAGCATAAGAATAAAACATTTAAACAAAAGTTTCAAATTTTTAATTGACACGGGTGCAGATATTTCTGTCTGTAAAAAATATCTGGCGAAAGAATTAAATGAAAATTCGGCATGTCAAATAAACGGCATTACAAACAAAATAATATTTTCTAGGAGTGTATCAAATCTAGAACTCATAATAGGAGAAGCTAATGTAGAACATCAATTTCACGTTGTCAATGAAGAAATAAATATAACTACCGATGTAATACTAGAAAGAGATTTTCTTAAAGCTTATAACTGTAAAATAGACTATGAAACTTGTGTGCTTGTAGTATTAGTACAAGATGAAGAAATAATACTACCATTAAATATGACAATGAAGAATTTAGGAAAATTAACAATTCCACCAAGAACAGAAATAGTAAAAAGTAGCAAACTAGATTTGAATGAAGATAGTGTTCTCATCGGGAATGAAATCAAAAAGGGAATTTTCTTAGCCAATTCAATATTGCCTGCAAAAGAAATAAAGCATATCAAGATACTGAATACTACAGATAAAGAGGAAACAATAGAAAATTCCATGATAGGAATAGAACCCTTGAGCAAATATAGAATATTATCGAATAATACAAGATTTAAAGACAAGCAAAAATTTAAAAACTTAATAGAGAAAATTCAAATAGACAACTTAGATAAATCTTCTGCTCACACTATACTAAGTATTTGTGAAGAATTTCAGGATGTCTTCCATGATGTTGATGAAAAACTAACAACAAACAATTTCTACGAACAAAACATCGCATTAACTGACAAAAATCCAGTATACATAAAAAACTATAGACTACCAAACACGCAATTAGACGAAATACAAAAGCAAGTATCTGATTTTTTAAAAAATGACATAATAGAAGAATCTGTTAGTCCATATAACTCACCATTACTTATAGTTCCAAAAAAGATGCTAAACGGACAAACTAAATGGAGATTAGTAGTAGATTTTAGGTCTTTAAATACAAAAGTTGTAGATGACAAATTTCCACTCACGAGATTAGAAGATGTATTAGATAAGTTAGGTAATGCTAAATATTTTTCCACTCTAGATATGACAAGCTCATTTCATCAAATTTCACTAAACAAAAATTCTAGACCATTGACGGCATTTTCAACTAATGAGGGTCATTACCAATTCAAGAGACTTCCTTTCGGATTGAAAATCTCAACAAATAGTTTTCAGAGGATGTTGTCGATAGCTCTTAGTGGTTTACAAGCCTCAGCTTTTCTATATGTAGATGATGTGATAGTTTTTGGTAAGAATTTGAAAGATCACAACGAAAACTTGACAAAAGTTTTAGGAAGACTTCGTAAATATAATTTGAAATTAAATATAGAAAAATGTAATTTCTTGAAGCCAGAGGTAATTTATTTGGGGCATTTGATAACAGCAAATGAAATAAAACCAGATCCAAAAAAATATGAAACAATTAAAACTTATCCACTGCCTAAAAATGCAGATGATGTTAGAAGATTTGTAGCTTTTTGCAACTATTATAGAAAATTCATAAAAGATTTTGCAGAAATAGCAAAGCCTCTCAACCAACTTTTAAAAAAGAAAAAAAATATTTTCTTGGACAGAAGACTGTGAAAAATCTTTTAACATACTTAAGCAAAATTTAAATTTAACTCCTCCCATACTTAGCTATCCTGATTTCAAAAAACCTTTCATTCTAACTACAGATGCTTCGAATTTTGCTTTAGGAGCAGTTTTGTCACAGGGAGAAATTGGAACAGATAAACCTATAGCATATGCCAGTAGATCCCTAAATAAACACGAATTAAATAAACCCATTATAGAGAAGGAATTGTTAGCAATACATTGGGGAATAAATTATTTTAGACCATATCTTTTCGGTAGAAAATTCAAAGTTTACACAGACCACAGACCATTAGTCAGTTTATTCACTCACAAAAACCTATCATCTAAATTAACTAGAATACGAGTTGACTTGATGGATTATGATTTTGAAATAATTTTTAAAAAGGGCAAGATGAATACCAATGCAGATGCTTTATCAAGAATAAAAATTGATTCTGATGAATTAAAAGAAATGATACCAAAATACAACATAGAAGTTTTAACTAGAGCAATGAATAAAAATAAAGAAGATACCAAAGGAAAAAGAAAATTGTGCAATAGCCTTGGACTCAATTGTGGAGACTAGCTACCTTCATATTTGGGACTGTACATCAATATCGGACATAAGGCGATTAAAAAAGATAGAATTTAAAGAAAGTAACGTTACAAAGAGGAAAATAAATGAAATAATAATAGCAGCAAACACTGTAGTTGTAGAATATAGCGATAAATCTTTATCAGAGATAAAATTGATTCTGAGAAAGCTAATATTCAAAATGAACAATGCCGGTGTTAAAAGACTAGCGCTAGCAAGAAATAGTCTAATATTTAATGAAGTATGCATACAAGAATTTAAAGAAATATTTAATAAGCTGCAAGAAAATATAAATGAGGACAAATGTCTAGACATAATATTATTTGAACCTCCAAAGCAGATAATAGATGAGAAAGAAATGCACAAATTGATAGAAGAATATCATAATTCCAAAATAGGAGGACATTGCGGTACCAGAAGATGCGTCAATAAGTTAAAACAAAGATATGTTTGGAAGAATATGAATAAAATGGTTAAGAAATTTGTTAACAATTGCAAAACATGCAATGAAACAAAGATAACAAGATACACAAAAGAAAATATTGTAATTACAGATACACCCAGTTCGTCATTTGAAACAATAACAATTGATACTGTAGGACCACTTAGACCATCAAATGGTTATAGATATATATTAACGGTACAATGTGATTTAACGAAATTTGTAGAAGCATTCCCGATAGAAACTAAAGAAGCGAATACTGTAGCAAAAGCAATAGTAGAAAAATTTATTCTTAAATATGGATGCTTTAATAAACTTAAAACAGATAAAGGAACAGAATTTACTAATGAATTGCTAAAGAATATTTGTACACTTTTAAAGATAGAAAAGATAGTTTCCACACCATTTCACCATGAAACAATGGGATCAATAGAAAGAAATCATAGGGTATTTAATGAATATATTATGAGCGTAGGGGATAAAAATAACTGGGAAGAATGGTTACCATATTATACTTATTGTTATAACTACACCACACAGTACCACTTTATATTCACCATTTGAACTTGTATTTGGAAAATTATGTACACTTCCATGTGAAGTAATAGAAAATAAAGATACAATTTATAATATTGACAATTACTTGAATGAATTGAAATGCAAATTAAGACATGCTCATGAACAAGCAAAAAATCACTTAATTGAAGACAAATATAAAAGACAAAATTCTCAGAAAAATGTAAACAAATCAAACTTTACCGTAGGAGATTATGTATATTTAAAAAATCAAAACACAAGAAAATTCGATAAACCTTTTAGAGGACTATATAAAATTATATCTCAAAATAGTGTAAATAGTACTATTTTATTAGATGATAAGAAATATGAAATACATAATAATAATTTAATTAAAGCAAGAAATACATAAACTCATAATAATAATATCACAAAAAAGTCAAATGATATTTATTTAAATTTTAGAAATGTAAACAAATATCATTTTTTCAAAGGGGAAGGATGTAGTGTAATGAAAGCATTCTTTCATTTCATTAACGTAAAATCATTTCTCATTTCTCAAACGTAAACAAAACCACATGTAGTATTCGATCGACACAATTAAAATAGTACATTTCATTGATATTCGAAACTGTAAAGTTTAATATCAAATTTATTTTTTTGTTTCTTTTTACCAAACGAAACTGAGTGTTGTGCTCAGGGCATTGCCACCACTTGGGTGACTATGCACATGAAGTGTCGTAGAAGTATTTTGTTACACTATGTTCCAGATTCATAATTTCATTGAGTCATAATTATTAGACTGCCCCAACATATTGTATATATTAAAAATAGAATGCTGATGCAGCACAAAAGTATTTGTAAGATAGTTCTTAAGCATAAGTGGGGATAACCCATTGATTTTAAGTAGTATAAATAGCGGTGAAATATTGGATAATAAAGACAGTTCTAAAACTATCAACATACCTAAAACTTTAATTTTATAATTGCGGCTCATTAGCCAAATTATATAGCGAGCTGCGCTTTATCTAGCAAACATAGGGCGTTCCCAGTAGCACCACGACATGATACAGCAGCAATTGAGTACTGGACAGAGAGATGCACCTTTAAGTCCACAATCCACACAAATTGTTTAGAAAAGTGTTCTTGCGCTTACAACAAAAAATAACACACATAGCCAGCGTCTGTCGTTAAAAACGTTGATATTATTTTGTTAAGAAAAATATAATATAAAAAAACTTACCTGTAAATCAGCGCCTTGTTTGCTTTGTCTTCCACATTTCTTCAGGGAAGTTGCTTTTTGCATAATGGTATGTAGTAGGCAGCATCTAAAATGAAAACACACCCTATAAAAAAAAAAACGATCATTGTTACACCTCCTTCACTGCAATTTGACTTACGTTTTATTCAATGAAGTAAACTTGTATTATATTCTCTTCATTATAAAAGTTTTTGGTCTGAAAAATATCAAATTATATTAAATATCGAAACAATTAACAAAAACTTATTCTTAAAATACCAAACCCACTGTTTTGTTTTGCAAAATTGAAGTTGTGGAATTGTTATTTTTGACAAGTCACAAAAATTCCATAAGTTGTTTTTGTAGCCCAATCCCCATTTTTTTTTTTTTTTTTTTCAACACTCACATACCCCTTCGGGTAGGGGTTAAGAATTTACCCGAAGTAAGGTATGCTTGTCGTAAAAGGCGACTAAAATCCAATCTCCGTATACTGAGAACTACATAAGTATACAAAATATGCAATGGAAAAAACAAATAGATTAATTACCCCAGGTGGAAAGCCAGTTTCTCTGGCAAATCCATCCTCTTCGGAGGCAGGCTCTACGGATTCTGGGGAGAGCCATTTATTGCATTTGATAAATCCTTTCGCGAAAGCGCATAAGGTCCCTCGATCACCTCCATCTGTACCGAGAGTTACCGGCAGAAAGAGTCCACCGGTTGTGCCAAAAGGCACTAAAAGCGACTCACCGAAAACAAACAGTTTTGAGCAGGACAATTGTGAACTGCAAAAGAAGCTGAACGAAATGATAAGACTCTACGAAGAGCTTAAAAAAGAAGTCGAAAGTCTTCGTGAAGAGAACAAGATGTTAAAAACTTCTGAAAACATGAAAGTAAATACTCTAAGTCCACAACATCGAGATCGGCACGAATATGAAACTGATGAAGATGAACTTGCTCGGGAAACTGAAAAAAGTAGACCTTGTAAAAAACGGAAGGCTGAACATTCGCCTAAGTCTCAAAATCAGCTAAAACCAAATAAAATTACACGGAAAGATCAGTTTTCTGCGTATAAGAAACTTCCTCCACCGATAAACATCGTTGGTCAAGCGGATTATAACAAAATTCTTCCTATTCTAAAAGAAACGGCGCAAAAGAATTTCAAAGCTACATCCACTCACAATAATACGTGGAAAATTAACGTAAATGATTCAGATTCTTATAGAAAACTGTCGAAAAAACTCAGCGATGAAAAAATTGAATGGTATAGTTATTCAATTAAAGAAGAAAGACCTCTACGTGTAGTTGCTAGAGGACTTCATCCCTCTTGTTCAAAAGAAGACATCCTTTCGGACTTAAAAACCAAAGGATTTAAGATTCTTGACGCAACAAATCTTTTGAAGCGAGAAAAAGGAATCGAAACCGCTTATATAAAACGCGCTCTTCCGCTTTTTATTCTAAGTTTCGATAAAAATGAAAATGTAGACAATGTTTATAATATTAAAACTATAATGAATATTGTTGTAAAAATCGAACCACTAAGAAAGAACAAACGCCTTATTCCTCAGTGCAAGCGATGTCAAGGTTTTAACCATACAAAAGCTTATTGTCAGAAGGACCCCGTTTGCGTTAAATGCGCGGGAAAGCACATGACTGATGTATGCCGTCTTAAAAAAGAAACTCCGGCTACATGCGCGAATTGCAAAGGTAATCATCCAGCAAATTACCGTGGCTGTGAGGTCGCAAAGGAAATGTTAAAGAGGCGCGAAGAATTTAGTAAGAAAACTAAAAAAAATACCTCAAAGCAAAACAAAGAATTAAAATTAAAAACCAAGACTAATACTCAAGCGTCGAGTAAAACGGACGGGAAAAATAATGAAAACGTTTTACCCTCAGAAAACATAAAAACAAAAAAGACGAACACGTACGCTCAAGTCACGGCGCCCGAAAAACCTAAAACTATTAAACCTGACTCCGTTCAAAATGTATTTTCCCTTATACTTGAACGATTAGAAGAACAAGGGAGAATTAACACAATTATTCTTGAGAAATTGGACAAATTTGAGTCGGCGGCTCTTAAAACACCAAATTTACCGTAAACATGGATCAGTTGTCTCAACAACTCAAAATAATAACATGGAACGCGAACGGACTTACCGCAAAAATCGAAGAACTAGAAACGGTTCTACTTAACGAAAGAATAGATATTTGTTTGATCTCTGAAACTCATTTGAAAAAAGACTCAAATTTAAGTATTAAAGGTTATTCGGCTTACCACGCATGCCATCCATCCGAAAGAGCAAGGGGTGGTTCTTCCGTATTTATCAGAGAAAATATCAATCATTCGTTTGAGATAAATATCGAGCTCGATACAATGCAAGTTACTTCCGTTAGCATAAAAGTTAGACACGTATTTTTTAATATTGCGTCTATTTACTGTCCTCCTCGGTCCAAGATAGACAAAAACGATTTTAAAGATCTTTTCAACGCTTTAGGTCCAAAATTTATTATTGGCGGCGACTTCAATTCGAAACATTCATTTTGGGGATCACGTTGCATTTCGACGAAGGGTAGACAACTCTACAAAGCGGGTATTGAATGTAACGTTGAATTTTTCTCATCAGGAAAACCAACGTATTGGCCAACCGATACAGCGAAAACACCCGATCTTGTTGACTTTTTCATCGCAAGAGGAATGAACAGAAAATATATGACAGTAGATGATAACTTCGATTTTTCTACGGATCACTCGGCCGTTATCTTAACAATAAACAGTAACGTAATCGAAAAAGAAAAGCCCCTAATTTTAACAAATAATAACACAAATTGGGATAAATTCAAAGAAGATTGCGAAAATAGAATTATACTGAACGTCTCTTTGCAAACTCCGTTTGAGTTAGAAGATGAAACAGAAAAATTTATAAATATTGTTCAAGAAGCAGCTTGGAATAATACTCCGATCTGTAGTAAAAAGTCAAGGCAATACGAAGAAAAAATTCCAGAAGATATAAAAGAATTGATACGCGAAAAACGAAAAGCTCGAAAAGTATGGCAGCAATCACGTGCTCCTCAGCATAAAAGTGTCGTCAACTTTTTATCAAACAAGATTAAAAATTTGTTACGAAATTTTAAAAACAGCGAGAATTCTGCCTATCTTGAAAGCCTAACAGCAGACAAAAAAACGAATTATTCTCTTTGGAAGACGATAAAAGGTATTAAAAAGCCTCAAATAATGTCGGCACCTATTCGAAAAAATAATTCTGAATGGGCAAAAACTGATAAGGAAAAGGCGGATTTATTTGCTAAGCACCTTGAGGAAACGTTCAAACCTTTCGATGGTCAAGAGCTTCTGACTAATGACGGAGAGCTCCAACCAGCGCCGGAAAATTTTTCTATCAGGAATATTACTTTGACTGAACTTGTCCAGGAAATAAAACGGCAGAAAAACAATAAAGCTCCTGGCTACGACCTGATTAACGGTCGTGTCCTCAAAGAGTTGCCTAAAAAAGCAATGGTTAAGCTCTTACAGCTCACTAACGCTGCTTTAAGACTTGCTTACGTACCCACGCAATGGAAAGTCGCCGAAGTAATAATGATCCCCAAACCGGGTAAGCCACCGAATGAGAAAAAATCGTATAGACCAATTTCTCTCTTACCAATTATATCTAAAATATTTGAAAAATTGCTTCTTAAACGAATGCTACCAATTATTGAAGAAAAACGTTTAATTCCCGACCACCAATTCGGTTTCCGGAATAATCACTCGACAATTGATCAGGTTTACCGAATAACTAACGAAATTGAAAAAGCATTTGAAGAAAAAAAGATTTGCTCAACTGCATTTCTTGACGTTTCTCAAGCTTTTGACAAAGTTTGGCATGACGGGCTAAAATATAAATTAAAAGTATTTCCAGAGCAAATATATAACATTCTTGAATCGTACCTAGAAAATAGATTCTTTGGATTTAAGCAAGGAACGGAGTATTCGGAGTTTAAAGAAATAAACGCTGGGGTTCCCCAGGGTAGCGTCCTTGGACCGATTTTGTTTGTTCTTTATACCCGTGATATACCCCAAACAGAAGGCACAACTTTAGGCACTTTTGCCGATGATACAGCTGTACTCGCAATATCGGATTCAATAGAAACGGCAACCTCTAAGCTTCAAAAGGCATTAAATAGCATTTCAGATTGGACAAAGAAATGGCGAATTGCTCTTAATGAAACGAAATCGACGCACACAAATTTTACGTATAAAAAAGTATATAACTTACCTATTTATATAAATTCTGTGCAAATTCCATACGCTAATGAAGCGAAGTATCTAGGCATGACTCTAGACGCGAAACTTAAATGGAAAGTTCATGTAAAAAAGAAACGCGATGAACTCGAAAATAAACTCCGCGAATTGACATGGCTTATTGGAAGATATTCCAATCTAAGCGTTTATAACAAGCTTCTTATTTATAAGCAAGTACTGAAACCAGTTTGGACGTACGGCATACAACTTTGGGGTTGTACCAACGAAAGAAATATACAAATTTTGCAAACATACCAAAACAAAGTACTTAAAATAATAGTAAATGCTCCATGGTATGTAAGAAATAGCGACTTACATAGAGATTTAAATATAAAATATGTAGAAGACGAAATTAAAAAATTTGCTACAGAGCTAAGATCACGACTTAGAACTCATAGTAATAACTTAATCCAACAATCTGTTAGCGAGGCGTTCGTTTTTCGGCGTCTGCACCGAACAAGACCTTCTGATCTAGCGCAAACAAATTAATCTCTCCACTCGAATTTTGTGGAATCTTCAGGTCCTCTCGTTGGGGAGCTTCCTGACAAAACGCGAACAAAATGACGCTAAAACTACTTGTTAAGCTGGACTTAGTTGTAGTAATAATATAGAAGATAAGGGAGGTGAGTTTTAGTCAGTAAAAATCTGACACTACTATAAGCATCGGGCTTATAGTGTCTCATGAAGATTTCTCACCTTCCTGCGGAAAAAAAAAAAAAAAAAAAAAAAAAAAAAAAACTCACATGTATTCACCGATAGCGAATTGGAGAGAGTTCACCTCGAATGGAATTTGAGGGTGTTTCAGGTAGGACGGGTACCGGTGGGGACTCTAGATAATATATTTCCTCTATGATGGCAAGACTACTTCAAAGTAAGTGTGTTATTACACTCAGACGTTTTTAGAAAGACACAAATAAGTGCGAAAGAGAAAGTATGTGAAATAGAAATACTTTAAAAAGTTTCAACCTGCAGAGTTCTGGGTTCAGGATTGTCTTGGATGGTTTTTGACGTTTCTCTTTCTTGCCTTTCTTTGTTTCTTCGCGTTGCTTTATTATTGTTTCTAGTGTTTCCGAGTAAACAAGAAATATGCCACCGGACAATTTCAAGTGGAGGAAAGACCTTATAACCGAATTAATTTAAATGAAGGAATGGTTGAGAGAGTATAGCTTGGTAGTTGAAGCTTTGCATTCCAAACTACCCGTTCACCCGTTGAAACAAAGTGGCAGCCAACTTATCACCTGGCGATATTGCGTCTCTCAAAATTTTATTTTTTTAATGTCGTTTCCAATGAACGACAAAACCAGGTTAAAAGTTTCTTCATTCATCCTTATATAATTTAAAAACGATGGTTTATCATTCGATTTTAGTTCTTTTGTCAAGAAAGTGAAGGATCCGAACCGAAGTCAGATCTATTTTCTCTCTAGATTTTAATCAAATTCCCTTTTTTCTTTTGCTTGGAAATTTTCAAAGCATCCTCACAAAGGTCTTACACATCTAACAACATTTCTTCATCGGATGAGATGAGAACAATAAATGAAAGAGAAGTGTCAAAAACACGCAACCGAAAAACATCCGAGTGTAATAATTCGAGATTGATGGGATGAGTGTTCAAAAGAAAATATGCGAAACACGCAGCATACAGAAAGTCTGAGTGTAATAACACACTAAGTTTCACATTAACAACAAAACTTAAAAGCACTAATTGATGTGTTTTTTTTCAACTACAAATCAAAACGAAGCTTAGAAGTCGATTTGACTCTGCCGTTCAGTTGATTCGACAATAATATGCTTAGAATCTCATCCATGATTATGATTAGTAACGATTTGTCGTGGCGTACCTAGTTTTTAAATGAAGTTGTAATTTTTCAAAATTGTATGCAATTTAGTATTTTTGTATTTAAAATTCAATGCCATTATAGATTATAGGTTTTAAAATGTATATTACAGCTAGGTTCCCAAATCGAGTGAAATTAAATCTAAATCTAAATTGAAAATCAAGTGAAATTGTTTTCAGGGTTCTATCATTATATGAAATGTATCAAAAAAAATTTTGATTGACTGTCATAATTTGTATAATTTATTTTGTTTTGTTCTTTTAATTGTTTTAATTTTGTTTTGTTCTTTCAATAATAATGTTATTTAATACTTGCCATTTGTAGTCCATTCAATTTTAAACTTACTTTGCTTATTTAATCGTTAGTTGCCTCTCTTGAACATTGATTTTAGATTAAAATGATTTTATTTATTAACAACATAAGAATATAACAATTTACATATACAAAATCTTTATGGCGTGGCTTTACCGTCTGCCGATTGGTATACTGTTTATGAAATTAACAAACAATTTTTAAATTTAAATAAGAAATATTTTTAAAGAAAAATAAAATGAATCACTAATGATTTACTTGAAATATTAGAAGCTAGCATGTAATATTCTATCTCCATAACTTAGAGCTGTTTTACAAAAAAGTAATAGCTTTTCTGACAATTCGTTCAATATATTCCGAACTTGTTCCGTTGAAAGCGTATCTTTATCGAAGAAATGTCGCCTTATTTCACGAAGAGTCGGACATCTACCCATAAAATGAAATATATCTTCTCTTTCTGCTGTGTTACATATATTGCACAATATTGGAAGGTCATCTCGGTGTGGCCTATAATTAAGCAGGAGAAGTTCTACCCTCGCCCTTAGCATCATTGAGATGGATTCTACGCCTAGTTTGTCTCTGAAGCAGTTTGCATGTTGAAGGTTATAGTTGAGTGTACTGTACACCGATCTGTAAAGGGATCCTCTTGCTTCACTTTCAGACTCATTCCTGCATTTGGAAATGATCTCGTAGAGTCTTTGTTTCCAGCTATTGGTAGTCTGAACATGCGTTTTAAGTAGAAGCGTAAAAGTTTTTCAACTTCATCATATTGCTGACCTCCCCATACTTGCGCTGCGTAAAGCATGATTGATTCTGCAACAGATTCAAAAACTTTAAATTTCGTGCTATGGTTTAGATATTTGTTGGATAAACACATCTTCCAAGTTGAGTTTATTGCAGTTTTTGCCTTTGCAAGCTTATCTTTCAAGTGCTTTTCCATTTTTAAATTGCAGGTGGCATGAAGGCAAAGGGGAGTCAAAAGCTGCAAGTGGTGCAAATAAACCTGCACCACGCTAAAGCAGCAACGTACGACCTTACGCTCTTCATGTCTCACGAGAACGTGGATGTGGCCTTGATCCAGGAACCATGGTTAGGCAAAAACCGAATCCGTGGGTTGAGGTCAAAACACTACAACCTTTTCCACTCCACGTCAGATGTAGGTGAAATTAGAAGTTGTATCCTAGTGAAAAAATCAATTAACGCTTTCTTCCTATCTAGGTACAGCAACAAGGACAACACGGCAATCAGCGTCGAATCGAATGAAGGAAGCTTCATTCTAGCGTCGACGTACATGCCGTACGAGGAGGAGAGCCCACCATGAAGAACAGTCCGCGATCTGGTGGTCCATGCCACAGCAAGCGATACACCCTTGGTGGTAGGATGTGATGCCAACGATCACCACACTCAATGGGGCTCTAAGGACATCAATAAAAGGGGTGAGTCAATTTTTGAATATATTCTCTGTTCTAATTTATCGTTATGCAATAGGGGCAATCACCCTACCTTTCGAAACAAAAACAGGGAGGAAATCATAGATTTGACTCTTAGTAGCAATAATAGTAAAATTTCAGTTGAAGACTGGAGAGTCTCACCTAAAGAATCTTTTTCGGATCACTTTAGGATACTCTTCCCTATAGACAGGAACCTTACTGAAAAGAAACCTTACAGGAACCCAACTAGAACGAATTGGACAGAGTACGAAAAATGGATGAAAGACTGTATTGATCCACCAGAGGACAATACAAGTCTAAGCACTTCAACCATTGACACTGTTGTCCAAAACTTGTCTAGCAAAATGAGAATGTCTTTTCAAAAAACACTGCCCTTTATCTCGTTCCAATAACTCCACTAACCCACCCTGGTGGAATGGTGTACTAAAGAAACGTAGAACAGAGGTTAGAAAACTTAACACTTACACCAAAGAGTTAAGGAAGGCCAAAAAGGATTCGTGGGCTAAACATTGTGAATCCATTGAAAAAACAAGCGAGGCGGCAAGGCTCCGTAGAACCCTGGCCATAAATCCCACGATCCCGGGGTACATAAAACACCCTGATGGATCATGGTCGAACTCGAGCCTAGAAACGCTTGAACTCTTTATGGAAACTCATTTCCCCGGTTGTAAAAACCCAGAAAGTTCTGATTTCTTGCAATCGAACACGCTGGATTTTACTCACACGGAATCAAATTTAGAACTAAATCAGATTATTACTGAGCAAAAGATTATCTGGGCAATAAACTCGTTCAAACCCTATAAATCAGCGGGACCAGACGAGATTTTTCCAGCTCTTCTTCAAAATGCTCTCAAAGTAATAACTCCGTGGCTTAGGGTAATCTTCATAAGTTGCATTAAACTTAGATACGTCCCTAATAGGTGGAAAAAGGTCAAGGTAGTCTTTATCCCAAAAGTAGGGATACCGACTCACTCGACCGCTCAGGATTATAGACCAATAAGTCTCTCTTCGTTTCTCCTTAAGAAACTGGAGAGGATAATTGATCTACATGTTAGAGAACTTCTCAACGAAAACAATTTGTGCAACTACCAACACGCTTACCTTAAAGGTAAATCAGTGGAGACTGCTCTGCATGAAGTAGTTTCACATACTGAGAAAAGTCTTGAACATAAAGAATATACCCTGGCAGCATTTAATAACGTTAAAACGGAATCGATCAAGACTGCCTTAGTTGAAGTTGGGGTTGAATCTGTCATTGTCGATTGGATCTTCACCATGTTAAATGGCAGAATTATCAACTCTCAAATAGGAGTTAGCACTATCGAGAAAACAGTTACTAGAGGCACACCACAGGGAGGAGTCATCTCACCCCTGCTCTGGACCCTCGTAGTCAACAAAATTCTCACAAAGTTCAAAGATCAGGGCATTAAAATAGTAGCATATGCAGATGACATAGTGGTTTTGGTATCAGGCAAGTTTCTTACCATCATCGAAAACATTATGGAAAATGCATTAAAGGATTTATCTTCTTGGGCAACTAAGAACGGTCTCGGGGTCAACCCCACCAAGACAGAGCTAGTTTTGTTCACGAAGAAACGGAAACTGGAGGGCTTCAACCCTCCCAAACTAAATAGTATTCCTCTAAAACTTTCTAAGGAAGCTAAATTTTTAGGAGTAATCCTTGACTCCAAGCTTACATGGAAGCGTAATACTGAGGAAAGAATGAAAAAAGCACTATGTGCATTCTACACATGCAAAAAGACCTTCGGTGTATGTTGGGGTATGCGACCGCAAGTCATCCAATGGATGTACACAGCGATTGTCAGACCCATTCTTACCTATGGCTCTATTGTATGGTGGAAGGCGGTGGAAAAATCAAGCTATCTCAAGAACCTGAATAAGGTACAGAGACTAGCCTGTATAGGAATAACAGGGGCTCAAAGATCCACACCACAAGCTGGATTGGAAATGATCTTGGACCTCCCGGCTCTGGATGAGTTCATAAAGTGCACGGCAGCCAAAACTGCAATTCGTTTAAGAGAACTGAGTTTTTGGAGGCACAGCACTTATGGCCACGGGTCAATCTTACAAAGATATGACACGATTCCAGGACTGAGTGAGACCACCGATTACATCCCCCCTTTACTAGATTACGACAGAATATATTCTATTTTCATACCAGAAAGACAGAGTTGGGATCCCAATTCACTTATAAGTAAACAGGGTATCCCTTTCTACACTGACGGTTCAAAAATGGAATCAGGAACAGGTGCTGGAGTGTTTTGCCAATCTCTCAACATCAGAGCGTCATATACACTCCCGGCTGACTGTAGTGTCTTTCAGGCCGAGATCTTTGCCATTGGAAAAGCAGCTGAACTGGCACATCACGAAAAGCTAAGCTCTTTGGAGATTACTTTTTTCGTGGACAGCCAGGCTGCTATCAAAGCCTTAGCCAGTGAGACCATAAGATCAAAAGCAGTTTTAAACTGTAGGAAGGAATTAAACAAAATCTGCCACACTAACCAGGTAAAGCTCTGCTGGGTTCCTGGACATAGCAATATAGAAGGGAATGATATAGTAGATGAACTAGCCAGGAAAGGGTCAGAAGCAGACACAAGTAGTAGCGACCATTCAGTCAGGGGACCACTCGTCCCGATTGGGGTACTCAAGAGGAAGATAGACCTTAGACTGAAAGAGAAAATCAACAACTCCTGGAAATCCAGGGACGATTGCGCAATCTCTAGAAGTTTATGGCCTAACACAAATGAAAAGGAAACTCGGTATATTCTATCGCTGAGTAAAAAGAACATTAAAATCTTGATAGGTGTACTAACAGGTCATTGCGCCATTGGCACAATGGCTAACAGGATAGGGGCATTTGCACCCGATTTTTGTAGGAGCTGTCAAGATGAGGAGGAAATAGAAACCATTAAACACCTGCTCTGTGACTTTTCGAACCTCCAAACCAGCCGACTCCGTCATTTCGGAAACAGGTTTGTTGGAGAACTGGATGATCTAGCACAGGTCTCAATGGCAAACATGAGGAAATTCATAGATAGCACAGGCTGGTTCGTTAACGAGCCAGTCTACGTTAATCGGTAAAATTGAGAAGCATCAATGCTAACTTTTACTTTTTTACAGGGGTTCACAATGGACCAGTAGGCCCCCGTGTACGCAACAGCTTCATGCTGTGCACACCCCTTATAACCTAACCTAACCTAACCTAAATTGCAGGTGAAGATCACTCCAAGGTACTTGTATTCGCTGACAATTTCAAGTCTTTCGTTATTGTAGTGCCACTTCTCATTTGTTCGTAGTCTGCCTCTCCCTCTATTGAAGATCATGATCTTCGACTTCTCTTGGTTGACCACTAGGTTCCATTTGGCACAGTATTCGCATAATCGGTTGATCACCAGTTGTAGCGTTTCCGGTGAATGAGCTAGAATCACTATATCATCTGCAAACAGAAGTGCTTTGATAGTAGTACTGCTGACTTCAATTCCACCAGGCAGGATGTCCATAACATCGTCGATAAATAGCGCAAACAGCAAAGGGCTTAGAGTACAACCTTGCCTCACTCCAATTTTCGTTTCAAACCATTCTGATACTACTTCACCATCCCATGTATCTTCCAGCAGATTTTCTATGACTCTTCCAAATTTGTGAGACATTCCCTTGCAGTACAATTTGTACATCAACGATCTTCTATCGACTGTGTCGAATGCAGCCTTGAAATCCACAAAGAACGCGTATAATTTCTTTACCTGCGCTGCAAAAGATTCAGCTACATTGCGAAGTACAAAAATGTGGTCGACAGTTGAGATCCCGCTTGGTACTCTTTGAGCATATTGTTGTGGTTGATCCAAGCTGTAAGGCGCCGTTGTAAAATAGACGTAAAAATTTTGTGCGATACGTTTAAAAAGGATATTCCCCTATAGTTGTTTGGATCGGATTTGGAGCCCTTTTTATAGATTGGGAATATCAAAGCTTTCTTGAAATCTCGAGGCATATTACCCTTCTCAAGGATGTCATTGCTTAAGTTTGTAACTGTTTGTATGAGCTCTACAGAGCCGAACTTAAAGAATTCCCCGGAATGGTTGGATCCCTGGTGCTTTGCCATTTTGCAGATCTTTGATCACCGCATTCGTTTCTGTCGCTGTTATTTGTACATCCAGTATGTTGTCTTCAAAGCAGGGAGAAGCAAATTGAATGGAGTTTATACAGCTTTGTGGATTTAACAGCGTTTTGAAGTGAGAGCACAATGAAGATGCATTTAAGTTTTTGCTTATGGTAAGTCTCGTTCCATTAATGTTACGCACTACATTCCAAAAGTCTGCTGAATTTGTGCAATTTGCGAGGTTTCTCGCTTTTTCTTCAAAATGGATTTTCTTCTTGTTGCAACATAGTGCTTTATAAAGTTTATTTTCCTCGATATATTGGGCTCTGAAACTGTCTCCATTACTCTTACGAAGTATTCTTAACCAAGCGAACGTTAATTTCCTAGCTTACATGCATTCTGCATCAAACCATGGTTGCACAAAGGTTCTCCGGTTGTTTTCGTTCTCTTGCTTGCTCCCTTCATACGCTTCCCTTATAGCTTGTTCTAATTGATTAAAGTCAGTGATTTCTTGTGATGAAAGAGCTATATCTAACTTTTCTCTGTAAGCAGCACATTGTGCGTTTTTCCATTTAAGCTTTGGTAAAAGCTTCAGCTCTACCATTTCCTCTCGTTCTATAGTTTCAACTCCAAATTCTAAGATTAAAGGCTGATGATCTGAATAAAGTGCTTCTCCTACCTCGAAATTCGTAATGTACGAGTTCAATCCACCATCAGTGAGACAAAGATCAATTACAGATGAGCCTTGTAGGTGAAGTTGCCCTCTTTGTCTCCGAAACTTGTACCATTCAAAATTTGAAAGCCGAATGCGTCACAAAGCTCGATGAGTTTGTTGCCTCTTGCATTTCTGATTTTATCTTTTAAGTTTCGTGTAATTCCTGCATTGTTGTTTATCATTCCTGCTTCCCCAGCTGTGCGGGCATTTAAATCACCTATGATTATTGAGTTTTGGATGTCATCACTCATCACCAGTTCTTGCAGCTGAGCAAAATCTCTATCCCAATGATTGCAGTTCAGATAAACAGGAATAAGCCGGAACACTAAGTTTTCGAACATCAGTTTGAGGAATGTTGACTCAGATTCGACTACAAACTCACAGGCAATTCCTACTCAGTTATTTTTATACCCAAAGTAGCAGCCTCCACTTGCTCTTCCTCTTATATTGTTTCTGATTGCTGTTATCATAGTCAACAAATGTCCCCTCCATAGCTTCAAAATTATTTTCAGTAATGTATGATTCGTACAAAAACACAAAATGAAATTGATTTATAAATTTAAATAAATCTACATACATATATAATCTTATTTAATAGACCTGATACATTATACGAAATAATTTTATAATTGGTTACATTTTTTTCTTTTACATTTAACGATTTTTGTAAGTTCTTATTTTTTTTTTTACCCTGGCAGCATTTCTTGATATCGAGGGTGCGTTTAATAACGTTACAACGGAATCGATCAAGACTGCCTTAGTTGAAGTAGGGGTTGAATCTGTCATTGTCGATTGGATCTTCACCATGTTAAATGACAGAATTATCAACTCTCAAATAGGAGTTAGCACTATTGAGAAAACAGTTACTAGAGGCACACCACAGGGAGGAGTCATCTCACCCATGCTCTGGATCCTCGTAGTCAACAAAATTCTCACAAAGTTCAAAGATCAGGGCATTAAAATAGTAGCATATGCAGATGACATAGTGGTTTTGATAACAGGCAAGTTTCTTACCATCATCGAAAACATTATGGAAAATGCATTAAAGGATTTATCTTCTTGGGCAACTAAGAACGGTCTCGGGGTCAACCCCACCAAGACAGAGCTAGTTTTGTTCACGAAGAAAAGGAAACTGGAGGGCTTCAACCCTCCCAAACTAAATGGCATTCCTCTAAAACCTTCTAAGGAAGCTAAATTTCTAAGAGTAATCCTTGACTCCAAGCTTACATGGAAGCGTAATACTGAGGAAAGAATGAAAAAAGCACTATGTGCATTCTACACATGCAAAAAGACCTTCGGTGTATGTTGGGGTATGCGACCGCAAGTCATCCAATGGATGTACACAGCGATTGTCAGACCCATTCTTACCTATGGCTCTATTGTATGGTGGAAGGCGGTGGAAAAATCAAGCTATCTCAAGAACCTGAATAAGGTACAGAGACTAGCCTGTATAGGAATAACAGGGGCTCAAAGATCCACACCACAAGCTGGATTGGAAATGATCTTGGACCTCCCGGCTCTGGATGAGTTCATAAAGTGCACGGCAGCCAAAACTGCAATTCGTTTAAGAGAACTGAGTTTTTGGAGGCACAGCACTTATGGCCACGGGTCAGTCTTACAAAGATATGACACGAATCCAGGACTGAGTGAGACCACCGATTACATCCCCCATTTACTAGATTACGACAGAAAATATTCTATTTTCATACCAGAAAGACAGAGTTGGGATCCCAATTCACTTATAAGTAAACAGGGTATCCCTTTCTACACTGACGGTTCAAAAATGGAATCAGGAACAGGTGCTGGAGTGTTTTGCCAATCTCTCAACATCAGAGCGTCATATACACTCCCGGCTGACTGTAGTGTCTTTCAGGCCGAGATCTTTGCCATTGGAAAAGCAGCTGAACTGGCACATCACGAAAAGCTAAGCTCTTCGGAGATTACTTTTTTCGTGGACAGCCAGGCTGCTATCAAAGCCTTAGCCAGTGAGACCATAAGATCAAAAGCAGTTTTAAACTGTAGGAAGGAATTAAACAAAATCTGCCACACTAACCAGGTAAAGCTCTGCTGGGTTCCTGGACATAGCAATATAGAAGGGAATGATATAGTAGATGAACTAGCCAGGAAAGGGTCAGAAGCAGACACAAGTAGTAGCGACCATTCAGTCAGGGGACCACTCGTCCCGATTGGGGTACTCAAGAGGAAGATAGACCTTAGACTGAAAGAGAAAATCAACAACTCCTGGAAATCCAGGGACGATTGCGCAATCTCTAGAAGTTTATGGCCTAACACAAATAAAAAGGAAACTCGGTATATTCTATCGCTGAGTAAAAAGAACATTAAAATCTTGATAGGTGTACTAACAGGTCATTGCGCTATTGGCACAATGGCTAACAGGATAGGGGCATTTGCACCCGATTTTTGTAGGAGCTGTCAAGATGAGGAGGAAATAGAAACCATTAAACACCTGCTCTGTGACTGTCCGAACCTCCAAACCAGCCGACTCCGTCATTTCGGAAACAGGTTTGTTGGAGAACTGGATGATCTAGCACAGGTCTCAATGGCAAACATGAGGAAATTCATAGATAGCACAGGCTGGTTCGTTAACGAGCCAGTCTACGTTAATCATTAAAATTGAGAAGCATCAATGCTAACTTTTACTTTTTTACAGGGGATCACAATGGACCAGTAGGCCCCCGTGTACGCAACAGCTTCATGCTGTGCACACCCTTTATAACCTAACCTAACCTAACCTAAATTGCAGGTGAAGATCACTCCAAGGTACTTGTATTCGCTGACAATTTCAAGTCTTTCGTTATTGTAGTGCCACTTCTCATTTGTTCGTAGTCTGCCTCTCCCTCTATTGAAAATCATAATCTTCGACTTCTCTTGGTTGACCACTAGGTTCCATTTGGCACAGTATTCGCATAATCGGTTGATCACCAGTTGTAGCGTTTCCGGTGAATGAGCTAGAATCACTATATCATCTGCAAACAGAAGTGCTTTGATAGTAGTACTGCTGACTTCAATTCCACCAGGCAGGATGTCCATAACATCGTCGATAAATAGCGCAAACAGCAAAGGGCTTAGAGTACAACCTTGCCTCACTCCAATTTTCGTTTCAAACCATTCTGATACTACTTCACCATCCCATGTATCTTCCAGCAGATTTTCTATGACTCTTCCAAATTTGTGAGACATTCCCTTGCAGTACAATTTGTACATCAACGATCTTCTATCGACTGTGTCGAATGCAGCCTTGAAATCCACAAAGAACGCGTATAATTTCTTTACCTGCGCTGCAAAAGATTCAGCTACATTGCGAAGTACAAAAATGTGGTCGACAGTTGAGATCCCGCTTGGTACTCTTTGAGCATATTGTTGTGGTTGATCCAAGCTGTAAGGCGCCGTTGTAAAATAGACGTAAAAATTTTGTGCGATACGTTTAAAAAGGATATTCCCCTATAGTTGTTTGGATCGGATTTGGAGCCCTTTTTATAGATTGGGAATATCAAAGCTTTCTTGAAATCTCGAGGCATATTACCCTTCTCAAGGATGTCATTGCTTAAGTTTGTAACTGTTTGTATGAGCTCTACAGAGCCGAACTTAAAGAATTCCCCGGAATGGTTGGATCCCTGGTGCTTTGCCATTTTGCAGATCTTTGATCACCGCATTCGTTTCTGTCGCTGTTATTTGTGCATCCAGTATGTTGTCTTCAAAGCAGGGAGAAGCAAATTGAATGGAGTTTATACAGCTTTGTGGATTTAACAGCGTTTTGAAGTGAGAGTACAATGAAGATGCATTTAAGTTTTTGCTTATGGTGAGTCTCGTTCCATTAACGTTACGCACTACATTCCAAAAGTCTGCTGAATTTGTGCAATTTGCGAGGTATCTCGCTTTTTCTTCACAATGGATTTTCTTCTTGTTGCAACATAGTGCTTTATAAAGTTTATTTTCCTCGATATATTGGGCTCTGAAACTGTCTCCATTACTCTTACGAAGTATTCTTAACCAAGCGAACGTTCATTTCCTAGCTTACATGCATTCTGCATCAAACCATGGTTGCACAAAGGTTCTCCGGTTGTTTTCGTTCTCTTGCTTGCTCCCTTCATACGCTTCCCTTATAGCTTGTTCTAATTGATTAAAGTCAGTGATTTCTTGTGATGAAAGAGCTATATCTAACTTTTCTCTGTAAGCAGCACATTGTGCGTTTTTCCATTTAAGCTTTGGTAAAAGCTTCAGCTCTACCATTTCCTCTCGTTCTATAGTTTCAACTCCAAATTCTAAGATTAAAGGCTGATGATCTGAATAAAGTGCTTCTCCTACCTCGAAATTCGTAATGTACGAGTTCAATCCACCATTAGTGAGACAAAGATCAATTACAGATGAGCCTTGTATTCCAATGTAGGTGAAGTTGCCCTCTATGTCTCCGAAACTTGTACCATTCAAAATTTGAAAGCCGAATGCGTCACAAAGCTCGATGAGTTTGTTGCCTCTTGCATTTCTGATTTTATCTTTTGAGTTTCGTGTAATTCCTGCATTGTTGTTTATCATTCCTGCTTCCCCAGCTGTGCGGGCATTTAAATCACCTATGATTATTGAGTTTTGGATGTCATCACTCATCACCAATTCTTGCAGCTGAGCAAAATCTCTATCCCAATGATTGCAGTTCAGATAAACAGGAATAAGCCGGAACACTAAGTTTTCGAACATCAGTTTGAGGAATGTTGACTCAGATTCGACTACAAACTCACAGGAAATTCCTACTAAGTTATTTGTATACCGAAAGTAGCAGCCTCCACTTGCTCTTCCTCTTATATTGTTTCTGATTGCTGGTATCCACTTGAAATCATAGTCAACAAATGTCCCCTCCATAGCTTCAAATTATTTTCAGTAATGTATGATTCGTACAAAAACACAAAATGAAATTGATTTATAAATTTAAATAAATCTACATCTTAATATATATAATTCTTCTGTGAGTGTGTATGTCACTGAACTTCTCTTAAACGACTGGACCGATTTTGATGAAATTTTTTGTGTGTTTTCAAGGGGATCTGAGAATGGTTTAGAATTACAATTTTGTCCGCTGGACAATGTTTTTTAATTAATTTTGAATTTATTAGTAGTTGTTGATTTTGGAATGTTTTACATTGGATACGACATAATATGTATATAAAAATGAATTGCTGTTCGTTAGTCTCACTAAAAATCGAAAACGGCTGAACGGATTTATCTTATCTTAGTCTTGAAATAATTGCGTACGACACTTTGATAGAAGCTGTGAACAGTGGATCTGGTGGAATTTATTTCCTTGATGCTCCCGGAGGAACCGGAAAAACGTTCTTAATATTATTGCTTTTGGGTTGTCAGGTGATTTTCGTCAGACTCTTCCAGTTATTCCCCGATCAACTGTTGCTGATGAACTAAATGCATGCCTAAAATCATCGAATTAGTGGCAGTACATAAAGACACTCCAATTAACAACTAACATGCGAGTATTTTTGCAACATGATGAAACTGCAAATGTGTTTGCGAAGCAGTTGTAAGATATTGGAAATAATAAAGTTGCAATGGACACCTCGACCGGATCACATTACCCATAGATTTCTGTCACATCAAAAGTTCAATAACCATAATTGGCTGGGTGAACGAGCAATATTGGCAGCGAAAAATATAGATGTCGAGGATCTCAATGCGACCATTCAGAATTTTCTTCCAGGACAGTTGGTTTCCTTCAAATCAGTCGACATCGTTATGAACAAGGATGACGTAGTCAACTATCCCACGGAGTTTTTAAATTCACTGGAATTGCCTGCATTACCACCTCACAATTTGCAGTTAAAAGTAGGATCAGTTGTCATCATGCTGCATAACATTATTCAACCTCGACTATGCAATGGAACAAGACTGGCTGTGAAAAAGCTGATGAATAACGTCATTGAAGCAACAATCATAAAAGGAAGATACAAAGGAGAGGATGTGTTGATCCCGCGAATACCGATGATTCCAACGGATTTACCATTCGATTTTAAACGCTTACAATTTCCAGTACGTCTGGCCTTTGCGATAAATAAATAAATCGCAAGGACAGTCTTTAGAGGTTTGCGGAATCAACTTGGAGTTTCCCTGTTTCGCGCATGGACAATTATACGTCGCGTGTTCGCGCGTCGGAAAACCGTCTTCTTTGTTTATTTACGCACCACAAAAAAAAAAAAAAACAAAAAATATAGTTTATGAGAAAGCTTTAAATTGATTAACAAACTGTATCATAACAGTGTGTGCCTGTTAATAAAAATTTAAACCTTATAAATAGCCAGTATTTCAGAAAAACTCTGTTTTTTTTTAAGTAAGCAACATGATGTGTCGAAAATAATAATAAAACTTCATGCTTTATTTTAAAATTGCTTAGTTTATATTAAATTATATTTACTCACTGTTGTCTAAGCAATTTAGGTGTGTTCCTAACGTCAAAGAGTCAATTTGCAATTTATTACCGTTGCATAAAGTTCAAATTCGTTCATATCTATGAAAATAGTCTTCGCGTGCGCTTTGGAGTTGCAAAGGGAACAACAGTACGAGATTGAAGCATTGGCCGAAACAGTTCGTACAAATGTTTCACAATTAAATCAACAACAAAGAATTGCGTACGACACTTTGATAGAAGCTGTGAACAGTGGATCTGGTGGAATTTATTTCCTTGATGCTCCCGGAGGAACCGGAAAAACGTTCTTTATATTATTGCTTTTGGGTTGTCAGGTGATTTTCGTCAGACTCTTCCAGTTATTCCCCGATCAACTGTTGCTGATGAACTAAATGCATGCCTAAAATCATCGAATTAGTGGCAGTACATAAAGACACTCCAATTAACAACTAACATGCGAGTATTTTTGCAACATGATGAAACTGCAAATGTGTTTGCGAAGCAGTTGTAAGATATTGGAAATAATAAAGTTGCAATGGACACCTCGACCGGATCACATTACCCATAGATTTCTGTCACATCAAAAGTTCAATAACCATAATTGGCTGGATGAACGAGCAATATTGGCAGCGAAAAATAAAGATGTCGAGGATCTCAATGCGACCATTCAGAATTTTCTTCCAGGACAGTTGGTTTCCTTCAAATCAGTCGACATCGTTATGAACCAGGATGACGTAGTCAACTATCCCACGGAGTTTTTAAATTCACTGGAATTGCCTGCATTACCACCTCACAATTTGCAGTTAAAAGTAGGATCAGTTGTCATCATGCTGCATAACATTAATCAACCTCGACTATGCAATGGAACAAGACTGGCTGTGAAAAAGCTGATGAATAACGTCATTGAAGCAACAATCATAAAAGGAAGATACAAGGGAGAGGATGTGTTGATCCCGCGAATACCGATTATTCCAACGGATTTACCATTCGATTTTAAACGCTTACAATTTCCAGTACGTCTGGCCTTTGCGATAAATAAATAAATCGCAAGGACAGTCTTTAGAGGTTTGCGGAATCAACTTGGAGTTTCCCTGTTTCGCGCATGGACAATTATACGTCGCGTGTTCGCGCGTCGGAAAACCGTCTTCTTTGTTTATTTACGCACCACAAAAAAAAAAAACAAAAAATATAATTTATGAGAAAGCTTTAAATTGATTAACAAACTGTATCATAACAGTGTGTGCCTGTTAATAAAAATTTAAACCTTATAAATAGCCAGTATTTCAGGAAAACTCTGTTTTTTTTAAGTAAGCAACATGATGTGTCGAAAATAATAATAAAACTTCATGCTTCATTTTAAAATTGCTTAGTTCATATTAAATTATATTTACTCACTGTTGTCTTAGCAATTTAGGTGTGTTCCTAACGTCAAAGAGTCAATTTGCAATTTATTACCGTTGCATAAAGTTCAAATTCGTTCATATCTATGAAAATAGTCTTCGCGTGCGCTTTGGAGTTGCAAAGGGAACAACAGTACGAGATTGAAGCATTGGCCGAAACAGTTCGTACAAATGTTTCACAATTAAATCAACAACAAAGAATTGCGTACGACACTTTGATAGAAGCTGTGAACAGTGGATCTGGTGGAATTTATTTCCTTGATGCTCCCGGAGGAACCGGAAAAACGTTCTTAATATTATTGCTTTTGGGTTGTCAGGTGATTTTCGTCAGACTCTTCCAGTTATTCCCCGATCAACTGTTGCTGATGAACTAAATGCATGCCTAAAATCATCGAATTAGTGGCAGTACATAAAGACACTCCAATTAACAACTAACATGCGAGTATTTTTGCAACATGATGAAACTGCAAATGTGTTTGCGAAGCAGTTGTAAGATATTGGAAATAATAAAGTTGCAATGGACACCTCGACCGGATCACATTACCCATAGATTTCTGTCACATCAAAAGTTCAATAACCATAATTGGCTGGGTGAACGAGCAATATTGGCAGCGAAAAATAAAGATGTCGAGGATCTCAATGCGACCATTCAGAATTTTCTTCCAGGACAGTTGGTTTCCTTCAAATCAGTCGACATCGTTATGAACCAGGATGACGTAGTCAACTATCCCACGGAGTTTTTAAATTCACTGGAATTGCCTGCATTACCACCTCACAATTTGCAGTTAAAAGTAGGATCAGTTGTCATCATGCTGCATAACATTAATCAACCTCGACTATGCAATGGAACAAGACTGGCTGTGAAAAAGCTGATGAATAACGTCATTGAAGCAACAGTCATAAAAGGAAGATACAAAGGAGAGGATGTGTTGATCCCGCGAATACCGATTATTCCAACGGATTTACCATTCGATTTTAAACGCTTACAATTTCCAGTACGTCTGGCCTTTGCGATAAATAAATAAATCGCAAGGACAGTCTTTAGAGGTTTGCGGAATCAACTTGGAGTTTCCCTGTTTCGCGCATGGACAATTATACGTCGCGTGTTCGCGCGTCGGAAAACCGTCTTCTTTGTTTATTTACGCACCACAAAAAAAAACAAAAAATATAGTTTATGAGAAAGCTTTAAATTGATTAACAAACTGTATCATAACAGTGTGTGCCTGTTAATAAAAATTTAAACCTTATAAATAGCCAGTATTTCAGGAAAACTCTGTTTTTTTTTAATTAAGCAACATGATGTGTCGAAAACAATAATAAAACTTCATGCTTCATTTTAAAATTGCTTTTTTAATTCAATACGTTTTGTTTGTTTTAAAATTAATTTATACAAAAGTTTAGGTCTTTTAATTATCGATTGGGGCAGTACGAAGTCCGCCGGGTCAGCTAGTACATATATAATCTTATTTACTAGACCTGATACATTATACGAAATAATTTTATAATTGGTTACATTTTTTTCTTTTACATTTAACGATTTTTCTAAGTTCTTATTTTTTTTTTTTACCCTGGCAGCATTTCTTGATATCGAGGGTGCGTTTAATAACGTTAAAACGGAATCGATCAAGACTGCCTTAGTTGAAGTAGGGGTTGAATCTGTCATTGTCGATTGGATCTTCACCATGTTAAATGACAGAATTATCAACTCTCAAATAGGAGTTAGCACTATTGAGAAAACAGTTACTAGAGGCACACCACAGGGAGGAGTCATCTCACCCCTGCTCTGGATCCTCGTAGTCAACAAAATTCTCACAAAGTTCAAAGATCAGGGCATTAAAATAGTAGCATATGCAGATGACATAGTGGTTTTGATAACAGGCAAGTTTCTTACCATCATCGAAAACATTATGGAAAATGCATTAAAGGATTTATCTTCTTGGGCAACTAAGAACGGTCTCGGGGTCAACCCCACCAAGACAGAGCTAGTTTTGTTCACGAAGAAAAGGAAACTGGAGGGCTTCAACCCTCCCAAACAAAATGGCATTCCTCTAAAACCTTCTAAGGAAGCTAAATTTCTAGGAGTAATCCTTGACTCCAAGCTTACATGGAAGCGTAATACTGAGGAAAGAATGAAAAAAGCACTATGTGCATTCTACACATGCAAAAAGACCTTCGGTGTATGTTGGGGTATGCGACCGCAAGTCATCCAATGGATGTACACAGCGATTGTCAGACCCATTCTTACCTATGGCTCTATTGTATGGTGGAAGGCGGTGGAAAAATCAAGCTATCTCAAGAACCTGAATAAGGTACAGAGACTAGCCTGTATAGGAATAACAGGGGCTCAAAGATCCACACCACAAGCTGGATTGGAAATGATCTTGGACCTCCCGGCTCTGGATGAGTTCATAAAGTGCACGGCAGCCAAAACTGCAATTCGTTTAAGAGAACTGAGTTTTTGGAGGCACAGCACTTATGGCCACGGGTCAATCTTACAAAGATATGACACGATTCCAGGACTGAGTGAGACCACCGATTACATCCCCCCTTTACTAGATTACGACAGAAAATATTCTATTTTCATACCAGAAAGACAGAGTTGGGATCCCAATTCACTTATAAGTAAACAGGGTATCCCTTTCTACACTGACGGTTCAAAAATGGAATCAGGAACAGGTGCTGGAGTGTTTTGCCAATCTCTCAACATCAGAGTGTCATATACACTCCCGGCTGACTGTAGTGTCTTTCAGGCCGAGATCTTTGCCATTGGAAAAGCAGCTGAACTGGCACATCACGAAAAGCTAAGTTCTTTTTTTGTGGACAGCCAGGCTGCTATCAAAGCCTTAGCCAGTGAGACCATAAGATCAAAAGCAGTTTTAAACTGCAGGAAGGAATTAAGCAAAATCTGCCACACTAACCGGGTAAAGCTCTGCTGGGTTCCCGGACATAGCAATATAGAAGGGAATGATATAGTAGACGAACTAGCCAGGAAAGGGTCAAAAGCAGACACAAGTAGTAGCGACCATTCAGTCAGGGGACCACTCGTCCCGATTGGGGTACTCAAGAGGAAGATAGACCTTAAACTAAAAGAGAAAACCAATATCTCCTGGAAATCCAGGAACGATTGTGCAATCTCTAGAAGTTTATGGCCTAACACAAATGAAAAGGAAACTCGGTATATTCTATCGCTGAGTAAAAAGAACATTAAAATCTTGATAGGTGTACTAACAGGTCATTGCGCCATTGGCACAATGGCTAATAGAATAGGGGCATTTGCACCCGATTTTTGTAGGAGCTGTCAGGATGAGGAGGAAATGGAAACCATTAAACACCTGCTCTGCGACTGTCCGAACCTCCAAACCAGCCGACTCCGTCATTTCGGAAACAGGTTTGTTGGAGAACTGGATGATCTAGCACAGGTCTCAATGGCGAGCATGAGGAAATTTATAGATAGCACAGGCTGGTTCGTTAACGAGTCAGTCTACGCTAATCGACAGAGTTGAATTGAACTGAGAAGCATCGATGCTAAATTTTTACTTTTACAGGGGATCACAATGGACCAATAGGCCCCGTGTACGCAACAGCTTCTTGCTGTGCACACTCCTTACAACCTAACCTAACCTAACCTAAGTTCTTATTTTTACATATTTTTTTTTGCTTTTATTTTTATTTTTAAGGCAGACGGCATTTACATTTAAAAATTTTGTTGCGACCCTAATGCGCTTACAGTTTGAGAAGAACTGCACCCGGCTTCATTTGAGTTGCCACCTTTATATCGATCGTTGACATATGTCAATGAAATGTCATTGTCACCCAGTATTTGTTGCAAAACAAAAGCTGCCTTTTTTCTGTCGCACAAAATTTCATTGTTTTTATCGAAATAAAATATTTTTTCCTCAACCTTAAGTGTCTGTCCCCTCAATTGTGTTTTAATGCTTCTATGTTGTGCGTTTATTTGTATTTTGATCTTTAATACAAATCTCCTCTTCTCTCGAGTTGCTGCTGGATAGTCTCGGTGTATGGATACTCCCGTTCCTCGAAGTTCTGATGCCGCTTTCAAAGCTCTACCAACATCTTCGCTGTCACGCATTTTCACCATTACGTTCGCCATCGATCCAACCGAATTCAATGATCTAGAAGATTCTACTATGCTATCGTTGTTAGCTTTCAACAGTTCCACACAAATAGCTTTGGCTTTTGTTGCTGGGTCTACTCCAGTTTGGATGGGTATATGCGCTATAATGTTCTTCTCGTTTGCCTTTCGCTCCATCAACTCAACCTGTCTTTCTAATGTATTACACCGGGATGCCACTTGCTGTAGCTGTACTTGCAGCATGTTATTGCTGTCTCGCAGCGCTTTCATCTCAATGCCCATACCTTCGAAATCGGCTTTTGTTGGCAAGTTACCCAATTTTTGGTCGAGCATTAATTCCATTGAATCACGCATCATTGCAATCAAACTAGCAGCGTCCATATTCCCGACCGGGGTGTTTGCAAGCTGATTATTATTTTGGGTACAAGAAATATCTGGAGAAGCGTCCATGAGACTTCGACTCCTTTTTGCTGTCGATTCTTCATTTACGTTGACTTTGGTAGGAGTTCGTTGCATTTTTATATCGATGGATTTCAGTTTCGCAAGGGAAAGATTCTTTTGCTCTGTTTTGTCAATTAATAACGACTCACCTAGGTTTTTTGTTTTTTGTTTTTTTTTTTTTTTTTTTGCTGGAATGATCTTCTTTTGGGTTTTTTTATAACTCAGATCAGATTTTTAAATATTAATTTTAGTAATTCAATCACTTTTCAATAAAAATTCACAGGAGCTCTTTAAAATTGCTTGTTATCACCAGTGCTGTCACTTTCCAAATCAACTCTCTTGAACATACATAAATATTTGTTCTTTTCAATTCAAATTGTGTACTTTTATTTTTAATAAGTATGCATAATATATCATAACAGAAATTTTAATAAATATACAGTAATAATAATAATAATAATGAGGTTCTCTATATAAAACAATATTAGCATTTCCACTACCCATGAGGTATGCTTTTCAGTGCGTTAACCGATTTTTTGATAAGGTGTTCGGTTTCCCCGGTAGGCCTATTGCACCATGCTTGAAGAAAAAAATATTAATACTTTTTATAAATACTATGGTTAAGAAGTAATAAAAACAATAAAATAAATATATAAAACTACTAAATAATAATCTTATATATAACAGGTCGCAACAATTAAAATTTATAAATGCATATTTGTGAGCATTTTATTCCTGAAATTAGGTTCTTTAATTCTTAAATTTATTAGCCTAACAACAAAGTGAATTCTAACTCTAATAAAAAATCTTAGAAGAAAATTAGGGTCAAAGTTTTCGCAGCAAGAATAATGAGGATTAAACTGAAGAGCTTGAAAAAAGTAGTCTTCAACTCCTTTCATATGACACAACCTGGAAAAATGTTCTACAAACACATTGTCCAGATGTCTTATGTATTCCACGAACTCGGGTGGTCGAGCAACGAGGTTCCGGTTGTGGAATTGTTTTTGAGACGAAAAATATAAGCTATCGGACTGGACGGACTCTGAAACTATTGGTAATTCATAAGGGCAAGTATGATTTTGAAAGCATTTTCGATATAACCAGCCACAAACATAAACAAAGCTGTTTTCATTAATGAACTCATCTCCACTTATGTCGTTAGATAACTCAATCCTCGAAATGATCTATATCTATTCTTAAATTTTTACTTGAACTAAATATATCGTTTAAACTGCTATCCTCTTCTACACTACAATTGCCCATTCTAACAATTTTAAGGTATTGAATACCCAAAATTTTCTGAAAAGCGCTTTGGAAATCTTGACAACTAGGTCGGGAATTATTTTCGTTAGCGCACCTAATCTTACCGAAAAAATTTTCCAAACAATCCTGGTTCAAACGCCGAGTAAGTAAAAACTCAAAACTGGATGAGTGAAGATGTTCCCAAAGTGAGCGAAGGGATTGAATATTTAAAACCCAGATTTTTATAAAGGAAAACTTATTGGTCACATCTTTGCCGCCTAAATCATTGCTAATTACGCGAATGGATTTAAGAAGAGAATCGGCAAACGTCAGAAATTCTTTTTGTTTGTCACTACCTGTAAATCCTGCTTCTCTTGTTGCGCTGTTTTCTTGGAAGAATTAAAGAGGTCAAAAAGATCTCTGAAAAATAAAATAAATTCTGAAGTGTGAAGCATAGTTTTAGTAACATGACTAAATTTTGAAAGGGTTTTAAACGCAGCATGAACAGTATTGCTAAAAACCTGAGTTCCAAGACGAACTTTCTTATATGGTCTTGAGTCAACCTGGGACATAATTGATATTCATTTGCACAGTCGACATCGTACAAATAGATTATATCGTTCCATGATGCTCTCTCCTGTTCTGCAAAAATTATATCATTTTGAAGAAAACAGTTTCGAGCACTCTTTAGTAGATGCGGAACATCATAAAAAAAGAATATTTTGGAACTGTTGACTTCAAAATACGGCTTTTCGGGGCTGATGTCTAGCACCCTGGTCAAGCCTCTGAAGTTCGACCCCTGGTCACAAACAAACTGCACGGGGCATAAATTATTGTCTTGCAACGCAGTGATAGCTTTGAACAAATTTTTTTTTTTAAACGGACGGGGGACAACTATTCCTAACAAAGTAATAAGCAAGAGGATGTTTCCATCTATTTGCTATACCTTGGACCATAATAACTAAAACACTACTTGCTGGGAAGGCTGAACGCGATTTGTCATCGCCAAAATCTTCTAAACCTACAACTAAATCGCGTTTTCTATTGTAGTAAAAATGAGTTTTTTGGGACATTTCGTCAGCTAAAATGGAACAATATTTGTAAATATCCGGAAGTTGACTCTCACTCATTTTAAGCACTAAGCTTTTGACATTAAAATCTATATTACCTGGAGTTTTAGGCCAGGTTTAAAAAAAATCCCTAAGAGTTGTTTCGGATGGAGTATCCAATAACGGCTTTAAGAACCTATGTGCAACAGGAGAAATAAAAAGAATTGAAAGCGCCAGCATTTTTAGCTCTGTAGTATACCTACGTCCTTGAGGAGGCCTATCAAAATTCCTTAAACTGTTATCTACTATTAACCTAACATCCGTTGGCAATTTTTCCATAGATAACCGGGAAGACTCAACTTTTTTTTTTAAATTTTTCAATTTCTAATTTCAAGGACAAAAGCTCACAGTCCTTAGACCGAATATTTTTGCCATGGTCTACTTGCATTTGCCTAATTTTTTGTTCCAGTTTTAAATTTGCTTTTCTCAATTTTACCTTTTTCAGGGTGTTGTTTCTCAACACAGGGCATGTTTGGGTTGAAAAGTCCTGGGTCCCAAAAGATATGTATGGTAGAAAATAGTGATTACAAATTAAGATTCTATATTTGCAATAAAAAATGTATTTATCAATTTATATTAAATATCTAATAACATTTACATTATATTAAAATATAGAATATATATATGGGTGATTATACAAAAGTTGGGTAACTCGATGTCATCAACCAATATATACAAAGTCTGATTATATTTTATTGAGATTGCAATTTATTTTAAAACAATGGAAAGACCTTTATTTAGTCACCCAATTTCAGTTCTTCATTTTGAATACAAGTTATTAAAAAAACACAATTAGTTCTTAAAACGTCAGTCCTCTGGCATGTCACAACCCTGAAAACCAACCATTAAGTGACTGTCCATTAAACATTATCACTGATTTGAGAAAACTAATTAATTTAATACAATCTGCGATGTATATAGTTTAATATATACTACAACTTTCATAATGCAGTGTTCTCCACTTTATTTAAAAAATAAGAAATTTTGTGTTCAGTTTCATTCGTCAGTCCCGTGTGTGTTATTTAAATTTGAAATTCTTGCGAAATATCGTAGACTCACTGTCAAATCCCACTTTGAATTTTAATGTTGGTAATAAAGTTAGTTGCGGGTCGCACAATTTGACGGCCACCATATCTGTACCAGAGTTTGGGTTATGTTTGTTGTCTATACACGTGCTTAGCCAGTCAACATGTCAGTCCTATGCTGAGTCGTTATTTTTTTGTTAATCTAAAGTTTATTTTTATTTATACATTATTAGACTATGATTTGTTAAAATGTAGTTTGTTGATATTCGAAATTACAAAAAAAAAACATTAGTCCTGATTATAAACTCAAATTTCGTCTTTTTCGTCAGTAATATGGCGTCAGTCCTGTGTCAGGTATATTGTTATTGTTCTTCATTTCATGGTCATTAGTACTTTTAAGATGAATATTGTTAGATTTTGTTTATATTATTTGTTGATTACTTGGAAACATTAAGTAAAACTATGTAAAAGTAGTAAAAGATAAGTGAATAACGTTACGTTAAATGTCGAAAGCCTGCTTTGAAAACTGATATAGTATTTTCTCCCAGTATTACATATTAATAATTATTTTAATTGTTACTAAGTGCTTTTAAGTGATCATTATTAAATCCTAAGAGATTTTTACTAATTTGTATTAAATTTCATTATAATACTTTCAAAACTGTGTATAACATGTATCATTACTATGTTACCTCGTCAATCCCCTGGCAGTCAAATTCTGAAATTTACGATGTACTCAAAAAAGTGACTGGCCCGATTGGGAACAATATATTAATTAGATTAGCTACCATATACACCCGAATTTATAAAAGTTTGATTTAAAAACTATCGTAAACAAAATATCCTCAAAAGTTACCCAACTTTTGTATAATCACCCATATGTATATTAAAATGTAAATGTTATTTAAACCGGATTTATTGACTTATTTATTAAAATTATTCTAGTTTAATTATACTAATTAAAACTACTTATCTAATATGACTTAAAGACTAAGAGATTATTCTTTCTTTTTTTAATTTATTTTTTATATTAAAATACATTTAAATCGTTTAACTTTTTAATTTAAACTCACGAGAGACGATATAGTGAATTAAAATTTAAAAAAAACTTAATGTAAACTATAACTAAGACTTATTTTAGTATCCTTTACCGTCTACCAAGTGAAAGAAAACGCTCAGCTTATCACGAAAACTGTATATGCAAACGAAATTCGCAAGGTCGATTTATTAAAAAAAAAATAAAAAAGTTATAAAAAATAAGTTTTTTGTAGCAAAAATATTAGGATAATTATATTATAAATAAATATCTACCTTGCATCGTCCTGCGGGCATCTATGAAGAGATGTAAAGTTCCTGCATTGTAGAACACACGCTTTCTTTGGGGCAGAACATGGTGTTTGGCTGGCGTGAATAGGGAGTCCAGTTTCACAGCTTATGTTCCGTTTTTTCGTCACTAAAACAAAAACAAATAAATTTAATAAGTTTTACCTAATATGAAGCTAAATTTTCATTTCCATAAGTAAGTTTTGATTTTTAAAAAAACTATATGTGAATTTTTTTAAGTTTATACAAATGTGTAATATAACATTGAAATGAAGTCGATCGTTATTGATTGGAGAGATATTTGAGTTGGACTATTTTTTTTGTGGTATAAATTATTGCTACTATATTGAGAAAACCACCCATTGAATTTTTTAAAAGCCCCTTTTGTATGTCTCAATCAATTTCAATTCCACAAATCGAATTCATTATTACATTTTCCAATTAAATTTAAAAACAAAAAGTGTAGACAAAAAATGAAGTTACTATTAAATACTTTGGTCTTAAGTCATTAATACTTACATATGTCATCAGTTTCCATATCCATGATGTAGAATATTCTAAAAAAAGGAAATGTTAGTAATTATTTTCACTAGTTTTCTGTTTAGTATTTATCAATAATAATAACCTATATATGTACATAAAAATGCTAATCTCCATAAATATCACATTGATCCAACAACATTTCAAATCTGTTGTCGAACAATGTACTAGCTACTTTTTTCAAAATTGTATCTCGAATAACTTTTTTTCTAAAGTAATGAAACACAAAAATTGGATTTTGTGCAAGTCAAATCCAATTTTTGTGTTCCATTACTTTAGAAAAAAAGTTAATTCATTTTTTAATAATTTACATTTATTAAAAATACATGTGTAATACCTGAATAAAGAAATCTTTTAAAAATAGATTTGTGTATCCTACACTTCTGTTTGTTCATATGTAATTATGTACATACAAAACATTTACATTCTGTATTTTTTTTTTGACAATTGAACAATTCAAAAAGGATAAAAAGAAATACAGAGCTAACTTCATTACTCGGTGAAAATTAATAGTGAATTGTGTCTACATTTCATGCTCCTGCTCTGTGAATCCGTCTAAGAAAATTTTCAGAGATCTTAAAAATATAAACTAGACAAATTGTTGAAAAAAGGATAGACCATTGGCCCAATTTCTGTAACACACCATAACACCAACTGCGAAAGATATTCATCTTCAAATAATAATATAATTTAATAGCATTCACCCCGATAATACCGAAATAACCGATCGGAGTTCTTGATGACCGAATAGGAGAATAAATATTCGCGCAATGTTTTGCTGTGGGAGAAAATCGAGAAAAGAATTGTTCGCACGAGTCTGACAATCTCAAATTACATCAAGTTTGTTTGAGGCAGAAAATTCATCTCCGATCATATCCTAAATTTAATCAGCTAGGTTTCAAGTCTAGATTGAAAATCTAGTGAAATTGTTTTCAGGGCGCTATCTTTCGATGGATGTCATAACTTCGAAATCAAGTGAATTTTAATCAGTTGACATACATATATTACATCAGTCAATAAACAATTCTGTTGACTTTCATAATTTGTATAATTTCTTATTTTTATTTGTTCTGTGATTTTAAATATAATAAATATAACATATTAGTGTTTTTATTTGAATTGTGTTGATGCACCTGCAAGGTAGCTTGAAATGTTTGGTTCCGTTTCTTTGCGATAAGCAGTTTCCAAACATCGTTTGGGAGGGACTCTTGTGCCGAAGTATATACTCGTACATACAAAGCAGAAGCCGCAACTACATAAAAAAATTATGGTTTCTTTTCTTTGAATAAAACTGCTACTGTTTTGAAACAATTACCTCTTGCCGAGTTCAATTCACATTTAATGAATGATTTCAAAATTCAGTCAACTATCAATTATTTGATAACTGATAACTTCTATCAATTTATTGATAATTTGGTATTATGAGTATCAAATGATAATTTTTCACCCATTGTGAATACTAATCAATATACGATTGTGAATAGGTTTTGTTTGGTGTTTGACGTTTGTCATTTGTCATTTGTGTTGAGTTCTTGTGTTTTGGTCTATAAATAATTTCGGCGGAATAATGTAAGTTGTTTTCATTAAATAAATTTCTCTTTTTTCTTAATAATATTTTGTTTATTTGAAGCATCTCGTAATACTGTTTATTTTAGCTTGCACGATAAACCTTCGTTCCTCAGTACAATTGCCTTCAAACAACAATTCAAGTGAAGGCATTTCGTTCTTCAATTTGTATATTCAATAAAAACTACAAAAAAAAACTTTTATAAATCGTATTTAAATTACAATTCTTTACCATTTACGAATATTTGATACATTTGTCAACGAAGATTTTGTAGCTAATAGAATATTTGATGGGTATGTTTGATAGCCGTAATACCGAGTTTATCAATAAAGCTATTCACAATAGATCTTTTAATTCACTATTTATCAAAAATATTGATAATTGATCACCATAATACCGATTCATTAATTTTGTTGATAATTATCAACTATTATCAAATATCGTGTTGATATTTGATAACCATAATAGGGCTGTTAGTTCGGCTCAGTTTTGACAGATTAACAATTCAATTCAATTATATTTATTGAGACTTTTTTTACATTAAATACATTTGTAAACTTAAGACTAAGAAGAAATAAAAGTAAAAATTTAGCTGACTTAGACTTGGTCTTGCTTAACTGAAAATACTATATAATGAAAAAGAGGAACTAAAACACGTTTCTTTTTGTACTGGTGATAAAAAGCGAGTTACTTAAGGTAGTAGTGTTGCTCAGGCACTTATTCATTTTGTACATTGGACTTAAAACTAGTTAAAAACTTAAAACTAGGAAACAAAAGGGAGTATCAGTCAAACCGACCAGAGAGAAATTGCTTCCACAACGGAACGATTCAACTGACACCACAAATCTTTATTCTTAGATTTTGTTAAGATTTTAAGAATTAGATAGAGACTTAGTTTTTAATATTACATTTGTATATATATACATATCATTTGTGATTTTTTTTTTTTTAATTACATTTTGGTATGAACTTAATTAATATTAATGAATAATTTAATTTTTTTTTTTATTTATATTTAATATGTAAGATATGTATATAAGTTTTGTTAAATATAATTATAAATTATATTGGTGTTTTTGTTTCTGTTTCTGTTTCTGTGCCGCCCGGAGTCAAAAAGGACCTACAAATCCCCAGAGTCATGAACTCTTGGGATTTCCAGGTCCAATCTGACCCCAGGCGGCAGTTTTGTTTTACATTTGGTTTTGTTAGCCTCTGTATATATTAGGGCTACCCCTCCCGTAGAAGGAAGAGAGGAACTCGTTGTTTGGAACTACAAGACTTTGAGACGTCAATGCATTGGCTAAGCTGATTGGAGAAGCGTAGTACCTATCGTCAACAGCGAAGTTGATATTCGTAGTATAAATATTTTCAATAAGAGGGTTTTCGTGAAAACTGTAGGTATGAATTCTTTTGATGGCTACTCTGTTAAATATGCAAGGAGAGGCTTGATTTGGGAATCGTTGTAAATGGACAAGTTACTGAACCATTTACATCCAGGTCTTCTGAATTTGTTTATACATGCTCTCAAGATGAATCTTTCAAATAATTGGAGCTCCTTGGCTACCGTTGGTGATATTTTAAACCATATCAAGAATCCATATGAAATCACTGGTCTAATAAGAGATTTGTACATGAGGATTTTCGTTTTTTTCTCAACAAATGCTGATCTAAATAAATATTTTAACTGGGCTGCTGCCGCTTTTGCTCTATTTAGCGAGAGTCGAGCATGAGGATTCATTCTTAATTTTTCGTTAAGGTTTATACCCAGATATTTCAACTGTTTTTTTAGAGGGATTGGGTGGTCGTTGATAACAAGTTTTAAAAGTTTACTCTCCCTGACTGCCAGATGATGACCTCGTGGCGATGCATTTCTAAAGCAAATAAACTCGGACTTTTGAAAGTTTATTGAGATACCCCAGTAGTTAAAATAGTTTAGTAACTGTTCGGCATGAGATTTTATCACATTAAGTGCGGTGTGGGGTCTTTCGTGAGCAGCAAAAATTAAAGTGTCATCTGCGTATTGTATGGACTTGGATGCACCAGATGAAGAAGGTATATCGTGCGTGAAGATATTATATAGAAAGGGGCCCAAGAAGGATCCTTGTGGGATGCCCGTGCAAATTTGTGTCAAATCGGAAAAAGATGAACCTATTTTGAGTTTAAAATATCTATTGGTTAGAAAGCTGTCAATTATTTTAATTGTATTAAACGGAAAGTTCAGTGTGATCATTTTAAAAATAAGACCGTCGTGCCAAACCGAATCAAATGCCCTTTTAAGGTCTAAGGAGCACATTACCGTACATTCCTTGTTTCTCAGATTTTCAAGTATAATGTTTTCAAGGTACATGATGGCATGTTCGGAAGAATGATATTTTTAAAGCCGAATTGAGTGTTAGGTATAATATTATTGTCTTCACAATGAACTTCTATTTGTTTAAAAATTGATCTTTCAAGTATTTTGCCGAGATTTTAAAGAAGTGAAATTGGTCTGAAATTTTCAACTTGATTGCAAGAACCTTCTTTCTTAATTGACAGGAGAATAGCTTTTTTCCATGCATTAGGAAAGTATACATTATTTATGCAGTTATTTATTAAAATTGTTAAGGAAGTTAAAATTCGATTTAGACATTGTTTGATGAAAAAGTTAGGCAACTTATCCGATCCAGCTGATTTTTTATTATTCAAGTTCGAAATTGTGGATTTTATAAAATCGGTTGAAACAAATGAATTTGAAGAGACTTGATCTGATCGATTAAAAGGTGAGAACGAGGTAATTGATGAGTTAATATGTGATGCAAGGTAAGAATTTTTTAATGAAGCAATTTCAGAAGCGGCTGATGGATTAATTAATGAATTTCGGTTACAGTAGATTTCACCAAAGAAGTTTTGAAAAGCAGCTGCTTTTTCAGAGTCTGTGGAAAGCTGGTTGTTCCTAAATAAAATTGGTAACTGCGAAGTATCTGAATTATTTTTTCTTCCTGTTATTTTATTGATTTCACTAAACACCATAGGAGATGGTTTTAGATTACGAAGCCTACTTTGAAGGTTATTGTTCAGATCAATTCTGATTCTATCTTTAATTATCTTGCTAAGGCATGAAATTCGGGAGGAGAGTTCGGTATAATTTGGGTTTATTCTATTTCCATTTGCATGGAATATCTGTTTAAGTTGTCTTTTCCAGATCTTTCTCATTTTCATAAGGTCAAGCGAGGTTGAACTGATATTCTTATAAGAACTCTTAATAGTTTGTTCTTTGGAGTGCTTCAACATACAATTATTTAACGAATTTGCAAGATAATCGATATGGCTGTCAATATCTGCATTTGAAAGATTTACATCATTTAGAGGTAAGTTAGTATTTACTAACCTTTCAAGATCTCTGTTACAATGAGTCCAATTTGTGAATTTGAATGATCTGGGGTGTTCATGCGTGCTAGGGATAGGATTGAAGTTAATAATCTGAATTACTAGTAATACTGAAAAGTGATCGGAGATAGCATCTAAAGTTACACAAGAAGAATTTTGAATTTGGATTGGGCTGGTAGTCAGGCTTGGAGAAGTTAAGAAGAAATCAATGCATGATGATGACCTAGGGAAAGTTGGTTAACCAGGAGAAGTAATATCAACATTAAATAGGTTATTCTGATACCAGTCGACTAAATTATTACCATTAAGGTTTGTGACTGTATCACCCCAAAGTGGGTGACGGGAGTTAAAATCACCGCCAATCATAAAATGGTTAAAATCTGAAATCGCACTAAACAAATCGTCCAAAGCCTGTTGCAATGAATGACCGATATTACCTGGAATATAAATCGAGACTAAAGCAATTTTGTCTACATGTCCGTTTCTGTCATTAGATTGAAAACTTATAATTGTAGCTGAGATAATATTATTATTAAATGATATATTAGAGAAATTAATGGAGTCTTTAATAAGGATACCCGTTCCTACACCCGAGTCATCTTAATATATATAATTCTTCTGTGAGTGTGTATGTCACTGAACTTCTCTTAAACGACTGGACCGATTTTGATGAAATTTTTTGTGTGTTTTCAAGGGGATCTGAGAATGGTTTAGAATTACAATTTTGTCCGCTGGACAATGTTTTTTTAATTAATTTTGAATTTATTAGTAGTTGTTGATTTTGGAATGTTTTACATTGGATACGACATAATATGTATATAAAAATGAATTGCTGTTCGTTAGTTTCACTAAAAATCGAAAACGGCTGAACGGATTTATCTTATCTTAGTCTTGAAATAATTGCGTACGACACTTTGATAGAAGCTGTGAACAGTGGATCTGGTGGAATTTATTTCCTTGATGCTCCCGGAGGAACCGGAAAAACGTTCTTAATATTATTGCTTTTGGGTTGTCAGGTGATTTTCGTCAGACTCTTCCAGTTATTCCCCGATCAACTGTTGCTGATGAACTAAATGCATGCCTAAAATCATCGAATTAGTGGCAGTACATAAAGACACTCCAATTAACAACTAACATGCGAGTATTTTTGCAACATGATGAAACTGCAAATGTGTTTGCGAAGCAGTTGTAAGATATTGGAAATAATAAAGTTGCAATGGACACCTCGACCGGATCACATTACCCATAGATTTCTGTCACATCAAAAGTTCAATAACCATAATTGGCTGGGTGAACGAGCAATATTGGCAGCGAAAAATAAAGATGTCGAGGATCTCAATGCGACCATTCAGAATTTTCTTCCAGGACAGTTGGTTTCCTTCAAATCAGTCGACATCGTTATGAACCAGGATGACGTAGTCAACTATCCCACGGAGTTTTTAAATTCACTGGAATTGCCTGCATTACCACCTCACAATTTGCAGTTAAAAGTAGGATCAGTTGTCATCATGCTGCATAACATTATTCAATACAAAGGAGAGGATGTGTTGATCCCGCGAATACCGATGATTCCAACGGATTTACCATTCGATTTTAAACGCTTACAATTTCCAGTACGTCTGGCCTTTGCGATAAATAAATAAATCGCAAGGACAGTCTTTAGAGGTTTGCGGAATCAACTTGGAGTTTCCCTGTTTCGCGCATGGACAATTATACGTCGCGTGTTCGCGCGTCGGAAAACCGTCTTCTTTGTTTATTTACGCACCACAAAAAAAAAAAAAAAAAAAATATAGTTTATGAGAAAGCTTTAAATTGATTAACAAACTGTATCATAACAGTGTGTGCCTGTTAATAAAAATTTAAACATTATAAATAGCCAGTATTTCAGGAAAACTCTGTTTTTTTTTAAGTACGCAACATGATGTGTCGAAAATAATAATAAAACTTCATGCTTTATTTTAAAATTGCTTAGTTTATATTAAATTATATTTACTCACTGTTGTCTTAGCAATTTAGGTGTGTTCCTAACGTCAAAGAGTCAATTTGCAATTTATTACCGTTGCATAAAGTTCAAATTCGTTCATATCTATGAAAATAGTCTTCGCGTGCGCTTTGGAGTTGCAAAGGGAACAACAGTACGAGATTGAAGCATTGGCCGAAACAGTTCGTACAAATGTTTCACAATTAAATCAACAACAAAGAATTGCGTACGACACTTTGATAGAAGCTGTGAACAGTGGATCTGGTGGAATTTATTTCCTTGATGCTCCCGGAGGAACCGGAAAAACGTTCTTTATATTATTGCTTTTGGGTTGTCAGGTGATTTTCGTCAGACTCTTCCAGTTATTCCCCGATCAACTGTTGCTGATGAACTAAATGCATGCCTAAAATCATCGAATTAGTGGCAGTACATAAAGACACTCCAATTAACAACTAACATGCGAGTATTTTTGCAACATGATGAAACTGCAAATGTGTTTGCGAAGCAGTTGTAAGATATTGGAAATAATAAAGTTGCAATGGACACCTCGACCGGATCACATTACCCATAGATTTCTGTCACATCAAAAGTTCAATAACCATAATTGGCTGGGTGAACGAGCAATATTGGCAGCGAAAAATAAAGATGTCGAGGATCTCAATGCGACCATTCAGAATTTTCTTCCAGGACAGTTGGTTTCCTTCAAATCAGTCGACATCATTATGAACCAGGATGACGTAGTCAACTATCCCACGGAGTTTTTAAATTCACTGGAATTGCCTGCATTACCACCTCACAATTTGCAGTTAAAAGTAGGATCAGTTGTCATCATGCTGCATAACATTAATCAACCTCGACTATGCAATGGAACAAGACTGGCTGTGAAAAAGCTGATGAATAACGTCATTGAAGCAACAATCATAAAAGGAAGATACAAGGGAGAGGATGTGTTGATCCCGCGAATACCGATTATTCCAACGGATTTACCATTCGATTTTAAACGCTTACAATTTCCAGTACGTCTGGCCTTTGCGATAAATAAATAAATCGCAAGGACAGTCTTTAGAGGTTTGCGGAATCAACTTGGAGTTTCCCTGTTTCGCGCATGGACAATTATACGTCGCGTGTTCGCGCGTCGGAAAACCGTCTTCTTTGTTTATTTACGCACCACAAAAAAAAAAAACAAAAAATATAATTTATGAGAAAGCTTTAAATTGATTAACAAACTGTATCATAACAGTGTGTGCCTGTTAATAAAAATTTAAACCTTATAAATAGCCAGTATTTCAGGAAAACTCTGTTTTTTTTAAGTAAGCAACATGATGTGTCGAAAATAATAATAAAACTTCATGCTTTATTTTAAAATTGCTTAGTTTATATTAAATTATATTTACTCACTGTTGTCTAAGCAATTTAGGTGTGTTCCTAACATCAAAGAGTCAATTTGCAATTTATTACCGTTGCATAAAGTTCAAATTCGTTCATATCTATGAAAATAGTCTTCGCGTGCGCTTTGGAGTTGCAAAGGGAACAACAGTACGAGATTGAAGCATTGGCCGAAACAGTTCGTACAAATGTTTCACAATTAAATCAACAACAAAGAATTGCGTACGACACTTTGATAGAAGCTGTGAACAGTGGATCTGGTGGAATTTATTTCCTTGATGCTCCCGGAGGAACCGGAAAAACGTTCTTTATATTATTGCTTTTGGGTTGTCAGGTGATTTTCGTCAGACTCTTCCAGTTATTCCCCGATCAACTGTTGCTGATGAACTAAATGCATGCCTAAAATCATCGAATTAGTGGCAGTACATAAAGACACTCCAATTAACAACTAACATGCGAGTATTTTTGCAACATGATGAAACTGCAAATGTGTTTGCGAAGCAGTTGTAAGATATTGGAAATAATAAAGTTGCAATGGACACCTCGACCGGATCACATTACCCATAGATTTCTGTCACATCAAAAGTTCAATAACCATAATTGGCTGGGTGAACGAGCAATATTGGCAGCGAAAAATAAAGATGTCGAGGATCTCAATGCGACCATTCAGAATTTTCTTCCAGGACAGTTGGTTTCCTTCAAATCAGTCGACATCGTTATGAACCAGGATGACGTAGTCAACTATCCCACGGAGTTTTTAAATTCACTGGAATTGCCTGCATTACCACCTCACAATTTGCAGTTAAAAGTAGGATCAGTTGTCATCATGCTGCATAACATTAATCAACCTCGACTATGCAATGGAACAAGACTGGCTGTGAAAAAGCTGATGAATAACGTCATTGAAGCAACAATCATAAAAGGAAGATACAAAGGAGAGGATGTGTTGATCCCGCGAATACCGATTATTCCAACGGATTTACCATTCGATTTTAAACGCTTACAATTTCCAGTACGTCTGGCCTTTGCGATAAATAAATAAATCGCAAGGACAGTCTTTAGAGGTTTGCGGAATCAACTTGGAGTTTCCCTGTTTCGCGCATGGACAATTATACGTCGCGTGTTCGCGCGTCGGAAAACCGTCTTCTTTGTTTATTTACGCACCACAAAAAAAAAACAAAAAATATAGTTTATGAGAAAGCTTTAAATTGATTAACAAACTGTATCATAACAGTGTGTGCCTGTTAATAAAAATTTAAACCTTATAAATAGCCAGTATTTCAGGAAAACTCTGTTTTTTTTTAAGTAAGCAACATGATGTGTCGAAAACAATAATAAAACTTCATGCTTCATTTTAAAATTGCTTTTTTAATTCAATACGTTTTGTTTGTTTTGAAATTAATTTATACAAAAGTTTAGGTCTTTTAATTATCGATTGGGGCAGTACGAAGTCCGCCGGGTCAGCTAGTTTCTAATAAATTTGTAATTTTTGAAGTATTTTCTGTGTTTTGATTCTAAACGTGTTTCTTGAAGAAAAGCTACAGTTGGATTAATATATTTCATAAGGCTCAAATCCGAACATTTCTCATTGGAGAGTTTGGAGAGAGACGAGCGAACTAAGGTTAATGGACAGCGCTTTTATATTCATGGTGATAGATTCATGATAAAGTCGAGATATTTCCCCGCTTTATCTTTTTCGTCTAGGAGTTTGATACTCCGACCAAAAAACTTTAACTTTTGCTATCAAAATGTTGATCGGCAAACCGAAAAGTTTTATTGATTCATTCATAAAATCACCGAATATAGATGAAGAACCTACTTTGGGAACAGATGTTGAAAATTTAATTTTATTGCTAAGTGCAATTCTTTTTTCTTTGTTTTTCATATATTGAATCCTTTTAGGGCAATTACTGTAATTAGCCGGATGACCAAAAATTTCACAGTTAACGCAGTATGGCTCTGAGAGAGAACCATCCTCATTTGCCTTAACTGAGCACGCCTCTGGATTATTGACATCGTGCGAAATATTACATTTTACACATCTTGGCTTATACGCACAATATCTTTTGTCATGACCAGGTCTTTGGCAGCTGTAACATTGTAATGGGCCCTCTCTTTCAAAAGAGTCCCACCAAACTCTGTGGTGGAGCACAAATTTATTTTTTTTTTTAGTTTAAAAATATCAACATAGCTGCCGACAGTGCACATGAAAATATCAAGGTCAAAGTTATTTTCTCTTGACCATTTAGTAGTAAAAGGTTTAATAAGAATAATATTTAAGGTATTATCTAATTTTAAAAGTTCCTCTCTTACCTCATTGGGGGGATAGTAGCCCGTTAAGCTTTTAATCAGAATTGATGGATTTCGCAAAGATTTAGGTGTAAATGAATAACCTTCTATTTTGTTATTCTTTTTGAAATTATTAAACAGAATCTTATGCAGGTTTACATTTTAACTCGAATTGCCGAGTTTCCATGACCACGGTTGACGAGTTGCACTCTGTTGAGATTCATTTCATCAGTGAAGTTTTCCATAAGATATTTATGAATTGCGATGGTATTTAAGCCCGAAACGTTGATGTATGGACACCATTTGTCTCCTTCAGGCTGATGATTAATAACGTCACTAGGTGTTTCTTTATCTTCATCCTTGTCTTGGTTTTGAAGTAAAATGAATCGGTTGTTGTTGTTGATGTTTTCTGTATTTGATTTTTTGGAAGAGGATGGCAAGTTGTTTTGTGCAGCTCTCTTTCTCCTTTCAACTACTTTTATAAAGCAGTCGTTGTCGTTTGCAAGCAATTGTTGCAACTTGTTCGATGCAACCAAACTGTGATCCGTTACTTTGTCTGTAACGGCTGAATTTATATCTACTTTAGATTTTGATATTTCATCCATCATTATATTTTGTGAGGAAACAAAACTATAGCAACCCTCTACATTTGAGTAGATTTTATTAATATCCGCTTTATTAAGCAAATCGGATGGTTTTTTGGCTGCACCGCTCGGGCCTGCTATGCCCTTGTTAAATTTCGCGGGTGGCTTCTGCGGCCACCCTCCAGTCATTAATTTTTGGAGTGAAAAATGCCCGTCTTTTTTTACCACGAACCACCTTTATATAGGGAACACGATGGTAAACAGCGGAGTTAGAGTTTGGAAAACTATTATTGATTTTGGAATACACTTTTGCAAAATTTTTTTTACATTTAATTGACTTGAAATAGAAAGATGTCACGAGAAACGAATGAATGCGACCGCACTGTTCGACCATCGAGAAAGAACTAATAGAGAGAACCAACTTCGACGGTTGCTCTCTTTTTGCCTACAAGCTGTGATTTGGCCACCAACTTGCATATGTATTAACTCCATATAAAAAAATGTGGGGAACAAATACTTATGCAAGTTTGTGCACATACTCACCACGAGAGAGAAAAAACTTTTCTCTTTTTTCTCTCTGCTCACCAACTTTTAAAAATGGCGACCACCTTTGAAAAATGGCGGATGTAGTCAGCTGTTCAGAGGTGTTCAAAGAAAATTCAAAATTGTGGATGACCAACTTTTTGGTACTCTCATTGTGTTCGTTTGAGAGTAATATCATTCGAATATGAAGTGAAATTAATTACTCTTGTTAGGTGCCAGAACAATGAAGATTTAGAAACAATTCTAAATTACGCATTTAGATAAATATTAGTTAGTTATTTGAAGCCAGTTTTAATCATTAAGTAAGTAAAATAAATTATGTGGTGCAACAGTCCAATGAGAATTAGGACCTAGAAACATAAAACTCTGAAAGCACTACAACTATTATTTGTATTACTAGCTGCGTTTATGCGTTTAATTTTCGCTCAGACCGTTGAAAGATGCAAAAAAAACTGAGATTTGTTTCAATTTTCAGAGTTTATCGACTTAATTTTGTCGATGCGAGAGTTGCAGGAACATTGAAAACGAGAGTTACAGAATGTAAACATGGAACATTGAAAACATTTTTATATACTCATCTCTTTTTTCCATTCCTATTTTATTTGTGTGTACTCGTTGTTTATTTTCTTTACATTACTCACGACATTTCCAATATGCCGAAAATAAGTGATTTAAGTAGACACTAAATAAAAAGACGGTCAACTTGTTACTTCTGTTGCCAATTTTCATTGCATAAGATTTGTGAATAGGTGATAAGCTATTCTTACTGCTTTCCCCTAAGGTAGTGTGTTGCTTTTAAAGGCTTAACTACATAAGCCGAAAAGTACTTTTGTACAAAAGTTAAAATATTTGTATTCTCGCTAGGTCAGTGGTTTTGTGAAAAGAATATACAAATTTGTTCTTCAACAAAAATTTAAGTCTTATGCATAATTTTTATAAGTTTTCCAGTTCTAACTATTTATATATTATCTTTCAGTTATATAGCAACAAGGAAAAATATGTGAGGGAAAGTTCTAACTACAGTTTTTCTGAAAGTGCATTGTGGCTTATTCATATGTAGATGTTTGCTAAACTTTTTAGGGCTAAACCTGAAGAACTATGAACATAGAAAATGCTGTGTTCAAGTAATTATTATCGCATCCAAATTTCATCATTGATTTTTTTGGTGTATAAAAAGCTAAAAAAGTGATTCATGACAAATAAATGCTACGTTAACACTAAGTTCCAGAAAATATCGATTGATACGGCAATTGAAGAAGATATGGATATTTTATATAAATATTCCCGGTAAACTGTTGAACTTTATTATTTCCGCCTTTTATAATTCAATGTAAAAGAATTCAATGCAGTATATTTTAGATAATACAGTAGTTAAGTTAATAGTTAAGGTATTACTATTGAAATAAACATAACATTCATTTATAAAAAACGTTTACTCGTTCATATATACAAATAAAGTCTAGTCTAAAAAACCTTAACCTTGTTAAACACTTTCTGCACACATCCTTTCTTGTTTTGGTTGTTCCTGCCATCTATCTGTAACTTAGAGAAAAAGAAGAGAAAAACAAATTCACCACGAACTACCGGTATAACTTCTTCCGTTTTTTATTGACAAACAAAAATGTTTTGCTAAAATTAATTTGAATTATAGGAGTATTTTTGTAGATATAAAAACGACAAGATGTTAGCAAAATTAAAAAAAAAAAAAATTCATGAGAATTACAAATATTATAATGAGACTTTAAAAAACATAGCCTTCTTGGCTATCAGTATCAATAAACAAAAATGAGAAATGTCGCATTTCCCGGAAATGATGTTTTTTTGTGTACTCTTCTCCGAGGTGAAAACATGTATACACCGATACAAATTCAACACGCTATAAAAAATGAGAGTAAGAGGTTTCGAAGAGATGGAGACGAGGAAATTTGGTTCTCTCATTTAGTTTTTTCTCTCTGGTTCGACGTTCGAAACAAGAATCTTGACAGATTAACAACTCAACGAAAATGTAAACAAAACAAAATTCATTCCCAGTAATGCAAATGAAGGTAAAATAATTTAAATCAAAAATACTAATTTATTTAAATAAAAATATTAACTTATTTAAATAAAAAAAAAATTTAATGAATTTACACTTAATTTTATCCTCAGATAAAAAAGAAACCAAGGAGGATGTTGCAACAGAAGCAGTGGAATCCCCCGAGAAGGAAGCCACCAATTACACTTGTCGCCAAGATTTTGTTCCTGGCAATCAAATCGCTCTATTCCGATTGGTTTTTATGTCCTCAGTTTTATACCCGAATGTAGGAATGAGGAGGGCCAAGACTTATAAGCTTCGCGATGAAACCGGTCTTACATATGTACTTCATTTGTGGAGAGGGGAATACATGTCGAAAACGTGGCTATGAAGTTGAGGGATCATTTTATTCGTTGACAATTTCCCTGGCCATTCAAAGCCAAGCTAATTGGAATAAATACAAGCTGAATCAATTGAAGTATTTAATAGCAATAGCACAGTCACGTCATGTGTCACCATCTGTGCAATGCAAAGCACTTCTTTTAGGCGAAGGATTGCAGTGTATACAAGCCCTTCCTCATTATTTTATCTTCATCTAGAATTCACCGAGGATTGGCCAATTGCTCTGTTTCACTATATTCTTATGCTTGATGAGGTGAGGTTCAGAAATACAGAGATGAATATCTTCCTTGTACATGTTTTGGCGACTTCTGTGATGTAGCTGGTAAGGATATTTTTATAAATAATAAAATTAGAACTATCTTATTTTTTTCTCTTTTTAATTAAAATTGTAGGTCTCTTCAATTTAATTAAAATTCCTTCCCATTTATTACTGGTATATTGCTGTCGATGTCGTCAACATCTTCAATTTAATTCAAACTCAACTCCAAAATTATTCTATCAATTTATGTTTTTAAGATATTATTTTTTTTTTAATTTGAAAGCACTCATATGCATACAAGACTTTTCGAGGCTATCTAAATTCATAAAGTATTTTTTTTATTTAAATAAATGTGGGATGATTATCCAAATCTACAATATCTTCCTTCAATATTCCGCTTACAATTTTGTACTATTTCTTATTATGAATTTATAGTCTTAAGATTATAACATCAAGTTATTGTAATATATTGAAAAAATAATGTTGAAAACGGGGTATTTCTTAGTATGAGCACATGTAGCTAAAATCGGAGTTTGGATTCATAATCAGCATTAAATATTAAACGAACTATTTAGTACCATAAAAGAATCAAGGTTTTTTTTTTCTGTTGACCACATGAAATCACGAAAGAATACATACCAACGTGATAAACCAAAACATAAGAAGAATATGATTAAAATTTGTAAGTTTTTAATTTTGTTGAATCAATAAAATCAAAAATCTACTTGAAACAGCTAATTTGGTTTTTTAGTATTACTTGCTAAAAATGCAATAAAAATACAAAATTTATAACCTACTAATTTAATAATTGACCTGAGCAGATCAAATTTGCGAAAACAAAAAAGAAGTGATTTTCTTGGAAAAAAGTACATTTTATATTTTTTTTAATTACTCAAAAACTAAGAAGCTACATTTCAACATCCAGTTTTGGTTTGAAGTGAAAATACATAATGGCATTACATACAATTTTGAAAAAAAAATTAAAACTTTATTAAAAAACAAGCTGCCCCACGACGATCCTTGATGGATAAGATTCAAAGCATGTCGACTGAGCGGCAGAGTTAAATTGACTACGATTCTTCTTCATTGTAGGATTTGTGTGTCACAAATGCACAATTTGCGATTGTATTATTTTTGGACATTTTCGGCAGGTGAAAGTTGCGGGTTCGCAATTCCTGAAACATCATTAGGGCAGTTTGTAGGGGCATTCCTGTGTCGACGGTCTTCTATCTGATTCCAGTTAGCTCTGTCCAGAATGCACTTAGTTTTGGTGATTCAATATGCATTATTTATTCATGGAATTCAGCTTCTATTTCCCCACTCTATAAGTTTACTAAAATAGCTGGAAATTCTAAAATAGTGCATACAAAAATGATGAGATTATTTTCATTATTCAGAAGACTTACCAATGATTTCAGATTCCCGTCATTCAGATGGTATCCTAGCAGCAGGTTGTTTCAAAGTCGACATTCAGTTCATCATCTACGTGGTCTGTGTCGCTGTTTTTTTTTTTTTTTTTTTTTTTAAATTTACAGGCACTCAAGGGGTTATTATTACCCTTTATATGTTTATATTAAAACACAGTGCGAGCGTTAGGAAAATAGGAAAGGATTTAAGAGGAGATACCGGTGCACATTGGTCTTAAAGTTCTGAACATCAAAATGGGCGGGAAAACCAGAGCTGGCCAAAGCATTCCACATTCTCGATGTGCGATTTAAGAAAGAATCTCTATACTTGACAGTACACCCGAAATTGAGCTCAAGGGTAAACTGATGAGCATTCCTGGAAGTGCGAGTATTACGGATGAATCGTTTAAGGGGTGGAATGAAAATGAATGAAAATGTTTCGATTATAGTTCTATCCCCTATCATTTTTAAAGCCCTTTTTTAAATTCTATCCAAGAGATTTAAACTTGTTTTAGGGGCACCTGCCCAGATATGCGAATTATATTCAAGCTTTGGACGGATGAAGGCTTTGTAAATTACAGCCAGATCAGAAAGGGTGAAACATTTCTTGCACCTTCGGAAAAATCCTAATAACCTGGCAGCATTTTTAGCAATGTCAAATATGTGATCATTCCATAAAAGGTGATCTGTGATACACATACCGAGTACTGAAAGTTGATTAGTTTCCTGGATGCAAGTGCCACTCATAGATAGCGGCATCGGGGGTGTGTTAAGCTTTAACGACAGGAGACAGCATTGAGTTTTCGAAGCATTAAATTCTACCCGGTTTTTGATTCCACATTGAACAATGCTGTCAAGATCAGAATCATACGCTGCCGTTGAAGTTCCACATCCGAAGGACAAGGATGTGAATCTAAAAACGAATATGAAAAGCTGAGGGTACTGTCATCGGCGAAACAGTTTAATGGATTACAAGTGGCAGACAAAAGATCATTTATGAATATAAGGAAGAGAGTCGGAGACAAAACGGAGCCCTGGGGGACACCAGCATTTATTTTATGAATTTCAGACTTGAAACCATCCAATACAACTTGTATTGAACGGTTAGAAAGGTAATTTCTAATCCAACGAAGAAGAGATTCATCAATACCAAAAGCACGCATTTTCGATAAGAGAGCTTGATGCCAAACTCTATCAAAAGCTTTTGAAATATCAAGTGCAATAATCTTACTTTCTCCAAAACGATGTAAGGATTTGTTCCACTGTTCGGTGAGATAAACCATGAGATCACCAGTGGACCTATTGCTACGAAAGCCATACTGTCGGTCATTAAGAAGCTTCCGTTCTTCAAGATATTTCTTAAGCTGATAATTTATCAGCGTTTTCATGACCTTGGAAAGAAGGGACGTGAGTGCTATTGGACGATAGTTGGAGGGGGAGGAGGATTCGCCTTTTTTAGGGACAGGCTGGACAAATGCTATTTTCCATCCGTTTGGAAAGAGACCTGTAGAGTAGGAAAGATGGAAAAGTTTACGCAGTGGTTTTGCCAGCGTTGAAGAACACCTCTTCAGAACAATTGGGGATATACTATCCGGGCCAGCGGATTTGTGTATGTCAAGGTCTTTCAGTACTCTTGCAACTGCACGAGTGCAAAAGAAAATTCGTCCCATGGAATCACTTACGCTCTCAAGCACAGGAGGACTCATGACACTTTCCGGTAGCGTCGTGTAATAGCATTGGCGGAATAAAACTCAGATACACAGTTGATGGATATTGTATATTGAATGACTTTATTTATTATTATTTTCACCTTATATATACTTATCTATACACAATTATATTTAGTGGAAAGTGCAAGCGTAGCAAGAAGGCCCGAACTCAATTGTGTCATACATTACTCGGGCAATGCACTAGAAAAGGTTCAAGTGGTGCGATATGAATCGTCACTATTTAAGTTGGTCACTGAGTCATGCTGACACTCGCAACTATTGTTTGTTTTATTATTAATTATTGAGTTCCGGATTCTTGCAATACTACACCTCCCTTTTTTTTTAGAATGCTTATACATTATTGGTGTCAATGGATGATCATTCTTTTACATTATTTTGATGCACATTTGTTTTGTTTACATTTTGTGTTCATTAAATTTTAATAATTTTTGTATAGTTACATAATTTGCAAAATTATATGCGTTTCAATATTAAATTAGGAATTTGATTATGTTTAGTGTTTTTTTTTTTAATCTTGATATCTATGTACTCAATTTTAAACTCTATGTACATTGTACATATTATGTGTATTGAACATACATTTTTATCTATAGGTTTTAACCTGTTTTTGTGTATTACAATATTTTTACTTATTTGTTTTCTTAATTTGTTATTGTCTGTGTTGTTAAATGTCAAATTATAATTTTTGTTCTTATCTATACTTTCTACTCTAAAGGGACCCTTGTATCTACTATCTAACTTATGACCTGTGTCATCTTTTACTAACACTAGATCTCCTATTCTAATTTCCTTAGATTGTATTTTCCTATCGTAAATTGTTTTCTGTTTTTCTTTTCTTTTCATTATGTACTCTTTGGCTCTTTGTTGCGCTACTTGTAGTCGGTATTTTAATTCTTTGCCGTACGCGTCGTAATTATAGAGTGGCGTAATTTCATTCTGTTTGTGGAAGTCAAATATAGGTGGTGTTTTCCCGAAAACAAGTTCAAAAGGACAGTAACCATGCACGGTTGATGGTGTCGTGTTGTAACAATAGCAAAAATATTTGAGATATTCATCCTAATCGCTTTTATCAACAGATATATAGGAGCGTACATATTCATTGAATGTACGATGGCTACGTTCAACTGTTCCCAGTGTTTGATGATGATATGGTGTTGAAGTTTTATGTTCAACTTTAAGTAATTGACATAATTCTTCAAAAATGCTGTTTTTATATTCTGTTTCCATGTCTGTTAAAATTGTTTTCATATAACCATAGACGAGAATACAGTTTTCAAATATTGCTCTTGCTATTGTTTGGGCGTGCTTGGTTGGTATTGGTACTGCAATAAAATATTTTGTCAGATCACATATGATGGTGACTGCGTACTCATTCCCATTAAAAGACTTGGGAAGAGGACCTATTGTATCTATTTGAACAGTTTCAAATGCTTTTCTTGGTGTTTCTGTTATAACCATTGGTTCTCTAACGTGTCTATTTGTTTTGTTCTTTTTACATTGTGTACAATCGTTAACATAATTCTTTATATCTTTTTTCATATTTTTCCAGTAGAAATGTTACCTTATTTTGTTAGTAGTACGAACGATTCCTGGGTGGCCTCCCCGAATTGGATCGTCATGGTACTGCCTAATGATTTCGTTAATTTTTTCAACATTTGTCACCTGCGTTAATTCCGGAGTTAACGCTATTTCTATTCCTTTGAGAACTTGGGTACCCTTTTCTTTAAATTCATCTACTCGAGTATATTTTAACAATTTGTCTCCTAAAGACAATTGTATTTTTACAAGTCCTAATTTGCCGGCTTCTTTCATAAGCCTGACAAAGAATTGTCCTAAGTCAATTTTCGTCTCAACAATCAGGTTGCTTGTATCTATCTATCTATATATAGCTGCAAATTTTCTTTCCTTTTCTGATATACATTTTCGGGAAATCAAAAATGAGCTAAGCATGCTTTCTTACTTCATATTTATTTAGCGCTTCGTAAATTTTGGGGTTCTCGTCGTGGTGACTTATGTCATTTGCAACAGTGTAAGGATTATGTTAATTCATTGCTCTTGTTGTTACTCTGTACACTTTTGTAGCTTCTACATTAGTATGGTATTAGGATTAGGATTAGTATGGTATTAGGTATTAGGATTACCAGAAGCATCAGTGCAACTATTTGTAAATTTTGATATGGCATCATTCATTGTAGTAAATGTACCAGCTTGCAACATAAGTTTAACACTGTCCACTGAACAGTTCTTGCACATTGCTTTTACTGCCGTCTGTGTAGCATATTTTGTTGCCAACTCAGTTGTTAAGCCATCAGAAATGTATGCTCCCTCTAGTGATTTTGTTAACGCTTCTATCTCACCAGTGTATTGGTTTGCGGTCTTATTACGTTGTTGTATATTCATGATTTTGGCAGTCAGAACTTCAACTGATTCACCTTTTACCTTAGTTTTAAATCTATCTTTAATGTTTTGTAGTGTTTGTTCGTTGTTAATCAAGTTTCTAGCCGTTCCCTTAAGCTTATTTTTGACTATCAAAACCGCGGTGGCTTCATGAGTCTCTTTAATCTGTTCAAGGATATCTATTGCATCTAAAAAACGTGTTAAATTTTCTGCACTACCATCGAACTCTGGAAGAATTGATGAGGCTAACTTTATGAATTCTACTGCTGTTACTGGCATTTTGGTTTCTATTGGATTTTGTTTAAACTGATGTTTTTCTACACTATGATAACCACTTAATAAATCGTCTGTATTTTCTTCCTTTTCTAGCTGAGAATTGTCTTCATTTATCAGGAATAATTCTTCAAATTTAATTTGTATGTCTTCAGCGTAGGTGGAAGGTACTTTTATCAACTTGTCTCTAACTCTAATAAAAATTTCTTGTCCCTGTTCTTTATGAACGTTCGCTATCTCCACAGGTAGATTTCATAAACTTTCAGATATCCCATTTAAAGCTGCTAATATTGTTATGCAATGTTTGATTATCGTTTCCCTACGAATGGGAACATTTTTGTTAATACATTTATAAGCCATATCTGCTTCTGCTTTTCTAGTTACTAACTCTGTAAGTATTTTATCCCACTGACACATGTGTTACTGTGTATGTATAGTTCGTATGCGTATATTTACATATATGCACATATGTGTGATAATCTGATAATGAAGAGTCGGACAAGTTTACTTTAAGACTTTATTATATCGACTGACTCTAGTGAATACTACAATGATCTTTTGTTATTCTTAATATAATACATATTATATATACATATGTGATATTTACATTGTATGGGTGTATGTACATATACTCACAACATCCTTTTCTTTTTATTGATTTTATTAATTAACTGATAATGATTAATGTAATGATTTATAATTCAAAATAAGTTAAATTCAATTCATTATTAGTTCATAACATTGTTTACTTCATTACAAATTGAAAAAAAAAATAAAAATACTAATCAGTTATATTTTAAGTGAGTTATGCATAAAATAAAGTTTAATTTTATAAATAATCTGATGGTGAGTATCTTTTAGGAGGTTTCACTAATCTACCTGATTTTATTCTAACAGATGATGGATCACTTATTTCATTGTTACCATGGGATTCTTTTTGGATTTCGTTTAAATCTAAATACGACGATGGTGTTTCAGCCATGTCTTCGTGATTTTCTTTTCGATTTCCATTTGTATCTGGTATCTTTAATATATGTTCTCGACTTCTGCGATAAATACCACCAGAGACATCTTCCAAAACAAACGAACGCGGTTCTTTACATTTGCTAACAATAGTAGCTGGCATCCAACGGGATTTAAGATCTTTCTTATAATAGACTTTGTCTTTACATTTAAGAGGCAATAGATCTTTAGTATTTTTATCATAATTTTGTTTCATTTTAAGATTATATTTGTGCATGTTCAATTGATGTTTCTTTTTATTGATTTTTACCGGATATAAAATCTTTTTTATATTTGGTAACTTGGTTCGAAACCTGCGCGACATTAAAAGTTCCGACGGCGAATGGAAATTTGCTTTTGGGGTAGATCGATACTGTAGTAAAGCTATATATGGATCAGATTTTGTTTCTAAGCATTTTAGTAAAAGTGATTTTATAGTTTTTATAGATCTTTCAGCTAGACCGTTAGAACGCGGAAGATATGGGCTAGATGTTATATGCTCAATATCCCATTCTTCACAAAACTCGTTAAACGCGTTTGCGTTAAATGGAGGTCCATTGTCGGTAACGAGTTTTTCTGGGATTCCATGGCGAGCAAACGTTGATTTGAAAGCTGTTATTACTTGCTGTGAAGAAGATTTATTATTGAGAGGAATAACGATTTATAGTAAAAGTTACAAATAAAAGATTTTTCTATAACAAAATTTATTTGAATAAGTTGGAATGTGGAGTTTGTTTGTTGTTGTAGATTTGTTTCTTACTACAATAAACTTTGTTATAGAAATGTTGTCATCTTTTTTTTAAAAAAAAAAAACTGTGCTAAGAATATTAAAATAAATTTTTTTTTTCTTTAAACTCGATGCAAAAGATTATAAAAGTCTCAATTAAAATAATTTGTTTTCCTCTTGCGTGTCTACTTTATATTCGTACACATTTATGTTTACTTGAAATTATTAAATATTCGAATTATATATTTGTATCGTGTGAAGGTACAAAACTTTTGTACTTAAATTTAAAACTGTGATAATCTGATAATGAAGAGTCGGACAAGTTTACTTTAAGACTTTATTATATCGACTGACTCTAGTGAATACTACAATGATCTTTTGTTATTCTTAATATAATACATATTATATATACATATGTGATATTTACATTGTATGGGTGTATGTACATATACTCACAACAATATGTAGATATTTATCTATTTATTTATATTTTCATACATATATATTTTTTTATAATTTTTTTTTCTTTTAATTAGAACTAAATAAAAATAAACTGAAATAAGAAATGAAACTTGAAAATGTTTTATATTTTTATAGTTAACAAACCCCTTTGTTTTGGGTGTATCTTTTTTTAAAAAAATTATTGTGTGTTGAGTACAATTTTCTTTTTTTAGATATTAATATAAGAATTAATAAAAACCACCAAATGTCATTTAAATGACTGGTGTGATCTACGACTTTAATAGTGTTTATAACATTTACAGTTGGGTTTTCGACTCTAGATTGTCCCCAACCCATTTTAAATTTGTATTTTATTAAGTTTAAAGGGAAAAATATTTGCCCATAAATAAGCAGCCGTGAGGTTGCCAGAATTTTATTATTTATTTATTTATTTTGTATTTGTTGAAATTGTTAGCATAGTACTGTATAGTACTGCGATCGCTCTTCTTTGTTTAAATTGTTTTTTTTTTCTCCTCTCTTTCTTTTTGCTGGTATCGTTGTCGCTGATGTTGGTGTCTTCCTCTCCCCTGCTGCATGTTGATGTTGCTTATATTCTTCGATTGTTAGGGTAAGTGGTGCTATTCTCAACTCAACACTTCGGGTCCCCTCTCCGGTTGATGGGCGGTAGGGTCTTCACTCTTTTTAGCACCTTCCATTTCTCGAATACTGTCTGGCAGGATCGCCATGTAATAGCATTGGCGGAATAAAACTTAGATACACAGTTGATGGATATTGTATATTGAATGACTTTATTTATTATTATTTTCACCTTATATATACTTATCTATACACAATTATATTTAGTGGAAAGTGCAAGCGTAGCAAGAAGGCCCGAACTCAATTGTGTCATACATTACTCGGGCAATGCACTAGAAAAGGTTCAAGTGGTGCGATATGAATCGTCACTATTTAAGTTGGTCACTGAGTCATGCTGACACTCGCAATTATTGTTTGTTTTATTATTAATTATTGAGTTCCGGATTCTTGCAATATTACAGTCGAATTAACAGCAAACTGTGCTGCAAGCAAATTGGCTTTATCGATCGAGCTCACATAGGGAGTGTCATTGTGGACGATCGTTGGAACCGAGGATGACGTGGTGTTTCGTACGTTTTTTACAAATGACTAGAAATTTGTACTACCTTTGGGACATTGTAGTATTTTTTGCCTTAATTTCTGATCATGCAAAAATTTGGTTCGTCGAATATGACCAGACCATTACAGGTCTTTCTAGCTTGTTTGAACTTATTCCGGTTTTCCTCAGTCGGGTTGGCTTTATAACAACGGAAACTTACATCTCTGAACCTAATAACTTCTTTACAGCTCGAATCAAACCATGAGTTCTCTTTGGGTTTGATAGATTTCTCCCTATTCGGGATGAAATTTCTCATTCCACAAAGAATTAAATTTGTAATCATATCTGCGCTGGAATCAACGTCACTATCGAGGAAGCATAGTGACCAGTTAAAGTTCCTGAAAAATTCATTGAGACCGTCCCAGTTGGCATTCTCATATTGCCAAACGGTTCTCATAGGAGTTTTTTCTTTAACTGAGTTTTTTAGACATGAGAATTTTGCAGATACGATACAATGATCTGATGTGTGAGAGGCGGTAATACACTGATTGTGTATTTATTAGGGTCAGAGGTAAGAAACAAGTCTAGGGTGTTGGCGGATTGACCTGCAACGTCAGGGATTCGAGTTGGCTCATCGACAAGCTGAGTTAATTGATTTAACTCAGCAAAGATCTCAACATACCTTCCTTCCGGTGTTGACTGGCCAGAATAACGAAGCCAAGAAGAATTATCTACATTGAAATCGCCCGCAATGACAATTCTTTGAATGGAGTCAGACAGAGCATAAAATTCGTTAAAAGTTGAATTTCTGTCCAGATTTGGACTTCGATATAAAAAACATGCGTGGATGATGTGCTTATTTACCGTGAATTTTAACCACATGAAGTTAAAGTTTGTGTTAGAGCACAAACCATATTGTGGCTGAAGTTGGTGGCCGCAGTAACTGCTGTCTCGGTCAGCTCAGTGTCCCTGCCGTCCTTAACTGAGACATTTGGCGCTACAAGGTGAAGATTAAGCAAGTTGATAACGGTATGAATGTTTCGATTCGCACTTACACAATTGAATTTCTCGCGCTGTTGCACTCTATGAAACCAGAAGAATTCGCTTTAGTTGCAGCCGCAAGAGTCGTTTTATTGGTCGGCTTCCATCATATTCCTTGGCGGCTGAGGAATAGGAGGGCGTTAGAAATCCTAAAGAAATATAGAGGAGGGCGTTAGAAATCCTAAAGAAATATAGAATTTAAAACATTGATATTATTTTATTAAGAGAAATAAGATATAAAATAAACTCACCTGGGAATTAGCGCTCTAGTTTTGAGCAAAGTTTCCAAATATCTTGAGGGAAGTTGCTTTCTGTATCATGGTTTGTAGTCGGCAGCATCCAAAATGAAAACACTAAGTAGATGCTTAAAAAGTCGATTATTATTGCTATGTATGTATATCTTCTTGACTGAGATTTAACTTACTTTTTTAAAGTTCTTATGTATTTAGGTATGAATTCGAAGAAGATGGTTCCGCATAAACAAGATGCCACATTCCATGCAACGTTTAGGAAAAAAATGAAGATCGAACGAAGTAAATGTAATCCGTATTTAGGGCAAAGATTTGTACACTTCCCAAATTTCTTGAGGGTATTTGATTTCTATTCGTTGAAATACCAGATTGGTGCTAGTCAAGTATGTAATTGGAATAATTCATAGCTGAAACAAAGTAACTAAAATATTCTTTTGCTTACGAGATTCTTTTTTTTAATGTACCTAATTGAACTCCAAGTAGAAAAAGTCTCATTATTTTCTTCTGGTTTTTAGTCTATCGTTTATTCAATAAAACGCACTTGATCAGGCAAGACGGGTACCGGTCGGTTCTCTTGGTAAGTATTTTTCTCTATGGCAATTCCAGAGGTGCTGCATATGGATCACTAACCGAAGCTCCCATGCCACCAATAAATGTTTGATTTCCTTCTTCGTCTCCTGTTGTACTTCCGTTTAAAATGAGAAGGCCATTGTCATTACAGAACTAATTCTCCATTCCGGCATTGAAGACTGAAATGTCCTCATCTAACATTTTTTACAACTACCTACTCATTCATGTCTCCGATTACTATTGGGATAAGGACCCCGTTTTCTGTTAGGAAGCAATAAAGAACATTGATGTCATTTTGCATACTTTGCTCCTCTCAAGTATACCGGAGAAATCGAAATTACGCTGCTACATTAACAATTTAATGATGTCAATACTACCAGAGTTTATATACTCATGAGTTACACCTTGTTTTACTAAATTTTTTTTCTGATATACATTTTCGGGAAATCAAAAATGAGCTAAGCATGCTTTCTAACTTCATATTTATTTAGCGCTTCGTAAATTTTGGGGTTCTCGTCGTGGTGACTTATGTCATTTGCAACAGTGTAAGGATTATGTTAATTCATTGCTCTTGTTGTTACTCTGTACAACTTTGTAGCTTCTACATTAGTATGGTATTAGGATTAGGATTAGTATGGTATTAGGTATTAGGATTACCAGAAGCATCAGTGCAACTATTTGTAAATTTTGATATGGCATCATTCATTGTAGTAAATGTACCAGCTTGCAACATAAGTTTAACACTGTCCACTGAACAGTTCTTGCACATTGCTTTTACTGCCGTCTGTGTAGCATATTTTGTTGCCAACTCAGTTGTTAAGCCATCAGAAATGTATGCTCCCTCTAGTGATTTTGTTAACGCTTCTATCTCACCAGTGTATTGGTTTGCGGTCTTATTACGTTGTTGTATATTCATGATTTTGGCAGTCAGAACTTCAACTGATTCACCTTTTACCTTAGTTTTAAATCTATCTTTAATGTTTTGTAGTGTTTGTTCGTTGTTAATCAAGTTTCTAGCCGTTCCCTTAAGCTTATTTTTGACTATCAAAACCGCGGTGGCTTCATGAGTCTCTTTAATCTGTTCAAGGATATCTATTGCATCTAAAAAACGTGTTAAATTTTCTGCACTACCATCGAACTCTGGAAGAATTGATGAGGCTAACTTTATGAATTCTACTGCTGTTACTGGCATTTTGGTTTCTATTGGATTTTGTTTAAACTGATGTTTTTCTACACTATGATAACCACTTAATAAATCGTCTGTATTTTCTTCCTTTTCTAACTGAGAATTGTCTTCATTTATCAGGAATAATTTTTCAAATTTAATTTGTATGTCTTCAGCGTAGGTGGAAGGTACTTCTATCAACTTGTCTCTAACTCTAATAAAAATATCTTGTCCCTGTTCTTTATGAACGTTCGCTATCTCCACAGGTAGATTTCATAAACTTTCAGATATCCCATTTAAAGCTGCTAATATTGTTATGCAATGTTTGATTATCGTTTCCCTACGAATGGGAACATTTTTGTTAATACATTTATAAGCCATATCTGCTTCTGCTTTTCTAGTTACTAACTCTGTAAGTATTTTATCCCACTGACACATGTGTTACTGTGTATGTATGGTTCGTATGCGTATATTTACATATATACACATATGTGTGATAATCTGATAATGAAGAGTCGGACAAGTTTACTTTAAGACTTTATTATATCGACTGACTCTAGTGAATACTACAATGATCTTTTGTTATTCTTAATATAATACATATTATATATACATATGTGATATTTACATTGTATGGGTGTATGTAAATATACTCACAACAATATGTAGATATTTATCTATTTATTTATATTTTCATACATATATATTTTTTTATAATTTTTTTTTTCTTTTAATTAGAACTAAATAAAAATAAACTGAAATAAGAAATGAAACTTAAAAATGTTTTATATTTTTATAGTTTTATAGTTAACAAACCCCTTTGTTTTGGGTGTATCTTTTTTTAAAAAAATTATTGTGTGTTGAGTACAATTTTCTTTTTTTAGATATTAATATAAGAATTAATAAAAACCACCAAATGTCATTTAAATGACTGGTGTGATCTACGACTTTAATAGTGTTTATAACATTTACAGTTGGGTTTTCGACTCTAGATTGTCCCCAACCCATTTTAAATTTTTATTTTATTAAGTTTAAAGGGAAAAATATTTGCCCATAAATAAGCAGCCGTGAGGTTGCCAGAATTTAATTATTTATTTATTTATTTTGTATTTGTTGAAATTGTTAGCATAGTACTGTATAGTACTGCGATCGCTCTTCTTTGTTTAAATTGTTTTTTTTTCTCCTCTCTTTCTTTTTGCTGGTATCGTTGTCGCTGATGTTGGTGTCTTCCTCTCCCCTGCTGCATGTTGATGTTGCTTATATTCTTCGATTGTTAGGGTAAGTGGTGCTATTCTCAACTCAACACTTCGGGTCCCCTCTCCGGTTGATGGGCGGTAGGGTCTTCACTCTTTTTAGCACCTTCCATTTCTCGAATACTGTCTGGCAGGATCGCCATGTAATAGCATTGGCGGAATAAAACTCAGATACACAGTTGATGGATATTGTATATTGAATGACTTTATTTATTATTATTTTCACCTTATATATACTTATCTATACACAATTATATTTAGTGGAAAGTGCAAGCGTAGCAAGAAGGCCCGAACTCAATTGTGTCATACATTACTCGGGCAATGCACTAGAAAAGGTTCAAGTGGTGCGATATGAATCGTCACTATTTAAGTTGGTCACTGAGTCATGCTGACACTCGCAATTATTGTTTGTTTTATTATTAATTATTGAGTTCCGGATTCTTGCAATATTACAGTCGAATTAACAGCAAACTGTGCTGCAAGCAAATTGGCTTTATCGATCGAGCTCATATAGGGAGTGTCATTGTGGACGAGCGTTGGAACCGAGGATGACGTGGTGTTTCGTACGTTTTTTACAAATGACTAGAAATTTGTACTACCTTTGGGACATTGTAGTATTTTTTGCCTTAATTTCTGATCATGCAAAAATTTGGTTCGTCGAATATGACCAGACCATTACAGGTCTTTCTAGATTGTTTGAACTTATTTCGGTTTTCCTCAGTCGGGTTGGCTTTATAACAACGGAAACTTACATCTCTGAACCTAATAACTTCTTTACAGCTCGAATCAAACCATGAGTTCTCTTTGGGTTTGATAGATTTCTCCCTATTCGGGATGAAATTTCTCATTCCACAAAGAATTAAATTTGTAATCATATCTGCGCTGGAATCAACGTCACTATCGAGGAAGCATAGTGACCAGTTAAAGTTCCTGAAAAATTCATTGAGACCGTCCCAGTTGGCATTCTCATATTGCCAAACGGTTCTCATAGGAGTTTTTTCTTTAACTGAGTTTTTTAGACATGAGAATTTTGCAGATACGATACAATGATCTGATGTGTGAGAGGCGGTAATACACTGATTGTGTATTTATTAGGGTCAGAGGTAAGAAACAAGTCTAGGGTGTTGGCGGATTGACCTGCAACGTCAGGGATTCGAGTTGGCTCATCGACAAGCTGAGTTAATTGATTTAACTCAGCAAAGATCTCAACATACCTTCCTTCCGGTGTTGACTGGCCAGAATAACGAAGCCAAGAAGAATTATCTACATTGAAATCGCCCGCAATGACAATTCTTTGAATGGAGTCAGACAGAGCATCAAATTCGTTAAAAGTTGAATTTCTGTCCAGATTTGGACTTCGATATAAAAAACATGCGTGGATGATGTGCTTATTTACCGTGAATTTTAACCACATGAAGTTAAAGTTTGTGTTAGAGCACAAACCATATTGTGGCTGAAGTTGGTGGCCGCAGTAACTGCTGTCTCGGTCAGCTCAGTGTCCCTGCCGTCCTTAACTGAGACATTTGGCGCTACAAGGTGAAGATTAAGCAAGTTGATAACGATATGAATGTTTCGATTCGCACTTACACAATTGAATTTCTCGCGCTGTTGCACTCTATGAAACCAGAAGAATTCGCTTTAGTTGCAGCCGCAAGAGTCGTTTTATTGGTCGGCTTCCATCATATTCCTTGGCGGCTGAGGAATAGGAGGGCGTTAGAAATCCTAAAGAAATATAGAATTTAAAATATCGATATTAACATTACTTGTAAGTAAATTAATTATCTTACCTAATTTGCCTGCATAATCTGCCGTTGCTATTGCTGCTGTTGAGTCATTCCAAAACTGGGCGATCGACTATTGACTGTCGAAGCTTTCACTTGGATCTTTGACTTGAATTTCAAATAGTCGATGTCATAGCTGAGGAAGCTTGTTAATTCGGAATTGAATTCGTAATTTTGGTGGTGTTGTTGCTGCTGGTGTTGTTGGATAGCATGCATCTGACTATTGGCAGAGGCGGTGACTCCTCCACTGTCAACGCTTGCGCTCAACATAGCCGCAATTGAGTGCAGAAATACTTAACTTCAACGTCTGTGGTTAAAAACATTGATATTATTTTATTAAGAGAAATAAGATATAAAATAAACTCACCTGGAAATTAGCGCTCTAGTTTTGAGCAAAGTTTCCAAATTTCTTGAGGGAAGTTGCTCTCTGTATCATGGTTTGTAGTCGGCAGCATCCAAAATGAAAACACTAAGTAGATGCTTAAAAAGTCGATTATTATTGCTATGTATGTATATCTTCTTGACTGAGATTTAACTTACTTTTTTAAAGTTCTTATGTATTTAGGTATGAATTCGAAGAAGATGGTTCCGCATAAACAAGATGCCACATTCCATGCAACGTTTAGGAAAAAAATGAAGATCGAACGAAGTAAATGTAATCCGTATTTAGGGCAAAGATTTGTACACTTCCCAAATTTCTTGAGGGTATTTGATTTCTATTCGTTGAAATACCAGATTGGTGCTAGTCAAGTATGTAATTGGAATAATTCATAGCTGAAACAAAGTAACTAAAATATTCTTTTGCTTACGAGATTCTTTTTTTTAATGTACCTAATTGAACTCCAAGTAGAAAAAGTCTCATTATTTTCTTCTGGTTTTTAGTCTATCGTTTATTCAATAAAACGCACTTGATCAGGCAAGACGGGTACCGGTCGGTTCTCTTGGTAAGTATTTTTCTCTATGGCAATTCCAGAGGTGCTGCATATGGATCACTAACCGAAGCTCCCATGCCACCAATAAATGTTTGATTTCCTTCTTCGTCTCCTGTTGTACTTCCGTTTAAAATGAGAAGGCCATTGTCATTACAGAACTAATTCTCCATTCCGGCATTGAAGACTGAAATGTCCTCATCTAACATTTTTTACAACTACCTACTCATTCATGTCTCCGATTACTATTGGGATAAGGACCCCGTTTTCTGTTAGGAAGCAATAAAGAACATTGATGTCATTTTGCATACTTTGCTCCTCTCAAGTATACCGGAGGAATCGAAATTACGCTGCTACATTAACAATTTAATGATGTCAATACCACCAGAGTTTATATACTCATGAGTTACACCTTGTTTTACTAAATTTTTTTTCTGATATACATTTTCGGGAAATCAAAAATGAGCTAAGCATGCTTTCTAACTTCATATTTATTTAGCGCTTCGTAAATTTTGGGGTTCTCGTCGTGGTGACTTATGTCATTTGCAACAGTGTAAGGATTATGTTAATTCATTGCTCTTGTTGTTACTCTGTACACTTTTGTAGCTTCTACATTAGTATGGTATTAGGATTAGGATTAGTATGGTATTAGGTATTAGGATTACCAGAAGCATCAGTGCAACTATTTGTAAATTTTGATATGGCATCATTCATTGTAGTAAATGTACCAGCTTGCAACATAAGTTTAACACTGTCCACTGAACAGTTCTTGCACATTGCTTTTACTGCCGTCTGTGTAGCATATTTTGTTGCCAACTCAGTTGTTAAGCCATCAGAAATGTATGCTCCCTCTAGTGATTTTGTTAACGCTTCTATCTCACCAGTGTATTGGTTTGCGGTCTTATTACGTTGTTGTATATTCATGATTTTGGCAGTCAGAACTTCAACTGATTCACCTTTTACCTTAGTTTTAAATCTATCTTTAATGTTTTGTAGTGTTTGTTCGTTGTTAATCAAGTTTCTAGCCGTTCCCTTAAGCTTATTTTTGACTATCAAAACCGCGGTGGCTTCATGAGTCTCTTTAATCTGGATATTCAAGGATATCTATTGCATCTAAAAAACGTGTTAAATTTTCTGCACTACCATCGAACTCTGGAAGAATTGATGAGGCTAACTTTATGAATTCTACTGCTGTTACTGGCATTTTGGTTTCTATTGGATTTTGTTTAAACTGATGTTTTTCTACACTATGATAACCACTTAATAAATCGTCTGTATTTTCTTCCTTTTCTAACTGAGAATTGTCTTCATTTATCAGGAATAATTCTTCAAATTTAATTTGTATGTCTTCAGCGTAGGTGGAAGGTACTTCTATCAACTTGTCTCTAACTCTAATAAAAATTTCTTGTCCCTGTTCTTTATGAACGTTCGCTATCTCCACAGGTAGATTTCATAAACTTTCAGATATCCCATTTAAAGCTGCTAATATTGTTATGCAATGTTTGATTATCGTTTCCCTACGAATGGGAACATTTTTGTTAATACATTTATAAGCCATATCTGCTTCTGCTTTTCTAGTTACTAACTCTGTAAGTATTTTATCCCACTGACACATGTGTTACTGTGTATGTATGGTTCGTATGCGTATATTTACATATATACACATATGTGTGATAATCTGATAACGAAGAGTCGGACAAGTTTACTTTAAGACTTTATTATATCGACTGACTCTAGTGAATACTACAATGATCTTTTGTTATTCTTAATATAATACATATTATATATACATATGTGATATTTACATTGTATGGGTGTATGTACATATACTCACAACATCCTTTTCTTTTTATTGATTTTATTAATTAACTGATAATGATTAATGTAATGATTTATAATTCAAAATAAGTTAAATTCAATTCATTATTAGTTCATAACATTGTTTACTTCATTACAAATTGAAAAAAAAAAAAAATAAAAATACTAATCAGTTATATTTTAAGTGAGTTATGCATAAAATAAAGTTTAATTTTTTATAAATAATCTGATGGTGCGTATCTTTTAGGAGGTTTCACTAATCTACCTGATTTTATTCTAACAGATGATGGATCACTTATTTCATTGTTACCATGGGACTCTTTTTGGATTTCGTTTAAATCTAAATACGACGATGGTGTTTCAGCCATGTCTTCGTGATTTTCTTTTCGATTTCCATTTGTATCTGGTATCTTTAATATATGTTCTCGACTTCTGCGATAAATACCACCAGAGACATCTTCCAAAACAAACGAACGCGGTTCTTTATTTGCTAACAATGGTAGCTGGCATCCAACGGGATTTAAGATCTTTCTTATAATAGACTTTGTCTTTACATTTAAGAGGCAATAGATCTTTAGTATTTTTATCATAATTTTGTTTCATTTTAAGATTATATTTGTGCATGTTCAATTGATGTTTCTTTTTATTGATTTTTACCGGATATAAAATCTTTTTTATATTTGGTAACTTGGTTCGCAACCTGCGCGACATTAAAAGTTCCGACGGCGAATGAAAATTTGCTTTTGGGGTAGATCGATACTCTAGTAAAGCTATATATGGATCAGATTTTGTTTCTAAGCATTTTAGTAAAAGTGATTTTATAGTTTTTATATATCTTTCAGCTAGACCGTTAGAACGCGGAAGATATGGGCTAGATGTTATATGCTCAATATCCCATTCTTCACAAAACTCGTTAAACGCGTTTGCGTTAAATGGAGGTCCATTGTCGGTAACGAGTTTTTCTGGGATTCCTTGGCGAGCAAACGTTGATTTGAAAGCTGTTATTACTTGCTGTGAAGAAGATTTATTATTGAGAGGAATAACGATTTATAGTAAAAGTTACAAATAAAAGATTTTTCTATAACAAAATTTATTTGAATAAGTTGGAATGTGGAGTTTGTTTGTTGTTGTAGATTTGTTTCTTACTACAATAAACTTTGTTATAGAAATGTTGTCATCTTTTTTTTTAAAAAAAAAACTGTGCTAAGAATATTAAAATAAATTTTTTTTTTTCTTTAAACTCGATGCAAAAGATTATAAAAGTCTCAATTAAAATAATTTGTTTTCCTCTTGCGTGTCTACTTTATATTCGTACACATTTATGTTTACTTAAAATTATTAAATATTCGAATTATATATTTGTATCGTGTGAAGGTACAAAACTTTTGTACTTAAATTTAAAACTGTGATAATCTGATAATGAAGAGTCGGACAAGTTTACTTTAAGACTTTATTATATCGACTGACTCTAGTGAATACTACAATGATCTTTTGTTATTCTTAATATAATACATATTATATATACATATGTGATATTTACATTGTATGGGTGTATGTACATATACTCACAACAATATGTAGATATTTATCTATTTATTTATATTTTCATACATATATATTTTTTTTATAATTTTTTTTTTCTTTTAATTAGAACTAAATAAAAAAAATGGTTGCCTGTAAAGTCGGTTTTACGGGCGAAGATTTTACGTGACAACGTCTTTTTCTCGGTAGAATATTTATTGATATGAATATAATTAAATTGCACAATAGGAACAAGGAATTGAATGAAAATAAGAATTGCACAAATTTTTTAAACTAATAATTTACTTAACACTATCAACATTTATCAATAGTATGACATAACCTATAAACTCAGTTTCTCAACTTTTGTGTCAATCTAACAATTAATCAATCAATCATAGTTTACGATAATGAAATATCAGTGTACAATTATTTACCTTTATTGTTGTAGTTGTTGTAAATGACGAATCTAAGCACTCCACATTTTCACTACAGGCACAGCTGACGATACTTTAACCACACGTGTGAACTTGTATTATGACGCTTTCTTGTTTTTCCAACGCCAAGAACGTTCGAGAAAGACAAAGACAGAGACACAAGCATGCGCCGATTCAATGCGCCTAATTCTCTAGTGCTGCGCGCGCGGCAGACCGATCATATTTGAGTGGGAGAGAGACGCAAGGCATTCGGCGGGCCTCTCTCTCGTTCGGTGACTCATCGTAACGTTACCGGGCGTTACACTTTTTCATAAGTGACTCCCAGCCGCAACCTAATTTAAGACGTTGTCACGTCAATAAACTGAAATAAGAAATGAAACTTAAAAATGTTTTATATTTTTATAGTTTTATAGTTAACAAACCCCTTTGTTTTGGGTGTATCTTTTTTTAAAAAAATTATTGTGTGTTGAGTACAATTTTCTTTTTTTAGATATTAATATAAGAATTAATAAAAACCACCAAATGTCATTTAAATGACTGGTGTGATCTACGACTTTAATAGTGTTTATAACATTTACAGTTGGGTTTTCGACTCTAGATTGTCCCCAAACCATTTTAAATTTTTATTTTATTAAGTTTAAAGGGAAAAATATTTGCCCATAAATAAGCAGCCGTGAGGTTGCCAGAATTTTATTATTTATTTATTTATTTTGTATTTGTTGAAATTGTTAGCATAGTACTGTATAGTACTGCGATCGCTCTTCTTTGTTTAAATTGTTTTTTTTTCTCCTCTCTTTCTTTTTGCTGGTATCGTTGTCGCTGATGTTGGTGTCTTCCTCTCCCCTGCTGCATGTTGATGTTGCTTATATTCTTCGATTGTTAGGGTAAGTGGTGCTATTCTCAACTCAACACTTCGGGTCCCCTCTCCGGTTGATGGGCGGTAGGGTCTTCACTCTTTTTAGCACCTTCCATTTCTCGAATACTGTGTCTGGCAGGATCGCCATGTAATAGCATTGGCGGAATAAAACTCAGATACACAGTTGATGGATATTGTATATTGAATGACTTTATTTATTATTATTTTCACCTTATATATACTTATCTATACACAATTATATTTAGTGGAAAGTGCAAGCGTAGCAAGAAGGCCCGAACTCAATTGTGTCATACATTACTCGGGCAATGCACTAGAAAAGGTTCAAGTGGTGCGATATGAATCGTCACTATTTAAGTTGGTCACTGAGTCATGCTGACACTCGCAATTATTGTTTGTTTTATTATTAATTATTGAGTTCCGGATTCTTGCAATATTACAGTCGAATTAACAGCAAACTGTGCTGCAAGCAAATTGGCTTTATCGATCGAGCTCACATAGGGAGTGTCATTGTGGACGAGCGTTGGAACCGAGGATGACGTGGTGTTTCGTACGTTTTTTACAAATGACTAGAAATTTGTACTACCTTTGGGACATTGTAGTATTTTTTGCCTTAATTTCTGATCATGCAAAAATTTGGTTCGTCGAATATGACCAGACCATTACAGGTCTTTCTAGCTTGTTTGAACTTATTCCGGTTTTCCTCAGTCGGGTTGGCTTTATAACAACGGAAACTTACATCTCTGAACCTAATAACTTCTTTACAGCTCGAATCAAACCATGAGTTCTCTTTGGGTTTGATAGATTTCTCCCTATTCGGGATGAAATTTCTCATTCCGCAAAGAATTAAATTTGTAATCATATCTGCGCTGGAATCAACGTCACTATCGAGGAAGCATAGTGACCAGTTAAAGTTCCTGAAAAATTCATTGAGACCGTCCCAGTTGGCATTCTCATATTGCCAAACGGTTCTCATAGGAGTTTTTTCTTTAACTGAGTTTTTTAGACATGAGAATTTTGCAGATACGATACAATGATCTGATGTGTGAGAGGCGGTAATACACTGATTGTGTATTTATTAGGGTCAGAGGTAAGAAACAAGTCTAGGGTGTTGGCGGATTGACCTGCAACGTCAGGGATTCGAGTTGGCTCATCGACAAGCTGAGTTAATTGATTTAACTCAGCAAAGATCTCAACATACCTTCCTTCCGGTGTTGACTGGCCAGAATAACGAAGCCAAGAAGAATTATCTACATTGAAATCGCCCGCAATGACAATTCTTTGAATGGAGTCAGACAGAGCATCAAATTCGTTAAAAGTTGAATTTCTGTCCAGATTTGGACTTCGATATAAAAAACATGCGTGGATGATGTGCTTATTTACCGTGCATTTTAACCACATGAAGTTAAAGTTTGTGTTAGAGCACAAACCATATTGTGGCTGAAGTTGGTGGCCGCAGTAACTGCTGTCTCGGTCAGCTCAGTGTCCCTGCCGTCCTTAACTGAGACATTTGGCGCTACAAGGTGAAGATTAAGCAAGTTGATAACGATATGAATGTTTCGATTCGCACTTACACAATTGAATTTCTCGCGCTGTTGCACTCTATGAAACCAGAAGAATTCGCTTTAGTTGCAGCCGCAAGAGTCGTTTTATTGGTCGGCTTCCATCATATTCCTTGGCGGCTGAGGAATAGGAGGGCGTTAGAAATCCTAAAGAAATATAGAATTTAAAATATCGATATTAACATTACTTGTAAGTAAATTAATTATCTTACCTAATTTGCCTGCATAATCTGCCGTTGCTATTGCTGCTGTTGAGTCATTCCAAAACTGGGCGATCGACTATTGACTGTCGAAGCTTTCACTTGGATCTTTGACTTGAATTTCAAATAGTCGATGTCATAGCTGAGGAAGCTTGTTAATTCGGAATTGAATTCGTAATTTTGGTGGTGTTGTTGCTGCTGGTGTTGTTGGATAGCATGCATCTGACTATTGGCAGAGGCGGTGACTCCTCCACTGTCAACGCTTGCGCTCAACATAGCCGCAATTGAGTGCAGAAATACTTAACTTCAACGTCTGTGGTTAAAAACATTGATATTATTTTATTAAGAGAAATAAGATATAAAATAAACTCACCTGGAAATTAGCGCTCTAGTTTTGAGCAAAGTTTCCAAATTTCTTGAGGGAAGTTGCTCTCTGTATCATGGTTTGTAGTCGGCAGCATCCAAAATGAAAACACTAAGTAGATGCTTAAAAAGTCGATTATTATTGCTATGTATGTATATCTTCTTGACTGAGATTTAACTTACTTTTTTAAAGTTCTTATGTATTTAGGTATGAATTCGAAGAAGATGGTTCCGCATAAACAAGATGCCACATTCCATGCAACGTTTAGGAAAAAAATGAAGATCGAACGAAGTAAATGTAATCCGTATTTAGGGCAAAGATTTGTACACTTCCCAAATTTCTTGAGGGTATTTGATTTCTATTCGTTGAAATACCAGATTGGTGCTAGTCAAGTATGTAATTGGAATAATTCATAGCTGAAACAAAGTAACTAAAATATTCTTTTGCTTACGAGATTCTTTTTTTTAATGTACCTAATTGAACTCCAAGTAGAAAAAGTCTCATTATTTTCTTCTGGTTTTTAGTCTATCGTTTATTCAATAAAACGCACTTGATCAGGCAAGACGGGTACCGGTCGGTTCTCTTGGTAAGTATTTTTCTCTATGGCAATTCCAGAGGTGCTGCATATGGATCACTAACCGAAGCTCCCATGCCACCAATAAATGTTTGATTTCCTTCTTCGTCTCCTGTTGTACTTCCGTTTAAAATGAGAAGGCCATTGTCATTACAGAACTAATTCTCCATTCCGGCATTGAAGACTGAAATGTCCTCATCTAACATTTTTTACAACTACCTACTCATTCATGTCTCCGATTACTATTGGGATAAGGACCCCGTTTTCTGTTAGGAAGCAATAAAGAACATTGATGTCATTTTGCATACTTTGCTCCTCTCAAGTATACCGGAGGAATCGAAATTACGCTGCTACATTAACAATTTAATGATGTCAATACCACCAGAGTTTATATACTCATGAGTTACACCTTGTTTTACTAAATTTTTTTTCTGATATACATTTTCGGGAAATCAAAAATGAGCTAAGCATGCTTTCTAACTTCATATTTATTTAGCGCTTCGTAAATTTTGGGGTTCTCGTCGTGGTGACTTATGTCATTTGCAACAGTGTAAGGATTATGTTAATTCATTGCTCTTGTTGTTACTCTGTACACTTTTGTAGCTTCTACATTAGTATGGTATTAGGATTAGGATTAGTATGGTATTAGGTATTAGGATTACCAGAAGCATCAGTGCAACTATTTGTAAATTTTGATATGGCATCATTCATTGTAGTAAATGTACCAGCTTGCAACATAAGTTTAACACTGTCCACTGAACAGTTCTTGCACATTGCTTTTACTGCCGTCTGTGTAGCATATTTTGTTGCCAACTCAGTTGTTAAGCCATCAGAAATGTATGCTCCCTCTAGTGATTTTGTTAACGCTTCTATCTCACCAGTGTATTGGTTTGCGGTCTTATTACGTTGTTGTATATTCATGATTTTGGCAGTCAGAACTTCAACTGATTCACCTTTTACCTTAGTTTTAAATCTATCTTTAATGTTTTGTAGTGTTTGTTCGTTGTTAATCAAGTTTCTAGCCGTTCCCTTAAGCTTATTTTTGACTATCAAAACCGCGGTGGCTTCATGAGTCTCTTTAATCTGGATATTCAAGGATATCTATTGCATCTAAAAAACGTGTTAAATTTTCTGCACTACCATCGAACTCTGGAAGAATTGATGAGGCTAACTTTATGAATTCTACTGCTGTTACTGGCATTTTGGTTTCTATTGGATTTTGTTTAAACTGATGTTTTTCTACACTATGATAACCACTTAATAAATCGTCTGTATTTTCTTCCTTTTCTAACTGAGAATTGTCTTCATTTATCAGGAATAATTCTTCAAATTTAATTTGTATGTCTTCAGCGTAGGTGGAAGGTACTTCTATCAACTTGTCTCTAACTCTAATAAAAATTTCTTGTCCCTGTTCTTTATGAACGTTCGCTATCTCCACAGGTAGATTTCATAAACTTTCAGATATCCCATTTAAAGCTGCTAATATTGTTATGCAATGTTTGATTATCGTTTCCCTACGAATGGGAACATTTTTGTTAATACATTTATAAGCCATATCTGCTTCTGCTTTTCTAGTTACTAACTCTGTAAGTATTTTATCCCACTGACACATGTGTTACTGTGTATGTATGGTTCGTATGCGTATATTTACATATATACACATATGTGTGATAATCTGATAATGAAGAGTCGGACAAGTTTACTTTAAGACTTTATTATATCGACTGACTCTAGTGAATACTACAATGATCTTTTGTTATTCTTAATATAATACATATTATATATACATATGTGATATTTACATTGTATGGGTGTATGTACATATACTCACAACATCCTTTTCTTTTTATTGATTTTATTAATTAACTGATAATGATTAATGTAATGATTTATAATTCAAAATAAGTTAAATTCAATTCATTATTAGTTCATAACATTGTTTACTTCATTACAAATTGAAAAAAAAAAAAATAAAAATACTAATCAGTTATATTTTAAGTGAGTTATGCATAAAATAAAGTTTAATTTTTTATAAATAATCTGATGGTGCGTATCTTTTAGGAGGTTTCACTAATCTACCTGATTTTATTCTAACAGATGATGGATCACTTATTTCATTGTTACCATGGGATTCTTTTTGGATTTCGTTTAAATCTAAATACGACGATGGTGTTTCAGCCATGTCTTCGTGATTTTCTTTTCGATATCCATTTGTATCTGGTATCTTTAATATATGTTCTCGACTTCTGCGATAAATACCACCAGAGACATCTTCCAAAACAAACGAACGCGGTTCTTTATTTGCTAACAATGGTAGCTGGCATCCAACGGGATTTAAGATCTTTCTTATAATAGACTTTGTCTTTACATTTAAGAGGCAATAGATCTTTAGTATTTTTATCATAATTTTGTTTCATTTTAAGATTATATTTGTGCATGTTCAATTGATGTTTCTTTTTATTGATTTTTACCGGATATAAAATCTTTTTTATATTTGGTAACTTGGTTCGCAACCTGCGCGACATTAAAAGTTCCGACGGCGAATGAAAATTTGCTTTTGGGGTAGATCGATACTCTAGTAAAGCTATATATGGATCAGATTTTGTTTCTAAGCATTTTAGTAAAAGTGATTTTATAGTTTTTATAGATCTTTCAGCTAGACCGTTAGAACGCGGAAGATATGGGCTAGATGTTATATGCTCAATATCCCATTCTTCACAAAACTCGTTAAACGCGTTTGCGTTAAATGGAGGTCCATTGTCGGTAACGAGTTTTTCTGGGATTCCATGGCGAGCAAACGTTGATTTGAAAGCTGTTATTACTTGCTGTGAAGAAGATTTATTATTGAGAGGAATAACGATTTATAGTAAAAGTTACAAATAAAAGATTTTTCTATAACAAAATTTATTTGAATAAGTTGGAATGTGGAGTTTGTTTGTTGTTGTAGATTTGTTTCTTACTACAATAAACTTTGTTATAGAAATGTTGTCATCTTTTTTTTTAAAAAAAAAACTGTGCTAAGAATATTAAAATAAATTTTTTTTTTTCTTTAAACTCGATGCAAAAGATTATAAAAGTCTCAATTAAAATAATTTGTTTTCCTCTTGCGTGTCTACTTTATATTCGTACACATTTATGTTTACTTAAAATTATTAAATATTCGAATTATATATTTGTATCGTGTGAAGGTACAAAACTTTTGTACTTAAATTTAAAACTGTGATAATCTGATAATGAAGAGTCGGACAAGTTTACTTTAAGACTTTATTATATCGACTGACTCTAGTGAATACTACAATGATCTTTTGTTATTCTTAATATAATACATATTATATATACATATGTGATATTTACATTGTATGGGTGTATGTACATATACTCACAACAATATGTAGATATTTATCTATTTATTTATATTTTCATACATATATATTTTTTTTATAATTTTTTTTTTCTTTTAATTAGAACTAAATAAAAAAAATGGTTGCCTGTAAAGTCGGTTTTACGGGCGAAGATTTTACGTGACAACGTCTTTTTCTCGGTAGAATATTTATTGATATGAATATAATTAAATTGCACAATAGGAACAAGGAATTGAATGAAAATAAGAATTGCACAAATTTTTTAAACTAATAATTTACTTAACACTATCAACATTTATCAATAGTATGACATAACCTATAAACTCAGTTTCTCAACTTTTGTGTCAATCTAACAATTAATCAATCAATCATAGTTTACGATAATGAAATATCAGTGTACAATTATTTACCTTTATTGTTGTAGTTGTTGTAAATGACGAATCTAAGCACTCCACATTTTCACTACAGGCACAGCTGACGATACTTTAACCACACGTGTGAACTTGTATTATGACGCTTTCTTGTTTTTCCAACGCCAAGAACGTTCGAGAAAGACAAAGACAGAGACACAAGCATGCGCCGATTCAATGCGCCTAATTCTCTAGTGCTGCGCGCGCGGCAGACCGATCATATTTGAGTGGGAGAGAGACGCAAGGCATTCGGCGGGCCTCTCTCTCGTTCGGTGACTCATCGTAACGTTACCGGGCGTTACACTTTTTCATAAGTGACTCCCAGCCGCAACCTAATTTAAGACGTTGTCACGTCAATAAACTGAAATAAGAAATGAAACTTAAAAATGTTTTATATTTTTATAGTTTTATAGTTAACAAACCCCTTTGTTTTGGGTGTATCTTTTTTTAAAAAAATTATTGTGTGTTGAGTACAATTTTCTTTTTTTAGATATTAATATAAGAATTAATAAAAACCACCAAATGTCATTTAAATGACTGGTGTGATCTACGACTTTAATAGTGTTTATAACATTTACAGTTGGGTTTTCGACTCTAGATTGTCCCCAAACCATTTTAAATTTTTATTTTATTAAGTTTAAAGGGAAAAATATTTGCCCATAAATAAGCAGCCGTGAGGTTGCCAGAATTTTATTATTTATTTATTTATTTTGTATTTGTTGAAATTGTTAGCATAGTACTGTATAGTACTGCGATCGCTCTTCTTTGTTTAAATTGTTTTTTTTTCTCCTCTCTTTCTTTTTGCTGGTATCGTTGTCGCTGATGTTGGTGTCTTCCTCTCCCCTGCTGCATGTTGATGTTGATTATATTCTTCGATTGTTAGGGTAAGTGGTGCTATTCTCAACTCAACACTTCGGGTCCCCTCTCCGGTTGATGGGCGGTAGGGTCTTCACTCTTTTTAGCACCTTCCATTTCTCGAATACTGTGTCTGGCAGGATCGCCATGTAATAGCATTGGCGGAATAAAACTCAGATACACAGTTGATGGATATTGTATATTGAATGACTTTATTTATTATTATTTTCACCTTATATATACTTATCTATACACAATTATATTTAGTGGAAAGTGCAAGCGTAGCAAGAAGGCCCGAACTCAATTGTGTCATACATTACTCGGGCAATGCACTAGAAAAGGTTCAAGTGGTGCGATATGAATCGTCACTATTTAAGTTGGTCACTGAGTCATGCTGACACTCGCAATTATTGTTTGTTTTATTATTAATTATTGAGTTCCGGATTCTTGCAATATTACAGTCGAATTAACAGCAAACTGTGCTGCAAGCAAATTGGCTTTATCGATCGAGCTCACATAGGGAGTGTCATTGTGGACGAGCGTTGGAACCGAGGATGACGTGGTGTTTCGTACGTTTTTTACAAATGACTAGAAATTTGTACTACCTTTGGGACATTGTAGTATTTTTTGCCTTAATTTCTGATCATGCAAAAATTTGGTTCGTCGAATATGACCAGACCATTACAGGTCTTTCTAGCTTGTTTGAACTTATTCCGGTTTTCCTCAGTCGGGTTGGCTTTATAACAACGGAAACTTACATCTCTGAACCTAATAACTTCTTTACAGCTCGAATCAAACCATGAGTTCTCTTTGGGTTTGATAGATTTCTCCCTATTCGGGATGAAATTTCTCATTCCACAAAGAATTAAATTTGTAATCATATCTGCGCTGGAATCAACGTCACTATCGAGGAAGCATAGTGACCAGTTAAAGTTCCTGAAAAATTCATTGAGACCGTCCCAGTTGGCATTCTCATATTGCCAAACGGTTCTCATAGGAGTTTTTTCTTTAACTGAGTTTTTTAGACATGAGAATTTTGCAGATACGATACAATGATCTGATGTGTGAGAGGCGGTAATACACTGATTGTGTATTTATTAGGGTCAGAGGTAAGAAACAAGTCTAGGGTGTTGGCGGATTGACCTGCAACGTCAGGGATTCGAGTTGGCTCATCGACAAGCTGAGTTAATTGATTTAACTCAGCAAAGATCTCAACATACCTTCCTTCCGGTGTTGACTGGCCAGAATAACGAAGCCAAGAAGAATTATCTACATTGAAATCGCCCGCAATGACAATTCTTTGAATGGAGTCAGACAGAGCATCAAATTCGTTAAAAGTTGAATTTCTGTCCAGATTTGGACTTCGATATAAAAAACATGCGTGGATGATGTGCTTATTTACCGTGCATTTTAACCACATGAAGTTAAAGTTTGTGTTAGAGCACAAACCATATTGTGGCTGAAGTTGGTGGCCGCAGTAACTGCTGTCTCGGTCAGCTCAGTGTCCCTGCCGTCCTTAACTGAGACATTTGGCGCTACAAGGTGAAGATTAAGCAAGTTGATAACGATATGAATGTTTCGATTCGCACTTACACAATTGAATTTCTCGCGCTGTTGCACTCTATGAAACCAGAAGAATTCGCTTTAGTTGCAGCCGCAAGAGTCGTTTTATTGGTCGGCTTCCATCATATTCCTTGGCGGCTGAGGAATAGGAGGGCGTTAGAAATCCTAAAGAAATATAGAATTTAAAATATCGATGTTAACATTACTTGTAAGTAAATTAATTATCTTACCTAATTTGCCTGCATAATCTGCCGTTGCTATTGCTGCTGTTGAGTCATTCCAAAACTGGGCAATCGACTATTGACTGTCGAAGCTTTCACTTGGATCTTTGACTTGAATTTCAAATAGTCGATGTCATAGCTGAGGAAGCTTGTTAATTCGGAATTGAATTCGTAATTTTGGTGGTGATGTTGCTGCTGGTGTTGTTGGATAGCATGCTGTTACACTTTTTCTATCACTCGCGAGGGACGGCTTTTAAAATTATTTAATATTAATTATTTAAAACAAACAATAATAAAATAAAACTAAAACAAACTAAACCGATAAACAGACTAAGTCGACGACGGCTGCGTAGCGACGACGACGACGACGCACGCAACAAAATTATTAATATTAACTCGCACTCAAATGAGTACGAACACGACACAAAAGAGAATACAAAAAAAGTGCAACAATACAGCTCGTTGACGAAGCTGTAACCGCGGCTGCTCAGCTGGGCTGGGTTCTTTTGGAAGAATTTGTTTATAAATTATAACAATGTTGATTGATTTCTAAATCAATCAAATTGTTACAATTTGGAAATAAGTTATTGCAAGTACCTACAGTGGGGTACGTTGCAATAAAAATGGGCGCCAGGAATTTTTTTTAAAACCGAAAAAGAAAATTCCAAAACTCTTTATGATAAGTGAAACGATAGTAAACAAAGACACAACGCACGTTTGGTTTTAAATGTAATATTTATTTCTTTGGGAAACCGTGGGATTGAAGATCCCTGGACTAAAACCCAAAATGTTTTCAAAATAAAAGTTAAAAAAAATTACAATAAAATTGAAATTGAAGTTAAACAAAGAACCAAAGAAAATTCAAATGAAACAAAGAAAACAACTCGCAAAAGAAAATAGGTTCTTAATACCGGACGCGTCTTGAAAAAAATATTTAAACTCGAAAAGAACAAATAAACGACAGAAACAAATTACTTATCTTTTTTTTTTCTTCCTATTTTCCTCTTTCTCCCGATCCTCACACCTCGATCCTCGACTATTAGTTTTTCCTTCTAATTTCCTCGATTTCCCGATTTTCCAAATCCTTCTTCTCAAACTTTTCTTTTTCTTTTCAAAATTCCTCGAAACTTCCTTCTCTATCACTTATCGCTTGTAGGGCTCTATCAAGAGTGCCTTCCAAGCTAATTCCCAACTATGTTCTTCCTCCCTAGTCCATTCCAGTCACACACACATTCATCCAACACAAGCATCCGTTTTCGTGATTGTCGGTCACGGTATCGCGACTTCCTGGAAGCTTTACGCTCATCAGGAAAGCCACCGTTGTTGACTCTCAGCGAAACTTTGCTTTCACACACACAATCACGGTTTCGACAAGTTGTTGGATGAGTTTCCAAAACTTGCCGAAACATAATGGCGAGTTCAGACCCCTTCCCAACTATTCTTATTTTTCGAGAAAGTTTTAAGAAACAAAAATCGAGAAGAAGTCTAAACTAGGCATTTTCCTATTACTATTAATTACGCGCGAGGTTCGAGGTGTGAATTTCGTACCAAATGTTAAATTAAGCTACTTTAAAACGCGGCGTTAAAAACCCATTTTGTACATTAATAATTTAGTAAATTTACGTTACGAATTGAAACATTGAAATCAAAAAAAATATGTTGTTGTTGCTGTCAAAGTAAGGGTCCGCCTGACCTCATACTTCTTCGGCTCATCCGCCGGCATTTTCGACCTTGTCGAAAGAACTCGTCCCCGTTCTCGAACTCGATCACCTGCTTTGTTGCTTTTGCAAAATAAAGGCTAGGTACACCTGTGGTTGATGAGACCATGGTTGCCCTCAACTTTGCCGATATTTTGCAGCCACAACGAGAAAAAGAAAACAGCCAAAGGCTGGTTTTTGTTGCGGTAAAATTTACCGTAACAAATCCCACCCTTACCTCCCAAGAGATGTGTTTACTTTTCGAGAAAAGCAAACCATTTCTTAAGGCTCAGCCAGGGGTAGACAACAACAACAAAGGACCATCATTACATTTAAAAGAAAAAGAAAAAAAAATCATTAGTATGGCACGTTAAGTAAACAAAAATGACAATGAACAATCAAAAAAAAAATACTACAACAAAAGGGACTTGACTCAAACATCAACAACCGGTTTTAAATCTTTAACGTGCCACGTCCCACGCTCTTTACCGTGATCATCTACCAAAAGATATGTCCAAGGTGACATTCTCTTGCTGACCTTGAAAGGTCCTACAAATTTGGTCGCCAACTTCGCCGCGAAATAATTTGCTGCATCGGACAGCGCGAAGTTCCTACGCCAAACGAGATCACCCGAGTGATATTGCGCGTCCTTCCTACGTAAATTATAAGTTTTAGCAGCCTTCTTTCCCGCTGCTTCCAACTTCCTAGCTATGTCCTCTCTCAGTTTCCGAAACTGCCTTTCAATTTCCGTTGTATCCTGGTCCCTATCGCTATCCCTAATTCCTACTTCATGGCCACTAGTTACCATGTTCCTACCGAAATTTTCGAAGTATGGCGACACACCTAAAACCTCATGTTGCGAAGTTCGGATTGCACAGGCCACTTTTGCCAGTTGCGAATCCCAACTCCGCTGGTTTTCCGAAACATACGCCCGGAGCGTAGTCTTTATAATTTGATTAATCCGTTCCGCCGGATTCGCTTGCGGATGATAATTCGCCGTAAACCGAAGTTGTGACCCGTACGCTTCGCTAAGCGTTTTCAGTTCCTTGCCACGGAACTGGGGACCGTTGTCACAGACGATCCACTTAGGAATCCCGAAAAGAAGAAACACGTTTTCTTCCAACTCCCGACATACCGCTTTCGCCGTTGCGGACCGTAACGCGAACAACAATGGGAATTTAGTAAAATAGTCGACGACCGTTAAAATATACACGAACCCTCGCGACGATTTTGGTAATGGACCCACCAAGTCCACGCAAATCATTTCCCACGGTTGGGAATTGCCTACTCGTTCGGTCATTAGACCAGCTGGTTTTTCATTCACCGGTTTCACGCTTTGGCAAATTTTACAATTCCTAACATACCTCGTAATATCACTCCTCATTTTGGGCCAGTAATATTTTTCTGCTATCCTAGCAAAAGTTTTCTTAACGCCCATGTGTCCTGAAAGTGGAGCATCATGGCACTCGTTAAGAATTCCCGTCCTATCACTTTTCCCTAACACTAACTTCCACTCCTTACCATTATCATGAACCACTATATGGTTCAACCTAACATGTTTATAGAGCCGCCCATTCTCAACTCTCCAAGATGGGTATTCTAACGGGCTCTTTTCTACCTGTGATTTCATTTTAATCACCCAAGGGTCCGAATCCGCCTCAGAGACACCAGCTACTTCTGGAACTCCTCGCGACAACATATCAGGAACGACATGTTCTTTGCCCTTTCTGTGGATGATTTTGAAATCAAATTGTTGGAGCCGAATGGCCCAACGAGCTAATCTACCCTGCGGATCCTTAAGGTTGCTTAGCCAGACCAAAGAGTGATGATCAGTTACGACTGTAAATCGAACACCTTCGAGATACGGCCGCAACTTTTCAATCACCCAAAGGACCGCTAAACATTCCTTTTCGGTCGTAGAGTAGTTCCTTTCATTCCTATTCAATGACCGACTTAAATAACATATGGCTTTTTCGCCATCCTCAAACTCCTGAGATAATACGGCCCAATGCCATAGCCCGACGCATCTGTTTGTACAACAAACAGCCTTGAAAAATCCGGACATGTCAGAATCGGTGCCGTAACCAAACACTCTTTGGCTTTCCTAAAACTCTCCTCACATTCTTGTGTCCACTCAAATTTCTTGCCTTTCTTTAAGAGATCGGTAAGTGGCCTAACTAATATTGCAAAATTTGGTACAAACCTACGGTACCACGAAATTGTCCCTACAAAACTCCTAATTTCCTTCACGTTTTTCGGTGGAGGAATCCTCATCATGCTTTCCACTTTTTCCGGGTCAACATGAAGCCCGTTCCTATCAACTACATAACCTAGAAATTTTAAAGAAGACCTACAAAAATTACATTTTTCCCTACCTACTTTTAAACCTGCTGCTCCTAACCTTTTAAAAACTTCTTTTAAAATTTCTAGGTGCCTATCGAAAGAATCGGTGACGATGATAATGTCATCCAAGTACACAAAGACGAACGGTTCTACGTCAGGACCTAAAACGTCGTCAATAAACCTTTGCCAAGTTGCCGGGGAATTGTGCAAGCCGAATGGCATCCTGCAAAATTGAAACAGGCCACGCCCGCGCCCTGGCACGGTAAAGGCTGTGTACTTGCGCGATTCTTTCTCCATTGGAATCTGCCAATAAGCAGATTTAATGTCTAAAGAAGACAAGTACTTCGCGTTTCGAAGCTTGTCTAAAATTGATGAAATAAATGGTAGTGGATAAGCATCCCTATCTGTAACCTCATTCAATTTCCTATAGTCAACACAGAACCGATAACTGCCATCTTTCTTCTTAACTAGAAGAATCGGCGATGCCCAAGGACTCTTCAACTTCTCGATCACTCCAGCTTCCAACATCTCCTGGAGCTCCTGATCGATATGTCTCTGAATCGCTGCCGAAACAGGGTAATATCGTTGTTTTATCGGTTCTGCAGACGTCCTAATCTTGTGCTCAACTAAGTTGGTGCACCCTAAACCTTCGGTCATTGTTTTAAAAAGTTCTCCTAACACTAGTTCTAATTCCCTATTTTCAAAATCGTTCAAATCCCATTTTTCCCTAATCGCTACCATGTCTGTCATCGAAGCCAATCTCTCTTGGTTCGAAAAATTCCACACCCCTGATCTCAAATCCGGGACTATGCCCGATAGTGTCCAAAAATCGGCAACTAATATCAATTGGTGTGGAAGGTTCGGAATGACAAGACATTCTATCAAAAAGGATTTGTTCTCAACCTCTACTGGTAGAGAAACAGATCCAGCTACACCTACACCTGCTCCATCTGCTAACGCTACTGACCCAACACTACTCTTTCCTAACTTAAGCCCTAACTCTTTCAAAATTTTCCACCCGTCACCTCCTACTATGGTCCGCGAAGCTCCTGAATCAAGCAACCCCAAAAACTTGATTCCATAAATCCTAACTCCTAAATATGGTCTAGTGTCCCTATCATTTGCCGCTAACGTGAAACTCAGATGAACTCCTACCCGCTGATCGTCAGCAGATGACCTCCCTAACGCCGACGGACTCCTTGTCCTGCTGACACAAGGGCCCGATCCCCATTTCCCGAACACCTACAATCCCTACGATAAACTCCTACCGCTCCACAGCCGAAGCAACGTTTCTGGACTGTACACCTCGAAGCTAAATGTCCTTCTTTGTTACATTTGTAACACCTAACTGACTCCCTAAATGGATTTTCAGAAACTGGAGCAACAGCCGCTACTCGGTGTTGTCCAGACGAACTAGGTTGATAACCGCACTCCGGTTCCAACAAATGTTTGCTTCTAGAAGGTGGGGTAAAACTATCAACATTCACCTTAAGGGTGTCTAATTCCCTACCTAAGATAGCAAGTTCCTTAACCGTCTTTGGTTTGGCACTAGCTATCTGAACCTGATAAAAGGGATCTACGTTTCTCCTCAAAATCGAAAGCATCCTTCCCTCTGACAAAGGTTCCGATAATCTTCGAAACAATGTCCTCATCGTGGTAAGATACGCGCCGAAAGTTTCCTCCTTTCCCTGCGAACGCCGATTAATCTCCTCCAACAAGAGATCATCGTAATTCGCAGGAAGGAACTCCGCTTTGAGTTCCTTGACGAGTTCCTGCCAATCCTCTAAATCTTCCCTAACCGTCCTAAACCACATAAGTGCCCTACCAGCCAAAAGCTCCGAAGCGGATTTGAAAAGGTGGTTTTCAGGAACATCGTTAGCTAAACGAAGTTCCTCCACTCTTTCCAGGAATGAATTTACTGATGCTCCACCTGAGTCACCAGTAAACTTCATCCCCCACTTCCCTATACGTTCAATGTGTTTTTGCTGAACGACCACTCGTTCAGAAAACCCATCGACCCTATCCAGCCTACGTTCTGACGGAACCCTAACAGAAATGTTTCCTACTGCAGGACTACTGACACCCACCCTTGGTTCAGCCAACGTCTCTGTAGTAGGCCCTAACGCAGACCGCGAACCAACACCTATGGTCTGACCAACTTGTGTCTGAAGTTGGGTTTGAACCTTAATCGGAGTCTTTTCCTTGGTCAACTCCTCCTCCCTATCACTATTTTCACTATCACCAGTGAGATTTCCTAATAAACACAACACCTTGTTCCGAAGTGAACTAACTTCATCTTCTTCATCTTCGGCCTCACAAGGTGTCCTAGCTAACCTGCCTATACACCACTCAATCTTTGTCACTATCTTAATGTACTCCGATGACTTTGGATTCTTCGGAGGTACTTTAAGAAGGACCCTAATCTCCTCAATTTTAGCTCCTATTGCCTCAACATCCTCTTCATAAGTGAAGGGGTAAACTAAACTAACTTCCATCGAGTTCCTCTTAACGAGTAACCTCGATGACCTCAATGCCTTTCGCATTTCCTCCACTGTCCCTACTTTTAATCCCCTGACCTTCATCTCGTAGGCCAGTTCGTCCTGCGCTAATCTACCGATATTCATTTTAACTTAACTAAAAAAACTTTCAAAAAAAAATTATTTATAAAAAAAAATATTAAAAAAAAATACTTGGTAACCCTAAAACTAAAAATTCTAATGATTGAATTGATTTATTTTTATTAATTAAAAAAAAGTTAAAAATAAAAAAAGGATACAAAATTATTTCCTAACAAATTCTAAATGTAATCAAAAAAAATTGGGATGGTCACACCAACTCGAACTAACTACACTCAACTATTTGAAAATTTAAAAATTAACTTTCACTCATAGTCTTTAAAAATTGCCAGATTAACTTACACTCAAGAAAAAAAACACTCCAAAAGTAAAAACTATCATACAATTAGTCACTCGAAAATTGAAAATCGCTAGCGATAAAACTTTCTCTCACACAAAAAAGAGAGAGAACAACAAAAAATTAAGAATACAAAATGTCGACCGAAATAAATTATTTAAATATAAATAATCAAAAAAGAAAAAACAATTTAACTAATAACAGAACAGACACCACACAAAATATCAATAATAATAAAAAACGAGTTAACACTGCACAAATTAAAAAAAAATATACTTGCGATTTTTGTTTTCGCTTTGTAAACTCCCTCGATGAAAATTGTATACAAAAATTCCTGTCTATTTTGCACGAAACCAAAAGCACTCCCTTGACCAATTTATCCAAAAAAAAACCACGGTCAATTTCTTCCTTTCTGTTTCCCCCTAGCAGGAACAAAACACCTCCAAAAATCACTTCTGTATATAAACACCTTTATTGTAATACCTATAAAAAAAAACAAGACGAATGAAATGTTCTATTTAAAATTAAACAATAAATAAAAACACTATACGAATAACCACGAAAATTCTTCCAATTTCTTTGGCCCCACACGTTGGGCTCCAATTAGTTACACTTTTTCTATCACTCGCGAGGGACGGCTTTTAAAATTATTTAATATTAATTATTTAAAACAAACAATAATAAAATAAAACTAAAACAAACTAAACCGATAAACAGACTAAGTCGACGACGGCTGCGTAGCGACGACGACGACGACGCACGCAACAAAATTATTAATATTAACTCGCACTCAAATGAGTACGAACACGACACAAAAGAGAATACAAAAAAAGTGCAACAATACAGCTCGTTGACGAAGCTGTAACCGCGGCTGCTCAGCTGGGCTGGGTTCTTTTGGAAGAATTTGTTTATAAATTATAACAATGTTGATTGATTTCTAAATCAATCAAATTGTTACAATTTGGAAATAAGTTATTGCAAGTACCTACAGTGGGGTACGTTGCAATAAAAATGGGCGCCAGGAATTTTTTTTAAAACCGAAAAAGGAAATTCCAAAACTCTTTATGATAAGTGAAACGATAGTAAACAAAGACACAACGCACGTTTGGTTTTAAATGTAATATTTATTTCTTTGGGAAACCGTGGGATTGAAGATCCCTGGACTAAAACCCAAAATGTTTTCAAAATAAAAGTTAAAAAAAATTACAATAAAATTGAAATTGAAGTTAAACAAAGAACCAAAGAAAATTCAAATGAAACAAAGAAAACAACTCGCAAAAGAAAATGGGTTCTTAATACCGGACGCATCTTGAAAAAAATATGTAAACTCGAAAAGAACAAATAAACGACAGAAACAAATTACTTATCTTTTTTTTTTCTTCCTATTTTCCTCTTTCTCTCGATCCTCACACCTCGATCCTCGACTATTAGTTTTTCCTTCTAATTTCCTCGATTTCCCGATTTTCCAAATCCTTCTTCTCAAAATTTTCTTTTTCTTTTCAAAATTCCTCGAAACTTCCTTCTCTATCACTTATCGCTTGTAGGGCTCTATCAAGAGTGCCTTCCAAGCTAATTCCCAACTATGTTCTTCCTCCCTCGTCCATTCCAGTCACACACACATTCATCCAACGCAAGCATCCGTTTTCGTGATTGTCGGTCACGGTATCGCGACTTCCTGGAAGCTTTACGCTCATCAGGAAAGCCACCGTTGTTGACTCTCAGCGAAACTTTGCTTTCACACACACAATCACGGTTTCGACAAGTTGTTGGATGAGTTTCCAAAACTTGCCGAAACATAATGGCAAGTTCAGACCCCTTCCCAACTATTCTTATTTTTCGAGAAAGTTTTAAGAAACAAAAATCGAGAAGAAGTCTAAACTAGGCATTTTCCTATTACTATTAATTACGCGCGAGGTTCGAGGTGTGAATTTCGTACCAAATGTTAAATTAAGCTACTTTAAAACGCGGCATTAAAAACCCATTTTGTACATTAATAATTTAGTAAATTTACGTTACGAATTGAAACATTGAAATCAAAAAAAATATGTTGTTGTTGCTGTCAAAGTAAGGGTCCGCCTGACCTCATACTTCTTCGGCTCATCCGCCGGCATTTTCGACCTTGTCGAAAGAACTCGTTCCCGTTCTCGAACTCGATCACCTGCTTTGTTGCTTTTGCAAAATAAAGGCTAGGTACACCTGTGGTTGATGAGACCATGGTTGCCCTCAACTTTGCCGATATTTTGCAGCCACAACGAGAAAAAGAAAACAGCCAAAGGCTGGTTTTTGTTGCGGTAAAATTTACCGTAACAATGCATCTGACTATTGGCAGAGGCGGTGACTCCTCCACTGTCAACGCTTGCGCTCAACATAGCCGCAATTGAGTGCAGAAATACTTAACTTCAACGTCTGTGGTTAAAAACATTGATATTATTTTATTAAGAGAAATAAGATATAAAATAAACTCACCTGGGAATTAGCGCTCTAGCTTTGAGCAAAGTTTCCAAATTTCTTGAGGGAAGTTGCTTTCTGTATCATGGTTTGTAGTCGGCAGCATTCAAAATGAAAACACTAAGTAGATGCTTAAAAAGTCGATTATTATTGCTATGTATGTATATCTTCTTGACTGAGATTTAACTTACTTTTTTAAAGTTCTTATGTATTTAGGTATGAATTCGAAGAAGATGGTTCCGCATAAACAAGATGCCACATTCCATGCAACGTTTAGGAAAAAAATGAAGATCGAACGAAGTAAATGTAATCCGTATTTAGGGCAAAGATTTGTACACTTCCCAAATTTCTTGAGGGTATTTGATTTCTATTCGTTGAAATACCAGATTGGTGCTAGTCAAGTATGTAATTGGAATAATTCATAGCTGAAACAAAGTAACTAAAATATTCTTTTGCTTACGAGATTCTTTTTTTTAATGTACCTAATTGAACTCCAAGTAGAAAAAGTCTCATTATTTTCTTCTGGTTTTTAGTCTATCGTTTATTCAATAAAACGCACTTGATCAGGCAAGACGGGTACCGGTCGGTTTTCTTGGTAAGTATTTTTCTCTATGGCAATTCCAGAGGTGCTGCATATGGATCACTAACCGAAGCTCCCATGCCACCAATAAATGTTTGATTTCCTTCTTCGTCTCCTGTTGTACTTCCGTTTAAAATGAGAAGGCCATTGTCATTACAGAACTAATTCTCCATTCCGGCATTGAAGACTGAAATGTCCTCATCTAACATTTTTTATAACTACCTACTCATTCATGTCTCCGATTACTATTGGGATAAGGACCCCGTTTTCTGTTAGGAAGCAATAAGGAACATTGATGTCATTTTGCATACTTTGCTCCTCTCAAGTATACCGGAGGAATCGAAATTACGCTGCTACATTAACAATTTAATGATGTCAATACCACCAGAGTTTATATACTCATGAGTTACACCTTGTTTTACTAAATTCTTGCTGAACTCCTAATCTACAGTCTCGTGTTGCAGATTTCCAATACGTATCATAATCTATAAAATATTGTTTGTATTGTTCTATTTTATCTTCTTTTAAATGTGTTTCTAAACATGTACAAGTACATATATGTATATATATGTATAAGGATAAATACATCGTGTAATAAAACGTATTTAAAAATTGTGCAAACAGATTTTTACTTTCGAGGTAATACACATTGTATGAAATAATTTTAATGTTACTTATTTCTATGTTTTGGTTTACTTCGACTTTATTTTTGTGGTATTAAGTTTATGCACCTGGTAGGCTGCTAAAAAAGAGTTAAGTTTTTCAAAGGCTTTCTACCGCGTTCAACATAGTGTTCTCTTAAAGAAAACTAGAGATATTTGGATTTCACTCTCAGCTTCTTATGTTATTTAGTAGGTAGAAAACAGGTGGTGAAAATAGATAATGCCTTGTCTAAAGAAATAATTAAATTTTGGGTGTTCCTCAAGGTAGTCACCTTGGACCACTTCTTTGTATCATTTTTTATTAACGACTTACCATTACATCTTACTTTTTTAAATGTCTTCTATTTGCTGACGATTTGAAAATATTCAGTTCTATAAATTCATTGAACAATGCAATAAAAGTTCAAATTGATTTAAATAACTTAACTAAATGGTGTAATATCAATGGGCTATTTTTTAACAATAAGAAATGTAGCGCTGTGACATTTTCTAGAAATCATAGTCCATTATATTATAATTATAAACTCGTAAACGACATTTTATAAAGACTTGATTGCCATACGGATTTAGGCTTATTCTTCGATTCTAAGATGAATTTTTCAAATCACATAGACCATACTATCTGAAAAGCAAACTCTATGATTTCGAAGCCCCCTATACATTGAAAGCCCTTTATTCTAGTCTCCTGACATTTAGAATATTGTACTGTTATATGGAGCCCCTTTACCGCATCTAGCATTTGTCGAATAGAAAAACTTCAAAAAGGGTCACAAAGTTTGCCTTACGAAAAATGTTCTGTTATTCTAATGTTCTATCTTATGGGACTAGGTGTATTTTAATTAATCTAAAACATCTTGCTCAGAGACGAAAATTAAACTCAATACTTTTTGCTTTTGATGTCTTGAATTTTAATATTGACTGTCCGGTTTTGTTATCTATGTTTTTTATTTATGCGCTTTCTCGAAACTTGCACCCGCGTAACTGTGATTTTTTAAATGTTCCTTACGATAATACTAGCTATGCTAAGTATAATCCTATCACAAGAGCTTGTATGGATTTTAATGACTATGATTTTGCAATTTATTTAAATATTAATAGAAATGTTTGGAATCATAAATTAGTAAATTTGTTATAATTGTATATGTATATTTGTATTTCATATTTATGTTATGTATTATAATTATTAGTCTAAATAGAGTGTGTAACTTTTAAGACGAATAAATAAATAAATAATCAAATACACTGTAGTACCCGTGGCATGATGGTTAGTGCGTTGGACTGTCGTTCTTTGACTTTCAAAGAGAGAACAAGCATAAGTGATTGGAAGTGTTAATTTTAAATTAAACAATAAATAAGAAAAATGCATCTGTAGGGGTTTGCATTTAAGACGGCAGTAAGCCACAGTTTTAAATAAGAAATCGGTAGCCTAGTGGAGGTGGCGTCCGAAGGCAGCTCCAAGGGTCGTGGGTTCAAATCCCGTGCGGAGTGCACTAAAAATCTTGAAGCTTTTTCTCACAATCGTGAAATCGTAGATTTTATAGATTGGGAAAAAAAGAAAATGGAGAAGGAGAGGAAAGCAGGGGTATCGAAAGATACCTCTGCCAATATATCAGGTGATGTTACTGTGGTGCCAGCAGCGGTACCCAAAATCACCGCAACATCATCGGACCATGCAACGGACCAGACAACAATAATAAAGAGGAAGAGGCAAACTCCCAACTTGGTGCAACGAACCAATCCAGTTAAGAGAAAAGCAAATACAAAAAAAAATGCAGCAGAAAACCAAATGCGTGACGTCAGACCATGAGACCTCAGAGAGTGACAGCTCTGGGAGCCCCGATTACGTCTCAGAGGGAGAAGGGCAGTTTAGGTCTCCTATATATAGGAACACGATCCTATCGGAGCCAGAACCGTCAACAATTAAATCGTTGGAGGTGGAGGTGGACCAAATCCTCCAAGAAGAAAATCAACTGATGGAGGCCCTTCCATCTAAACAGGCAGCCATCAGTAAATTTGAAGACAGCTTGAGGAAACTAAAGGAGGAAATGGAGCCACTCCTCAGCCAACTTAAGCCAAAGCAGGAAGCGCGCCGACAGCAAAAGGCAGCGCAACGGCAACTGCAACAGAAACAACAGCAGCAAAAACAACAGCAACAACAACCACAGCAGCAAAAACAAACACAACCCAAGCCCGCTACCAAAAACTCAGGAGCGGAGCAAAATAAAATGACGCCAGCAGCAGTGACAGGCCCAATGTCTGAGGGCCCATCGACTTCGGCTAAGGCCAAACAGCAGCAACAACAACAGCTACAACCAAGGCAGCAGGAGCAGCAGAAACTGCAGCAGCAGCAGAAGCAGAAGCAGCAAAAACAGCAGCAACAACAGAAACAACCACAACCCAAGAAGGAGAAGGTGCCACCAATTAGGAAATACCGGGTTGACCTACAGGACTTAAAAGAGGTATGTATGTAAGTCGGCCACTAAGGGCAAATTTTTAATAAACATTTTAAATGAAAAAGAAAGGCGGTATTCGGTGCAGTGCTTCTCACTGGCCGAACACAATTTACTTAAAGAAGTGCTTAAGCAGGCCACCGCTGAGTTCTTCAGCTTCACGCCTAAAAGCGAAAAATTGAAGACGGTCCTACTGAAGGGCATAAGTTCCTGCACGGAACCGGAGGCGCTCTTAGCTGAGCTCCGTGAAAAAGCCACTGATGATCTCGATTTTATCGGGGTCAAGCCTTTCACTACGGTGAAGGCCAGGCGAGGGGGTTATAGGCTGCCAATGTTCCTCGTAACATTATCGCCCCAAGGTAGTTTTGAGAGTGTGAAGGAAATCAAATCCCTCGACTATCGATCCGTACACTGGGATATACGACATTTTACAATGTACGAAGTGCCAGAGGTTTGGCCATGCCAATGCCAACTGCAATATGCAGTTGCGCTGCGTCAGGTGCTCCGAAACCCACATCAAGGGAGAATGCAAGCTGGGGAATGAGCGGGTTGAGGATTTAACCCAGCTCAAGTGTGTCCTTTGTGGAAACCAAGGGCACCCGGCTAGCAATAGGGGTTGCCCTAAGGTCCAAGAAATAAAACAAAAACAGGCCAGTCAAAAAACCGAAGGAAGTCGAACAGTTCGACAGGCTCCAACACAAAAATTCGTGAATCCCAAATTTTCCTACGCCCAAATGGTGTCAGGGAATGGGAACACGAGACAGGCTCCACCAACGGTTGCCCCAAAGGCCCCTGTGCCTAAGGCACCAGAGGTGCAGCCTGACATTGTAGCCTTGTTGTTGAACATTCAAAGTCAACTAACAGGGCTGCAAAGTCAGATAAAGGAGCAAGGCAAAAGGGTAGATCATCTCTACTCTTTGTTGCCTGACCTGGCGCAATTTTGACTATAATGGGCGCGCTGCCGGAGACACGCCTAAAAGTCTTAGCTGTGAATGTAAATTCACTGATTAGGATTGAACGAAGAGCCAACATGTTCCAATTGTTGAAAGACTTCAGTCCCGATGTGTTTTTGGCTAGCGAAACCAAGCTAAAACACAAATTGAATCATAAAAATTACAATATCACAAGAAGAGACCGGCCCGACTCCAATCAAGGGGGCGGTGTCGCTCTCTTTATACGAAAAGGCATTAATTAGAAAGTCGTATACAACAATGAATTGCGAAAGCTCAAGACGTTAGAGGTTTGCGTTATATGCATCTCTCTCACTCAAGGGAAGCGGATGTATATGATTGCGGCTTATGCGGCTGCAGCTCCGCAGGTTACTTACTTTGCTTCATAACTCGAGATTCTTTTTAGGGAACTTAAACTGAGCTTGGAAGAATACTATTTCATCTTGGCCGGTGATTTGAACGCAAAACATGAAGATTGGGGAAATCAACATAGTAATCCCAGAGGTAACCATCTTTTTAATTTGATGAATCCTTAGAGCGATGAATATGGCGTCGACCTGCCGGCTACTGCAAAGCTATCGTATCCAAGAAGCGGTTCCTTTCTGGATCTTTTGCTGTACGACACCAGACTGACAGTAACAGACAAAGTGGGTAATCACCCTCGAAACTGCTTACAGACAGTCGAGTACAACAGTGATCACTGCGGAATGGCTGCTGAATGCAGATTCCGAACGAACGCGTGGAGTTGGAGGAATACGTTACAACGCATTCTTACAATTACAGTAAGATGCGCTGGCCTCGTTTCACCAAAGCCCTAGCGCGAGAACTTCGTTCGAGTGACATAGCCCCACCAAACAACAGAAACCTGACAAATACAGAAATTGACCAACATTTACAACAGATGGACGAAACAATAAAACGAACAATTGAACGGACAATACCAAAGTACAAAGAACGGGACCAAATGGAAGCCTACAGAAACGCGACTATTGACGCACTACGTAGGCACAAGAGTGGCTTACTGACAAGACTCAAAAACTTGTACAGACGACTTACAGACTCACACGACTTAGAGGTTAGGACACTGAAGTCGACAATAAAAAATGTTAATCTGTTGATTAAGGAGAACTACAGGTTATCAATTAACAAGTACTGGGACCGCAAGATCCGGTCAGTTAATTCCAGTGACCCTAGTATGTTCCCTAAAATCAACAAGATATTCAGGTAAAAGAACGACAATGACCTTCCGAGTCTGAAACTCTAAAGAACTGAAGAGAACACAAAACTACTCAGGACAGCGCAAATAGATCCAGAAGAAGCCATCTTTGACGATGACTTTTATATAATTGAAGATCCGAAGGAAAAAGTGGAGGCGGTGGGAGCTGCTTTCCAGCAAGTATACAAGGTGAATGTTAGCATTCGTCCAACCCCGACCTGGAAAACAGAGCCCTACTTAATCACTTTTACCTTCGAAATGATATGACACAATGGCAATCTGAGAACCGCGGTTTCATGCGGTTCAATGACGCCTTGGCAAATGCCATAATCGCCGAGCAAACGGGACCAAGTCCCTTGTTAGTGACGAAGGTTGAGCTTCAGCTCATCTTCAACTCAATAAAAAACAAAAAGTCAGCAAGTGTCGATGGTATATCCAACGTTGTACTAAGACATTTACCGCTGAGACAATTGACATTTACACCACACTCTTCAATAATGCACTGAATAATGCATATTATCCAGGGCATTGGAAGACCGCTGTGGTTCATCCTCCAACAACTCCACCCCGTCAAATCTTCGGTCGATAAGTCTTCTTCCGAGCATCAGCAAAGTTTTCGAAAAGATCATCAATAGGGCTTTGACTAAGTGGGCTGCGGACAACAAAATAATCCCGGATAAACAGTTCGGCTTCAAGGCGGGTCATGACACAATTCATGCTGCAAATCAAAACAACAACGCACAGGTGCTGTTCTGGTTGATTTGGAAAAGGCCTTTGACACCGTATGGTTAGAGGGTCTTTACCTAAAACTGAGCAGGCTTGGCATAAGCAAACCATTGTTGTATATACTTTATGATATGCTTAACGGTAGAAAGTTTGTTGTCAAAAGTGGCAATGTAACTTCTACCACAACATTCTTAATTAAAAATGGTCTTCAACAGGGAGCGGTGAATTCGCCGCTTCTCTTCAGCATTTACACCAGCGATCTGATAGGTAGTCTTACAAAGGCAATTGCGTACACCGGCGATCAAATTGCGTACAGGACGGCCCGAAAGGTTAAGGTTATTAGAATTCTCTTGCCGCGTCATTTCGACAAGATTTAGCGATATTGCGAAGACTGGAAACTGAAAATAAATGTCCAGAAGTCGGAGACAATTCTGTTCCGGACTCCGTTGGCTAGGGCCACGAGGGATACGTGCAAGAATTGGCGCAACATGGTCATCGTTGATCTTCACGGGCAGCGATTAGCGAGCAAAAGTGTAGTGAAGTACCTCGGTATCTGGTTAGATCAGTATTTATATTTCGACAGACATATAAATGCTGCTCTGACCAGGGCCAGAGGAGCCTTCGCTCTGACGAAACGGCTGTTTTTTAGCAGTGAAGGTAATTTGCTACATGGCCCTCATACGGCCGATGATCGTTTATGGTTGTCCTGTGTGGTTCAACGTTGCCCCTTCCCAGATGGAGAAGTTTCGGGTGTTCGAGCGGCAGTGTTTACGACGCTGTACCGGCTTATATCGAACAGCCGAATCTTCTTACGTGCACTACTATTCCAACGAGGTCCTATACAACGGGGCTCGAATCAACAGAATTGACAATTTCGTGATAAATCTCGTTCGAGGTCACATTGCAAGAGCTATGTCTTCGACCAACAAAGCGTTCTATCCGAACGACGAGTATTTTGAGAGTGCACGCTTGAGTGGCTTCATTCCACCAGAAGCATTCCTCATCTTAGATAGATGCGGTCTGATACAGGATAGATTGGCAGTTCCGCTAATCTACCACGTCAGACGACGAATCGTGGATAGGCGACTCCTGTACAATCGGGACTTCATGGCACAAGGCGGTAGAGATTTTTCGGTTCAGTAGGGCTGTGTCCGAACGGGACCGAACTGATAGGGTGAAGCAGGAGAACCAGTTTTAGTAGATTCTTGATAGTGGGTAGTCGGGATGGGGTTTTAAGCCTTGGCCGGCTTACATACTTGTTTCATAGTTTAAGGGTTTAGTTTTTAGTAGAATAGGCATGGTGGCACAAAAAAAAATTAAAAAAAAAAATCATTAAAAAAAACATGGATTAAGAAAAAAAAAGGACAACAAAATATGAAAAACAAAAAATGTTAGATAGTTAGATTTGCTGCTGTGGTTGTTCTAGTTTTAGAAGTTTATAGGTAGAATAGGTAGTTTAAGTTAGTTTTAAGTTTTATTTAAGGACCTAATTTTAAGTAGTTTTTAAGAAAAAATAAAAAAGGATATTGATATTAGTTTCTTTAAATTTTCTAATGAATACAAAAATAAATAAAATTGAATTGAAGTTGAATAGATCCTAGGGCCAAAAGGCATTAGAATTAAGTATTATGGTTTAACTTAGAATGTCCGTATGGAAAAGAATAAAATCATGGGTGGACTTTATTATTTTAAAAATGTTCATGTCATCAGCAAAAATGAGAACTTCACTTAAGCGCAGACATGACGGTAAGTCGTTAATAGACAGGATGAATAGAAAAGGGTCAAAATTGCTTCCGTGGGGAACACCAGATTGCGTTGAGATCATCATTGCATTTAATTAAATGAGTAAAGGTATAACATAGTTGATATGGAATACTTGACTTTTTGGCTTAATGTGAAGACATGCATTGCACAAAAGAATTTTAAGTAACCTTTTGAAATTTAAATTGTTGGTGACTAACTTTTCTTCGACATACCATTTGAATTTTTTACGCCTCTCCACTGATATAATGTACATACATATGTATGTATATGTACATAATGCATATATAAAGAGAGAAGAAGGGAGATAATTCCTATTAAAATGTCTTCTTTAAAAAGAGCGGTGTTGCAACACTTGGGATATTGAAACATTAATGAAATTCAAATTAATTTTATGTTTTAGATCTGAATAAAAGGGTGGGTAAAAAAAGTTCTTCTTTAAATTGAAATTAAATTAACAACATTTTTTCAACCAGCCATCTTTAGAAAAACAGATTAAATATTATGGAACCACCTTTGAAACAATGCTATCTTAATGAAATTTAGAGCCAACTTATTATTTGACATAATCATTAAGAATCGAAAGAGTCCATCAATATATTTGGAGTCAAAAGTTGTTTCTCTAGGGAGAGAGGTATGTGCAGCATAATTGCAACAAAAAATTTTTATGATTTGATAGAAACATAACATTTTAAATGTTTCAGTTCTCATGGCAACCAAGAACCAAAGATTCGACAAAAAAAAAATTAATTAAAACGGGACGTTTTTGTGCGCTTAAGACAAAGAAAAATGTTTTTCAGATTAAAAACGGATTCTTGGTTAAATATGAACAAATTGCAGATGGTCTAAGGCCGGGTTTCTCAAGTGTGAAATATTTGAAAAAATATAAAAATTCCAAGACGGACTAATAACTAGTTAATATTGGGCTTCTGATCTTGTAATTTTGATCGCAGCAATCGAATTTGAAATTCATATTTAAAAAAAAACAGCTTAGGTAACTACAAACAAATTTCAAATAATTTTTTGTTTTATCAACGGCAGCCATAGTAGAGAAAAGACAAAAGGAAGTATAATTTTGTAGTTGTAAGGAAGGAACACTTTTGCATCCACTTGAAACGGTAAAAACACATTCATGGACAAATTCTATTTTGTATTCTATCTTACTCGTATAAATTTACGTACAATACCACAAAGACTAGTGAGAGTGACGATTGAACTAAAAAACAGTTTTTGTTCAATTCATGCAAACTTTTAAACGTAGTACGGTGAAGTTAATTTGCAGTTGCTTTTAGTGCGTGAGTTTTATTTTGTTTTTATACATACATGCCCATGTTCTGCATTTCACTTATTGTGTTCCACAATTCGTTATTGTGATTTGGATTTTCGAACATGCAAATGGATGTTTTGTATTTCGGTTTGTTCCATTTTTTGAACGCATTCAAATCACATTTTTTATTTCTGTGAATTGATCTTTGATAGCTTCTTTCTGCTAGGAATCGGAAGGTTGCAGCAAGTTTTTGAATTGAAGGAATCGATGAAGGTATAAAAGGTTCTATTTCCCTTAGAACATATAAAAAAGCTACTTTGTTTCATCTAAAATTACAATGAAAGCTTAAAAGAGGAAATCAAGAATTTACTTTATTTATCAGAACAATTCTACATAATTTTCACACACTTACATTGTGTTAGGTAAATCCAATATATTTGATTTGTCTCCCAAAATTCGTCTTCTTATTTTTTCTCTTGAATTCTGCTTCCTTTTTTCACTTACAATAATTGCCAATAATATTCCATCCATCTTCAAAACAGTAAAAATTTTACTTCAGAAACAAAATAAAAATGGATGATTCTTCAGTTCTGACAGTTCGAAGCAATTTCGAAGTTTTCGAAATCGATCGAATTGAAAAACATGCAATTTCATTTCACGTAAAATTGAAAAGTGATTTCAATTCACTTTCGATCGAAACTCGGAACATGGGCGACAATTTTGGAATGGATCGCTGGCTTAAGTCTGGATCCTTGAAAAAAGCAAGTGAATGCTCCGCAAAAGCACCCGAAGCTGCCGAAGAATCACCAACTGACGGGTATGTCCAAACAAAATCATAATTTACGTAAAATAGTAATCCCCGGTTTATAACTTCTGCTTTTTAAGCATTTAACCGCACGAAATGATTTCAATGTTTTTCAGATTAAAAACGGATTCTTGGTTAAATATGAACAAATTACAGGCCGGGTTTCTCAAGTGTGAAATATTTGAAAAAATATAAAAATTCCAAGACGGACTAGTAACTAGTTAATATTGGGCTTCTGATCTTGTAATTTTGATCGCAGCAATCGAATTTGAAATTCATATTTAAAAAAAAAACAGCTTAGGTAACTACAAACAAATTTCAAATAATTTTTTGTTTTATCAACGGCAGCCATAGTAGAGAAAAGACAAAAGGAAGTATAATTTTGTAGTTGTAAGGAAGGAACACTTTTGCATCCACTTGAAACGGTAAAAACACATTCATGGACAAATTCTATTTTGTATTCTATCTTACTCGTATAAATTTACGTACAATACCACAAAGACTAGTGAGAGTGACGATTGAACTAGAAACAGTTTTTGTTCAATTCATGCAAACTTTTAAACGTAGTACGGTGAAGTTAATTTGCAGTTGCTTTTAGTGCGTGAGTTTTATTTTGTTTTTATACATACATGCCCATGTTCTGTATTTCACTTATTGTGTTCCACAATTCGTTATTGTGATTTGGATTTTCGAACATGCAAATGGATGTTCTGTATTTCGGTTTGTTCCATTTTTTGAACGCATTCAAATCACATTTCTTATTTCTGTGAATTGATCTTTGATAGCTTCCTTCTGCTAGGAATCGGAAGGTTGCAGCAAGTTTTTGAATTGAAGGAATCGATGAAGGTATAAAAGGTTCTATTTCCCTTAGAACATATAAAAAAGCTACTTTGTTTCATCTAAAATTACAATGAAAGCTTAAAAGAGGAAATCAAGAATTTACTTTATTTATCAGAACAATTCTACATAATTTTCACACACTTACATTGTGTTAGGTAAATCCAATATATTTGATTTGTCTCGCAAAATTCGTCTTCTTATTTTTTCTCTTGAATTCTGCTTCCTTTTTTCACTTACCATTGCCAATAATATTCCATCCATCTTCAAAACAGTAAAAATTTTACTTCAGAAACAAAATAAAAATGGATGATTCTTCAGTTCTGACAGTTCGAAGCAATTTCGAAGTTTTCGAAATCGATCGAATTGAAGAACATGCAATTTCATTTCACGTAAAATTGAAAAGTGATTTCAATTCACTTTCGATCGAAATTCGGAACATGGGCGACAATTTTGGAATGGATCGCTGGCTTAAGTCTGGATCCTTGAAAAAAGCAAGTGAATGCTCCGCAAAAGCACCCGAAGCTGCCGAAGAATCACCAAATGACGGGTATGTCCAAACAAAATCATAATTTATGTAAAATAGTAATCCCCGGTTTATAACTTCTGCTTTTTAAGCATTTAACCGCACGAAATGATTTCAATGTTTTTCAGATTAAAAACGGATTCTTGGTTAAATATGAACAAATTACAGATGGTCTAAGGCCGGGTTTCTCAAGTGTGAAATATTTGAAAAAATATAAAAATTCCAAGACGGACTAGTAACTAGTTAATATTGGGCTTCTGATCTTGTAATTTTGATCGCAGCAATCGAATTTGAAATTCATATTTAAAAAAAAAACAGCTTAGGTAACTACAAACAAATTTCAAATAATTTTTTGTTTTATCAACAGCAGCCATAGTAGAGAAAAGACAAAAGGAAGTATAAATTTGTAGTTGTAAGGAAGGAACACTTTTGCATCCACTTGAAACGGTAAAAACACATTCATGGACAAATTCTATTTTGTATTCTATCTTACTCGTAGAAATTTACGTACAATACCACAAAGACTAGTAAGAGTGACGATTGAACTAGAAACAGTTTTTGTTCAATTCATGCAAACTTTTAAACGTAGTACGGTGAAGTTAATTTGCAGTTGCTTTTAGTGCGTGAGTTTTATTTTGTTTTTATACATACATGCCTATGTTCTGCATTTCACTTATTGTGTTCCACAATTCGTTATTGTGATTTGGATTTTCGAACATGCAAATGGATGTTCTGTATTTCGGTTTGTTCCATTTTTTGAACGCATTCAAATCACATTTTTTATTTCTGTGAATTGATCTTTGATAGCTTCCTTCTGCTAGGAATCGGAAGGTTGCAGCAAGTTTTTGAATTGAAGGAATCGATGAAGGTATAAAAGGTTCTATTTCCCTTAGAACATATAAAAAAGCTACTTTGTTTCATCTAAAATTACAATGAAAGCTTAAAAGAGGAAATCAAGAATTTACTTTATTTATCAGAACAATTCTACTTACATAATTTTCACACACTTACATTGTGTTAGGTAAAACCAATATATTTGATTTGTCTCGCAAAATTCGTCTTCTTAGTTTTTCTCTTGAATTCTGCTTCCTTTTTTCACTTACAATTGCCAATAATATTCCATCCATCTTCAAAACAGTAAAAATTTTACTTCAGAAACAAAATAAAAATGGATGATTCTTCAGTTCTGACAGTTCGAAGCAATTTCGAAGTTTTCAAAATCGATCGAATTGAAGAACATGCAATTTCATTTCACGTAAAATTGAAAAGTGATTTCAATTCACTTTCGATCGAAATTCGGAACATGGGCGACAATTTTGCAATGGATCGCTGGCTTAAGTCTGGATCCTTGAAAAAAGCAAGTGAATGCTCCGCAAAAGCACCCGAAACTGCCGAAGAATCACCAACTGACGGGTATGTCCAAACAAAATCATAATTTACGTAAAATAGTAATCCCCGGTTTATAACTTCTGCTTTTTAAGCATTTAACCGCACGAAATGATTTCAATGTTTTTCAGATTAAAAACGGATTCTTGGTTAAATATGAACAAATTACAGATGGTCTAAGGCCGGGTTTCTCAAGTGTGAAATATTTGAAAAAATATAAGAATTCCAAGACGGACTAGTAACTAGTTAATATTGGGCTTCTGATCTTGTAATTTTGATCGCAGCAATCGAATTTGAAATTCATATTTAAAAAAAAAACAGCTTAGGTAACTACAAACAAATTTCAAATAATTTTTTGTTTTATCAACGGCAGCCATAGTAGAGAAAAGACAAAAGGAAGTATAATTTTGTAGTTGTAAGGAAGGAACACTTTTGCATCCACTTGAAACGGTAAAAACACATTCATGGACAAATTCTATTTTGTATTCTATCTTACTCGTATAAATTTACGTACAATATCACAAAGACTAGTGAGAGTGACGATTGAACTAGAAACAGTTTTTGTTCAATTCATGCAAACTTTTAAACGTAGTACGGTGAAGTTAATTTGCAGTTGCTTTTAGTGCGTGAGTTTTATTTTGTTTTTATACATACATGCCCATGTTCTGCATTTCACTTATTGTGTTCCACAATTCGTTATTGTGATTTGGATTTTCGAACATGCAAATGGATGTTCTGTATTTCGGTTTGTTCCATTTTTTGAACGCATTCAAATCACATTTTTTATTTCTGTGAATTGATCTTTGATAGCTTCCTTCTGCTAGGAATCGGAAGGTTGCAGCAAGTTTTTGAACTGAAGGAATCGATGAAGGTATAAAAGGTTCTATTTCCCTTAGAAAATATAAAAAAGCTACTTTGTTTCATCTAAAATTACAATGAAAGCTTAAAAGAGGAAATCAAGAATTTACTTTATTTATCAGAACAATTCTACATAATTTTCACACACTTACATTGTGTTAGGTAAATCCAATATATTTGATTTGTCTCCCAAAATTCGTCTTCTTATTTTTTCTCTTGAATTCTGCTTCCTTTTTTCACTTACAATTGCCAATAATATTCCATCCATCTTCAAAACAGTAAAAAATTTACTTCAGAAACAAAATAAAAATGGATGATTCTTCAGTTCTGACAGTTCGAAGCAATTTCGAAGTTTTCGAAATCGATCGAATTGAAGAACATGCAATTTCATTTCACGTAAAATTGAAAAGTGATTTCAATTCACTTTCGATCGAAATTCGGAACATGGGCGACAATTTTGGAATGGATCGCTGGCTTAAGTCTGGATCCTTGAAAAAAGCAAGTGAATGCTCCGCAAAAGCACCCGAAGCTGCCGAAGAATCACCAACTGACGGGTATGTCCAAACAAAATCATAATTTACGTAAAATAGTAATCCCGGTTTATAACTTCTGCTTTTTAAGCATTTAACCGCACGAAATGATTTCAATGTTTTTCAGATTAAAAACGGATTCTTGGTTAAATATGAACAAATTACAGATGGTCTAAGGCCGGGTTTCTCAAGTGTGAAATATTTGAAAAAATATAAGAATTCCAAGACGGACTAGTAACTAGTTAATATTGGGCTTCTGATCTTGTAATTTTGATCGCAGCAATCGAATTTGAAATTCATATTTAAAAAAAAAAACAGCTTAGGTAACTACAAACAAATTTCAAATAATTTTTTGTTTTATCAACGGCAGCCATAGTAGAGAAAAGACAAAAGGAAGTATAATTTTGTAGTTGTAAGGAAGGAACACTTTTGCATACACTTGAAACGGTAAAAACACATTCATGGACAAATTCTATTTTGTATTCTATCTTACTCGTATAAATTTACGTACAATACCACAAAGACTAGTGAGAGTGACGATTGAACTAGAAACAGTTTTTGTTCAATTCATGCAAACTTTTAAACGTAGTACGGTGACGTTAATTTGCAGTTGCTTTTAGTGCGTGAGTTTTATTTTGTTTTTATACATACATGCCCATGTTCTGCATTTCACTTATTGTGTTCCACAATTCGTTATTGTGATTTGGATTTTCGAACATGCAAATGGATGTTCTGTATTTCGGTTTGTTCCATTTTTTTAACCGCATTCAAATCACATTTCTTATTTCTGTGAATTGATCTTTGATAGCTTCCTTCTGCTAGGAATCGGAAGGTTGCAGCAAGTTTTTGAATTGAAGGAATCGATGAAGGTATAAAAGGTTCTATTTCCCTTAGAACATATAAAAAAGCTACTTTGTTTCATCTAAAATTACAATGAAAGCTTAAAAGAGGAAATCAAGAATTTACTTTATTTATCAGAACAATTCTACATAATTTTCACACCCTTACATTGTGTTAGGTAAATCCAATATATTTGATTTGTCTCGCAAAATTCGTCTTCTTATTTTTTCTCTTGAATTCTGCTTCCTTTTTTCACTTACCATTGCCAATAATATTCCATCCATCTTCAAAACAGTAAAAATTTTACTTCAGAAACAAAATAAAAATGGATGATTCTTCAGTTCTGACAGTTCGAAGCAATTTCGAAGTTTTCGAAATCGATCGAATTGAAGAACATGCAATTTCATTTCACGTAAAATTGAAAAGTGATTTCAATTCACTTTCGATCGAAATTCGGAACATGGGCGACAATTTTGGAATGGATCGCTGGCTTAAGTCTGGATCCTTGAAAAAAGCAAGTGAATGCTCCGCAAAAGCACCCGAAGCTGCCGAAGAATCACCAAATGACGGGTATGTCCAAACAAAATCATAATTTACGTAAAATAGTAATCCCCGGTTTATAACTTCTGCTTTTTAAGCATTTAACCGCACGAAATGATTTCAATGTTTTTCAGATTAAAAACGGATTCTTGGTTAAATATGAACAAATTACAGATGGTCTAAGGCCGGGTTTCTCAAGTGTGAAATATTTGAAAAAATATAAAAATTCCAAGACGGACTAGTAACTAGTTAATATTGGGCTTCTGATCTTGTAATTTTGATCGCAGCAATCGAATTTGAAATTCATATTTAAAAAAAAAACAGCTTAGGTAACTACAAACAAATTTCAAATAATTTTTTGTTTTATCAACGGTAGCCATAGTAGAGAAAAGACAAAAGGAAGTATAAATTTGTAGTTGTAAGGAAGGAACACTTTTGCATCCACTTGAAACGGTAAAAACACATTCATGGACAAATTCTATTTTGTATTCTATCTTACTCGTAGAAATTTACGTACAATACCACAAAGACTAGTAAGAGTGACGATTGAACTAGAAACAGTTTTTGTTCAATTCATGCAAACTTTTAAACGTAGTACGGTGAAGTTAATTTGCAGTTGCTTTTAGTGCGTGAGTTTTATTTTGTTTTTATACATACATGCCTATGTTCTGCATTTCACTTATTGTGTTCCACAATTCGTTATTGTGATTTGGATTTTCGAACATGCAAATGGATGTTCTGTATTTCGGTTTGTTCCATTTTTTGAACGCATTCAAATCACATTTTTTATTTCTGTGAATTGATCTTTGATAGCTTCCTTCTGCTAGGAATCGGAAGGTTGCAGCAAGTTTTTGAATTGAAGGAATCGATGAAGGTATAAAAGGTTCTATTTCCCTTAGAACATATAAAAAAGCTACTTTGTTTCATCTAAAATTACAATGAAAGCTTAAAAGAGGAAATCAAGAATTTACTTTATTTATCAGAACAATTCTACTTACATAATTTTCACACACTTACATTGTGTTAGGTAAATCCAATATATTTGATTTGTCTCGCAAAATTCGTCTTCTTAGTTTTTCTCTTGAATTCTGCTTCCTTTTTTCACTTACAATTGCCAATAATATTCCATCCATCTTCAAAACAGTAAAAATTTTACTTCAGAAACAAAATAAAAATGGATGATTCTTCAGTTCTGACAGTTCGAAGCAATTTCGAAGTTTTCGAAATCGATCGAATTGAAGAACATGCAATTTCATTTCACGTAAAATTGAAAAGTGATTTCAATTCACTTTCGATCGAAATTCGGAACATGGGCGACAATTTTGCAATGGATCGCTGGCTTAAGTCTGGATCCTTGAAAAAAGCAAGTGAATGCTCCGCAAAAGCACCCGAAACTGCCGAAGAATCACCAACTGACGGGTATGTCCAAACAAAATCATAATTTACGTAAAATAGTAATCCCCGGTTTATAACTTCTGCTTTTTAAGCATTTAACCGCACGAAATGATTTCAATGTTTTTCAGATTAAAAACGGATTCTTGGTTAAATATGAACAAATTACAGATGGTCTAAGGCCGGGTTTCTCAAGTGTGAAATATTTGAAAAAATATAAGAATTCCAAGACGGACTAGTAACTAGTTAATATTGGGCTTCTGATCTTGTAATTTTGATCGCAGCAATCGAATTTGAAATTCATATTTAAAAAAAAAACAGCTTAGGTAACTACAAACAAATTTCAAATAATTTTTTGTTTTATCAACGGCAGCCATAGTAGAGAAAAGACAAAAGGAAGTATAATTTTGTAGTTGTAAGGAAGGAACACTTTTGCATCCACTTGAAACGGTAAAAACACATTCATGGACAAATTCTATTTTGTATTCTATCTTACTCGTATAAATTTACGTACAATATCACAAAGACTAGTGAGAGTGACGATTGAACTAGAAACAGTTTTTGTTCAATTCATGCAAACTTTTAAACGTAGTACGGTGAAGTTAATTTGCAGTTGCTTTTAGTGCGTGAGTTTTATTTTGTTTTTATACATACATGCCCATGTTCTGCATTTCACTTATTGTGTTCCACAATTCGTTATTGTGATTTGGATTTTCGAACATGCAAATGGATGTTCTGTATTTCGGTTTGTTCCATTTTTTGAACGCATTCAAATCACATTTTTTATTTCTGTGAATTGATCTTTGATAGCTTCCTTCTGCTAGGAATCGGAAGGTTGCAGCAAGTTTTTGAACTGAAGGAATCGATGAAGGTATAAAAGGTTCTATTTCCCTTAGAACATATAAAAAAGCTACTTTGTTTCATCTAAAATTACAATGAAAGCTTAAAAGAGGAAATCAAGAATTTACTTTATTTATCAGAACAATTCTACATAATTTTCACACACTTACATTGTGTTAGGTAAATCCAATATATTTGATTTGTCTCCCAAAATTCGTCTTCTTATTTTTTCTCTTGAATTCTGCTTCCTTTTTTCACTTACAATTGCCAATAATATTCCATCCATCTTCAAAACAGTAAAAAATTTACTTCAGAAACAAAATAAAAATGGATGATTCTTCAGTTCTGACAGTTCGAAGCAATTTCGAAGTTTTCGAAATCGATCGAATTGAAGAACATGCAATTTCATTTCACGTAAAATTGAAAAGTGATTTCAATTCACTTTCGATCGAAATTCGGAACATGGGCGACAATTTTGGAATGGATCGCTGGCTTAAGTCTGGATCCTTGAAAAAAGCAAGTGAATGCTCCGCAAAAGCACCCGAAGCTGCCGAAGAATCACCAACTGACGGGTATGTCCAAACAAAATCATAATTTACGTAAAATAGTAATCCCCGGTTTATAACTTCTGCTTTTTAAGCATTTAACCGCACGAAATGATTTCAATGTTTTTCAGATTAAAAACGGATTCTTGGTTAAATATGAACAAATTACAGATGGTCTAAGGCCGGGTTTCTCAAGTGTGAAATATTTGAAAAAATATAAGAATTCCAAGACGCACTAGTAACTAGTTAATATTGGGCTTCTGATCTTGTAATTTTGATCGCAGCAATCGAATTTGAAATTCATATTTAAAAAAAAAAACAGCTTAGGTAACTACAAACAAATTTCAAATAATTTTTTGTTTTATCAACGGCAGCCATAGTAGAGAAAAGACAAAAGGAAGTATAATTTTGTAGTTGTAAGGAAGGAACACTTTTGCATCCACTTGAAACGGTAAAAACACATTCATGGACAAATTCTATTTTGTATTCTATCTTACTCGTATAAATTTACGTACAATACCACAAAGACTAGTGAGAGTGACGATTGAACTAGAAACAGTTTTTGTTCAATTCATGCAAACTTTTAAACGTAGTACGGTGAAGTTAATTTGCAGTTGCTTTTAGTGCGTGAGTTTTATTTTGTTTTTATACATACATGCCCATGTTCTGCGTTTCACTTATTGTGTTCCACAATTCGTTATTGTGATTTGGATTTTCGAATATGCAAATGGATGTTCTGTATTTCGGTTTGTTCCATTTTTTGAACGCATTCAAATCACATTTTTTACTTCTGTGAATTGATCTTTGATAGCTTCCTTCTGCTAGGAATCGGAAGGTTGCAGCAAGTTTTTGAATTGAAGGAATCGATGAAGGTATAAAAGGTTCTATTTCCCTTAGAACATATAAAAAAGCTACTTTGTTTCATCTAAAATTACAATGAAAGCTTAAAAGAGGAAATCAAGAATTTACTTTATTTATCAGAACAATTCTACATAATTTTCACACACTTACATTGTGTTAGGTAAATCCAATATATTTGATTTGTCTCCCAAAATTCGTCTTCTTATTTTTTCTCTTGAATTCTGCTTCCTTTTTTCACTTACAATTGCCAATAATATTCCATCCATCTTCAAAACAGTAAAAATTTTACTTCAGAAACAAAATAAAAATGGATGATTCTTCAGTTCTGACAGTTCGAAGCAATTTCGAAGTTTTCGAAATCGATCGAATTGAAGAACATGCAATTTCATTTCACGTAAAATTGAAAAGTGATTTCAATTCACTTTCGATCGAAATTCGGAACATGGGCGACAATTTTGGAATGGATCGCTGGCTTAAGTCTGGATCCTTGAAAAAAGCAAGTGAATGCTCCGCAAAAGCACCCGAAGCTGCCGAAGAATCACCAACTGACGGGTATGTCCAAACAAAATCATAATTTACGTAAAATAGTAATCCCCGGTTTATAACTTCTGCTTTTTAAGCATTTAACCGCACGAAATGATTTCAATGATTTTATTTTGTTTGTTCGATTTCGGTTTTCCATATATTAATTTTAGTGCGAAGGAAAATGACGCAATAGGGCCAGCGGTGTCAGAGATTTCTGAAGGTTTTGAGTTTGATAGTTTGCCTAGTACTAGTTCCACGGTGATCAATGCTACAGAAAAATTAGTTAAAAGGAAGTACCAAGAATCATATTTGAATTTTGGATTTGCTGAGACAAGTGACAACAAACCTCAATGCGTAATTTGCGGCAAAGTGTTGCCGAACAGTGCAATGTTCCCAGCAAAAATGAAACGTGACTTTGCAGGGATTCATCCAGATTACAAAAGCAACAAACCGACTGATTTCTTCAAAAGAAAGTATGCTGAACTTACTAAATCTCAAACCATTATTACTTATCACTCAAAGACAGTGAACGAAAATGCGTTGATGGCATCCTACTTGGTAAGTTTCTGAATAGCGCAAACTAATGAAGCCCATACCATTGCTGAAAACTTAATAAAACCATGTGTGAAATACATTGTTGAATGTTTGTTGGGTGAAAAGGCCAAAAAATTAGTTGACACCGTTCCTTTGCCAAATAATACAATATCAAGACGAATCGGAGACTTAGCGAAGAATGTGAAAGCTACTTTACTTTTACGAATAAAAGTCACAAAATTTGCCAACTACTACAACTGGTGCTGACATTTTTAATTTGATTGACATTTTTTTTTAATTGTAAATGACATACCATGGGTTAACTGTATGGATGTATGCATGGACGGTGCCAAGGCCATTACTGGAAAAACGTCCGGTGTAGTCGCAAGAATTAAGGAAATTGTTAAAGGATGCACCATTAGCCATTGTATTCTACACCGCCCAGCCCCGTCGAGAGGGTAAAATATAAGAGTTTTGTTTTTTTTTGTTACTCTGAGAGCTTAGAAATAAACTTTCAGTTAGTTTTGAAACTAGTTATCTTATAAATTTAGGAGTATTGTAAAGAAAACGCCTTAATTAAGGATAAATTAAACTTTGATCTTAAATAACTTTCGACTGAGTTATCAAAAAGTGACATTAGACCTTTTTTTGTAGAGCGTTCAATTCTCTACAAAATACATAAGAGGTATTACAATACAATTTATCGTTCGTTAGTTATAAAAATCAGAAGAAAAACATTTTTTTTCCTGTGTTATTCTTATGGGAAATCGAAAAGTGCAATGCGGATGTCCTAAATATTAATATTAAGGGCTCATATTTTCAGAGGCCTATTTTGGCATGTAAACGAAACTTTTGAGCCTGGTTCCGATAAAAAATAATTATTTTTTTTTGAAACGCTCTAGTAAACCCCCCGGGCCCGGGATTTTCTAGGGGCCCGTAAAATTGAAAGCAATGAGGAGAGTGTTTTTTTTTTCAATATAGGAAGTCTAAATTCATCATCCCACTTATTTTTAGGGGCCCGAAAATTTAAAATAATTCATGCTTTCGCAATCGGGCCCCTGTTTGCATGTTATCTACCAATCTTTCAGTTCCCACTTATTTTTAGGGACCCGAAAATTTAAAATCATTCATGCTTTCGCAATCGGGCCCCTGTTTGCATGTTATCTACCAATCTTTCAGTCACAAGCTTGCCGATCTGGGCCCCTGATTATTATTGGCGTATACATTTTTGTTTATATTTAATGAAAAATTGGGCAACTCTGAACTATTGAAAGAAAGTTATAATAAATTGTTTCGCTTTTCTTACTTAATTTAACGTAAATTTCAAATGTATTTTATTTTGAAAATTTTTAAAATCAAAATAAGGGGCCCGGCAACTTAAAACAAAACACAAATATTTATTTCGGTTTCTGTTTTTATAAAGTTTCTTTTCTTCTATTTTTGTTTCTGCTGGGAACGAAATTTTTGATTCGGTTTCGGGGGGCCGGAAAATCCCACGCAAAAGTTTTTCAATTGTGGTTTCCTGAATATTAGGTCCGTTCGCGTACCCTCCTAAAACAGTCCAATTTTACGAAAAAATACGAAATTTAACCAAATCCTGTTCGCGTACTCAAAAAGTTCGTAGTTTTTCGTAAAAGAGAGCGCTCACGAGAGAGTAAAATATTTCCCCAACCTACGAATTTTAGCCCAAGAAATTTCTTTGGGCTGATTTGTGAAAATTTCAAATTTGATAGAAATTCAAATAAATTAAATAAATTGCTCGCTTTTGCTGTCAGTTATAAAATTTAAAAACAAATTTTCAAAGAACAGCAACAAGACAAGAATATTGTGTGAAAAATTTGTTGTTTTCCCGTTCGCTTACTTTTTTGTAGTTTTTTTTTTGGTGAGAGAATTTTACCCCCACTCTTTAAAATATCTCTTTTTACGAATTTTGGTGCAGAAAGTGCGCGAACGGACCTATTAATTAATTAATATTTTGAATAAATTGTTTACTGAAGATTTGAAGGATATCAAGTCACTTCAAAGTGTGTATATTAAACCAGCCATACAAAAATAGCAAGGAATTCTATATAGAATATTGGACACCATTTTCTTCGATGGCGAAAGGGGACTAGGACTACGAGGCGATAGCAATCTTATTGGAGAACCAAATAATGGACATTTTTTGGGCATTTTGGAATTAATTAGTCATTATGACCCCTTACGTCAGGAGCACTTGGAAAAAGTGAATTTCACAACAAGAGCACAAACGTTTCCAAGTCCACTACCTTTCCGTTGAGATTTAAAATGAGTTTATTAAAATTTGTGCCCAACATGTGAATTCAGCTATTTTGAAGGAGAGAGAAAACGCCAAATACATCGCTATAATTGTCGATGCAACACCCGATTCAAGTGATGTGGAACAAAACACATTTATTTTGCGATATCTGCGCTTTGAAGAAAATGTGTTCACCATCCAAGAACGGTTTTTGGAATTTTATGGGTGTTATGTATTGAAGTACACATCGTTATATTAAGATGCAAGAAATCTCAGCCTATGTAATGCACACACTATCGTTATAATAGTAATAGATTAGAATCATTCACATAAATATATATCTTGTCTAAGCCAAATGTCAAATCCTGACATGGTCCTAATTTCGAATAACCTCATTCTTGATTTAACCTTGGCCATCGACAGTCACCGTCTAGTTCGCTTTACTTATATATAAGAAATTATTGTATAATTAAGAATAAAAGAATTTAATAAATGACTAAGTTGTTTGAGTACATCACAGTGGCGACGAGGACTTAAAAAAGAACATATTACGTGTGCTAAAAAAGAAACGCAAAGCTAAGCGAACACTTTAATAAAAACTCTCATCGTGCGTAACTAAAATTAATATGTCAGTGGGAACAATACCTTCTTTCAATTTTGCGCAAAACGATTGGGAAGTGTTTAAAACTAGACTGGAACAATATTTTATAGTCAATGCCTTGGTTCTCGAGAGAGATATGGAGGTTATGCGTGCAATACTGATTAGTGATTACTGCGTTAACCGAATCATCATATAAGTTGCTGAAAAGTTTGGTTTCTCCGAAAAGTCCAGATAACACGACATACACCGATCTCATGGCAGCTCTCGACAAGCATTTCAAGAAAACCACATCAGGATTTGCAGAAAGACTCAAGTTTTACGAGGCTGTCAAGCAAAAGGACGAATCAGTGCAATGCTGGGCGGCAAGAGTTCGTACTTTAGCCGCAAACTGCGAGTTTGGGAGCAATCTGGACGAAATGCTACGCGATCGATTCATAATGGGTTTGGAGAAAAGCCCAGAAAAAGACAAACTATTTCTAGAAGACGTGTCCAAACTAACGCTTGAAAAAGCTATAGAGATAACACGAACAGTAGCCTGCATTAAACAACAATACCAGGTGGAAGCGGTGGCGGTGAAACAAGAGCAACACGAGTCAAGTGGCTCAGGACTATACAGAATGGCAGCTCGGCAGCAACAACAACAAAATCGCCGAAGATCAACACCAGCTCCAAAAAACTCAGATAAAAAATGTCCCGTATGTGGATACACTAACCACACAGAAGCTCAATGCCGATTTCGGAACTATAAGTGCAGCCTGTGTAAACAACGTGGTCATTTGAAAAAGATGTGCAGCAAGCGGGAACAGCGATCATCACAACATGCAGATAATACAAATTATAATAGTATAAAATACATGTGCGAAACCGATATGTCTCTTTTTCATTTCAGAAGCGAGCCTACTATAAGCAATTGTTCCCAACCAATTTTTGCCAAAGTCACCTTAAATCGTGTTCCAATAGAGATGGAGATCGATAGTGGAGCATCGATGTCAGCGATTTCATTGGAATTTTATAAGAACCATTTTTCTGATTGTCCATTGAAGGAAACGGCGATTCTAATAAAAAGTTACAACGGCGGTCACATCACACCAACTGGGGTATGTAAATTAAATGTAATTTATAATCAAAAGTGTCGACTGCTGGATATATACGTAATTGAGAACGGAGGTCCCCCGTTACTAGGTAGAGATTGGATGAGCGCATTCAATATAGGTTTGCAAGAAATTAAATTTCTTGATGGCATAGACCACGACGTTGGTAAGGTATTAGATAGATACGCGGAAGTTTTTGATGGTACCTTGGGAACTTTCAATAAAAAAGTCGTTTCGCTTACCTTAAAGCCCGGTGCAATACCTAAATTTTGCAAGCCTAGGCAAGTACCCAGGGCCGGACAAAGCATATGTGCAAGATGTGCAAATGCACAGGGCGCAGAGTTCTGGGGGCGCATTGCCAGGAGCAAGAAAATGTAATCTGATCTTGCAAACAAATATGTACTACTACATATTTGCCATTCTTTAACCACAAACATTCTTAAAATAATCTCAAAAAAACATCCATCACACCTGTCCTAAGTTATCTCTTGCGCACTAACTAACATCACTTTCATTGTTGCATTCAATGAAAATTTAACTCAAGATATCGCAGAACTAAAAATTCTACCTACCTCATTTCCAAATATTTCACCCTGTTCGTACAAGAGAAAAAAAGAAAAAAATCTCAACACAAAAAAATTCCATGCAAGAGAAAAGAAGAAAAAATCTCAACACAAAAAAGTCCCATGCCACCTCATATGTGCAAGATATATTTTATGCACACCGAGTCCCAAAATTAACATAGAAGTATGACGAAGCAAAATACTTATTCATATTGAATCGTATGGGCTAGAACGTGCAGGTTTTGTATCACGCACAGTACCCTCTATGTGAGACTCACATGAGACATTGTGAGTTCTCATCTACAAAGAAAACAACAAAAAAATATATGCTGTTTGCTGTGTCTTTGATTTGTAGTAGAAGGTAGCACAGAATACAGAAACCTACCTGCTCTCTTTTTTCAGAGACATTTTTTTGTTGTTTTCTTTGTAGATGAGAACTCACAATGTCTCATGTGAGTCTCACATACAGGGTACTGTGCGTGATACAAAACCTGCACGTTCTAGCCCATACGATTCAATATGAATAAGTATTTTGCTTCGTCATACTTCTATGTTAATTTTGGGACTCGGTGTGCATAAAATATATCTTGCACATATGAGGTGGCATGGAACTTTTTTGTGTTGAGATTTTTTCTCTTGTATGAACAGGGTGATATATTTGGAAATTAGGTAGGTAGGTGTCTTTGCTACAAATAATGGTGAATGGATGTGCAAGTTTTCTTTTTTGCACACTGAGTATCGAAACTAACATGGGAGATATTTAAAAAAAAAAACTTATTTATACGGAATCATATGGATCAGAGCGTGCAGGTTTTCTTATTGCACACTGTGTAAGAGTTAAGTGCCTGATTACAGGAGATGAAATTTTTAATAGAATGGAAAAGGAGCATAGAGCTTAAAAATTAAAGAGGGATGATTCTATTTGGAGTCGAATTGTTCTTGCGCAGGCAGTTTGTTTTTTTTTTGTTTGAAAGTTAATGACTATTGTAACGGCTACTTTTAATGTATATCTAGTCTGGTGCAGAATGCAGATTGTTTCAATTGTTTTTTCGCTTTGTTGGTTAATTAATATTAAATAAATAGCTACCAGTTTTTAATAGAAGTGACGTATTTTGAAGACAAGACAAGCCAAAGTTATGATAATGGTTCGAATATGAATATGAAAGGAAAAGAAGCGGGTGTTCAGAATCGAATTCGAACCCTGGAACCAAGAGCATTTTTGGTTCCATGTTGCCCGCATTCCTTAAATTTAGTGGTTAATGATGCTGCTCGGTTCTCATTTTATGCAGTTAAAATTTTCGATACAATTCAATGTTTGTTTAACTTTTTTTCAATTCAAGAAATATATGAAGCCCTATAGAATTAAGAAATCTAGAGGCAAAAAACATTGCAGAATCGTTATGAAATAAAATTTTTGATTTTACATTTATTTGCTGCCTGCTAATTTGGTTTGATATTTTAGAAAATATAAATTAAACTAGTAAATATTTGCAAAGTTCGTCCGTTAATCTGTCAACTGGCATAACAGTTTTAGAAAATACAAAAAACAGTTTGATTTTAATGCGTTCCGATGAAAAATTTAATGAGTAGGTATGTTCAATTAACCGAGCGTATTGCTAGTTCCCTAGAAATACCAAATATGTTTCTTGTAGCTTCATCATTGCGATCTCAACGGAGAAAAATACTTTATGCTGATGAATGTCCTGAAACTATATTAGCCGAAACAAAGATTCAAAGTTGAATTTTTTTTTCAAATACTTGAAAGGTTTGATACGTATAGTATCAATTTTACATTTTTGAGTAACATAAGCGAATGTTTAAAAAATAAAAATGTACGTGCTTCATGCCTTAATTTGCAGAATGTTTTTAAATAAAGTAGTTTTAAATATTTAGATGGAGAAGAATTGTTTCAAGAGTTAACCGTAATATCCCAGCTTGTTACGCCACAAAGCTCAAGTTTAGATATGTTAAATTTTATTTTTAGTTCAAACCTTGAAGATTTTGCTCCGAATTTAGTAACTGCTCTCCAAATCCTTAATACAATCCCGGTCACGGTAGCTTCAGGAGAACGTAGTTTTTCTAAACTTAAAATTATTAAAAATTATCTTAGGACAACCATGACTCAAGAGAGATTGGTAGGTTTATCTATAATGTCCATTGAAAAGAAATTATTAAATTTTTTAGACTTTGATAATCTCTTTTCTGAATTTGCAAAATGTAAGGCCAGAAAAGTAAGTTTCCAAGTTTAAAAGTTTCCCCTCTGCTCATTTCTTCGCTGCGTTTTAGTTTAATGGTTTAGGCCTCCTGGGGATACCTCAATAAAAAAAAACGCATTGAAAGTCTACCTCCTGGTTAATGTGGGAAAGGCTTATGCTTGTGTATCAGTTTATGTGTAAAAAAAATATAAAAAAGGGGCGCTTTCTACAAATCTTGCACAGGGCGCAAGTTTGGCTTGGGCCGGCCCTGCAAGTACCTTTGCCTATGAAAGAAAAAGTTAACACGGAAATTTCTAAGCTCGTGAAAATGGGAGTTTTAGTTCCTATTGCTTACAGCAATTGGGCCACACCAATAGTACCAGTCCTAAAAAAGTCAGGGGACATAAGAATTTGTGGCGACTACAAAATAACGCTTAATCCGCAGCTCGAGGTCACACAATATCCTTTACCTAGAATCGAAGAGTTATTTGCCAAACTTGAGGGTGGTCAAGAGTTCACCAAGCTAGATTTATCAATGGCCTATCAACAACTACTGCTAGACGAGAAGAGTCAAGATTACACTACAATTTCGACGGAACAAGGTATATTCAAATACAGGAGATTGGTGTACGGAATCGCCTCTTCGGCAGCCGAGTTTCAAAAAGCCATTGAGAATCTTTTTATAGGTATGGACGGGGTCATCATATTTATTGACGATTTACTCATTACAGCTAGGACAAAAGAACTTCATCTCGAGCGGTTAGCGAAGGTGCTATCAATTTTAAAAGACGCCGCCGGGGTTGAAACTCGCAAAATCGAAATGTGAATTTTTTGCTAAATCACTAAATTACCTCGGGCATACAATCGATCGCGACGGTCTACACACATGCCCACAAAAAATAGAAGCGATTAAAAACGCAAAAGAACCAGACAACGTTAAGGAACTACAATCGTTTCTTGGGCTTTTTAATTATTATAGAAAATTTTTTCCTAACGTTGCTACGATTTGTGCCCCTCTCTACGATTTCTTAAAAAAAGACTCGGTGTATTAGTGGGAAGCGAGAGAAAAAGAAGCCTTTGAGAATATAAAAAGCTTGCTTTCGTCAAATAAAATGCTTGCCCACTATGATCCAGTAGTTCCAATCAAAGTAACTGTTGACGCTAGCCCAGTTGGGTTAGGTGGAGTGTTATCTCATGTTTATGCGAACGGTACTGAGAGACCAATTTAATTTGTCTCTCGAAAGCTTACTAATAGCGAGAGAAAATATTCTCAAATAGAACGGGAAGCACTAGGAATAGCTTTTGCAATAAAAAAATTCCACCACTATATTTTCGGTCGCAGATTCATTCTGTTAACTGACAACAAGCCTCGTGTCCATTTTTGGACCAAAGAAGGGCATTCCAACGATGACGGCAAACCGGTTACAGAGATATGCATTGTTTTTGTCAGGTTACAGCTTTGACATTGAGTATGTCAATACGAATTCTAACGTGGCCGATTATTTATCGCGGAAGCCAATTCATTGCTGGGAAGAACAAGATTCGGATCAAGACAGCGACATACATTTCAATTATCTATATCAAATAAGTAATTTTCCTCTCCATTTTAAAAGCATGATTAATGAAGTCAGCAAAGGCGAAGAATTACAATTAGTTAAACGTCATATTTTAGAGGGATGGCCTGCAAAGTGTGCAAAAAATTTACGTCCGTATTTTTTAAAAAAGCATGAATTAAGTGTAAAATCAGAGTGTGTGTTTTGGGGTTACAGAATTGTAATCCCCCGTTCTTTGCATGATATAGTTCTTAAAGAAATTCATAGTTCGCATTTAGGTGTCGTAAAAATGAAAAACTTAGCGCGTTCCTACTGCTGGTGGCCTTCTCTTAGTAACGACATTGAAAAAATAGCCAATTCTTGCGAACAATGCCTTCCATTCAAGGCGAGTCCACCAAAATCAAACCTTGTCAACTGGGAGTAGCCAAGTGAGCCTTGGTCACGAGTACATGTTGATTTTATGGGACCAATTTTTAATAGGCAATTTTTGATTATTGTGGACGCGCATAGCAAATGGGTGGAATGTCTCGATATGGGAAACAATATATCCAGCAGTCGAACAATTGATGCATTAGCTATGGTATTTGCTCGTTTTGGGTTACCATCGGAACTAAGCGACAATGGCACATCATTGGTGTCACAAGAATTTAAACACTTTTTAAAAACCAACGGTATAATCCATAAAACATCTCCAGTTGGAAATCCTGCCACAAATGGACAAGCAGAAAACAGCGTTAAGACAGTTAAGTTCGCTTTAAAAAGAGCACTAAGTGGCAGTAAAAATAATGCAAACTTAAGTATCTGCCTCGCTAAATTTTTGCTCAACTATCGAAACTCTATTCATTCTACAACCGGAGCCTCCCCAGCCCAATTAATGCTAAAAAGAGATCTTAAAACAAGATTGGATATTTTGAATCCTTATAAACAAAAATCGAAAGTTTTGATTAAAGACGTTGCATCGAATGTTTCTAACAAACAACGGGATCAACAAAATAATTTTAAAGGAAAAGCGGAACGAGTTTTTAATGTTAATGATCTCGTTTTAGCAAAAGATTACTCTGTTGCGGGGAGGGTGTCTTGGCAAAAAGCGGTTGTACAAAAAGCTTTAGGTAGACAGTATTATTTAGTAGAACCTGACAAAAATCATTTATTTTTGAATTTATTTTTGCACTAAAAGCGAACTAGGGGGGGATATTGTTATGTATTGAAGTACACATCGTTATATTAAGATGCACGAAATCTCAGCCTATGTAATGCACACATTATCGTTATAATAGTAATAGATTAGAATCATTCACATATATATATATATCTTGTCTAAGCCAAATGTCAAATCCTCACATGGTCCTAATTTCGAATAACCTCATTCTTGATTTAACCTTGGCCATCGACAGTCACCGTCTAGTTCGCTTTACTTATATATAAGAAATTATTGTATAATTAAGAATAAAAGAATTTAATAAATGACTAAGTTGTTTGAGTACATCACAATGGGAAACGAAATTAGGGGTAGATAATAAATAGTCCATTTAAGTTTAAATAGAATCCGGTGGTGGAGGTAAAGCGCCTTGGGTAGTGTTGAGTTAAAAATATTTTAAAAAAGCCAAACGGACGGTTTAAACTGTTATACTTGTTTTCAGTTTAGACTTTAGCATAAACACAAACCCTTTAAATTCACTCGAGTTCATTTATTTATATTATGGTTCATTGCAAGATGCTGGGGAAATGCTTATGGGTGTGGAGAAAAACTTGGTGATCGCGAAGATATTATGTACGATGTGCAGGGGGAGGCCCCTTCTTGAAGTTCATTGGTTGTAAGGGCCGAATAGTTCACAAGTTTTCGAATGAAGAGCATATGATCGAATTTTGGCAAGAGAAATTGATTTTGGTTGAGAAACGAAAATCTCGTTGGATTTTTCGGAACGTATACACATGCAAAAAAATGTAAATGTATTGTATGATGGAAGTATTTCCGCAGACCTTTTTTTGAATATTTTAACCTTTTTATTTGGTTTTCATCACATTAATTTTCAAAAAAATTAATAATGATTTTCAAGATATTAAGTGTTAAAATTAAGTTAATGTTACGACCGGTAATGGTAACATCCGGTAAACTTTCCACGTAATTCGAGAAAGATCTCCGACACAATTTTTTCGAAATTGTCAAGCCTAGACAACAGGGTATAAAAAGCCCGAAAATTGTCAGCTCGCTCTTTTTTTTGGTTTCGAAACGTATTCGGGTAACTAGGGCTCGCTCGGTGAGACAGAAAAAAAAGAAAAAGGAAAATTGTTTTAACTTTTTAAGCCGCGGGTGGAACAAAATTGTTTTTCGGTCAAAAATTACATTTCCCACGTCTTTTAACAAAAAAAAAAAAGAAACAAAAAAACTCATGCGTTTGTAAAAATAAGGAAAAACAAAAAACCTAATTCTCAAATTTGCCCTGAATCCGCGTGTGACCAGTTTTACATATATAAGATTATATGAAAAAATAGATTAAAGTTAATTTAAAAAAATAAAGCCATACAAAAAAAGTTATTCCAAATCCCACCCTTAAGCATTATTTCCTACCGCCTAAGTGTTTATAAGAGAAAAGGTAGCCCTGAGTATATCTACCCAGGAAAAGGAACGAGCCTATCTAACCCCAGAGTTTTTAGAAAAAAAAAAAACAAAAGAAATAGCAATAACAACAGGAACAAAATTCGTTCAACACCCAAATCCACCAAACTCCCCATTGTGTAAAAAAAGGGGGAACTGCAATAACCTGTGCTGACTGTACCTCCGTCCAGCCGCTTCCCATTCAAACGACGACGACGATTCGCCCAAGAAACAAATTCATTCAGATCGGTGGATTGGAACGAAAATTAATCACCACGACTCATCTGGTCAACCTACACCCGCCCTCCCACTCTACCATTTGATTGCTCCCGAAGTTAATTGTGTATTCCTAAATAAGTAGTTTTTATTATTTTTTTGCTATAATTTCTCTTTACTCCTTTTTCGTGTACTCACCACACTTTCGCCTCTTTTTATAGCAACCAAATAAAAAATAAAATTTACATGTGTTTAAAATTCGACAACAAAAAAAAGTTTATGCTCGAAGAGTGTGTTAAAATTTTTGAGAGAATATATTATATTTCAGTGTAAGTATGGTGAATTCGTGGAATTGAGCGTGTTGCAAAAGTAAGAGCAAAAAGTAAAACAGGTGAATGAAGCGGTGCACCTCCTCATCTGGAACACTAGAGTTGCGGTAAGTCAAGAAATTTAATTTGATTTTATATCAAATATCCGTTGAAATAAATATTTTCTTAAAAAAATAAAAAACCACGCACTGATTGACAAGCTATGAACACAAAACAAGAAAAAATTATCAGAGAAAAGACCAATGAAAATATACATAAAATATTAAACTCCTAGGGGTATGCACTAAATGCCCGATCTATGTTTGTTTGAGGTAATGGTGTGGTGAATTTTTTTTTTTTTTTCAGTTTTCCTTATATATATATACTTAAATATCTAGCCATATTATAATAATTTTGCACAGGACCAAAAAAAAGTAAAAGAAAAAAAAACAAGAACAAATTGAAATAAAAGCACTTTAATTAAACTTTAGTTTAAAATCTCCAAATTTGCAAATACTAAATCAAAGGATCTTAATGTCGTTAAGCTTCCGTAGCCTCCTAGTATGCAATGTAATTTTTTTTTATAATATCCCCGTTAATATAGTAATTAAATAGGTATAGATTTAGGATTTAATTAATGAATAAAACTGAATTTGTTTTCAAACTTCTGTAAGGAACCGAATTTGTGTTTTTATTTGCCTTCGGATGCAAGTTCGGATGCATAGTCGGAGTAAATTACTTTTTTATTTGAATGTGGTTAATTAGGATGTTTTCAGCCTAAAGGATTTAGGTTGGGTATGCCGACGACGTTTCAAGAGAGGATGACGAGACCAAGGTAAGCTAAGAACATGAAAACTATTAGTTAGGGGCTGTCTTTAGAATCGAGGACAAGACAGCCAAGGAAGTATCCCTATATACGTATGTGGGTGGTAAATCCTCCTCAGAGAGCAAACTCCATCAAACGCTCTCCTAAATCGAAAATTTGTTAGGCATTGATAGAAAAATTCCGTCTACAAAAGTCAGATCAAAAAGGGGCTCATTTTTTTGAACCCAAATCCATATTATCTTCTGGCATGAATAATCATAACAATCGTTCAGGTTTACTTAGGCAAGAACCCCGCCCATCTGACGAGCTAGGACGTGCAATGCTAGCATGCCAGGCCTAAAAGTAATCTGAACACCCTTCCTTCCCTGCTGTCCGGATCGGCCTGCTGATCCTATAAGCAGTGGGTCGTAACGGTGGTATAGTGAAGGAAGGATTGGGTCTCCTGAAAGTTCGAAAGGCGTTCAAGAGACTTATACCAATAACACCTCGGTTCGTTATAGGTGGCGCCCAACGTGGGCCCGATTTGATCTGTTAATCCTTATTTAAGAATCAAAATCAAGTGTTTTTTTTACTGTGTAATTATGGTTTTTTTTTGAAAACTTTACTTTATCTCCCGTCGTCCTTTAGTGGGCTATATCAATGGTTGTGAGTCGAGTACATTTATAAAGAAAGTTTTGTTAGAATTTGCCACGATTTTAGAAAATCACGAGCGGACGTCCGGCAAATGAGGTGGAATTTCCCTTGTTTGTACTGCTGCGCCTGTTTTCTTACCATCGAAAAAACTACATCGTTATAGCAAAGAATTTTTGTTGAATCCGTATTTTTAACTCAGTTGAATTTATAGCTGTTCAAAAAAAAAATAAAATTAGGTACGAGAAAGTCTACGTCGGTCGTCCGATAAAATGAGCCTACGCACGTTTTATGTCAGTTGCGAGTTGATACTTACTCTAGTTTCCAATTTAATAAACAAAAAGTCGTTTAGTTATTCGCAAATATAAAACAAAATGTATATAATTATATGAATAAATAAAAAAATAGCATTAGAAGGATCTTTTGAATATCTCTAACAAATTTTCCGTGTCTTCTCTTGGAACAGTCAGCATACCCTCCTGTTCATGAAAATTTTGAATAAAAACATACATACATACATATATTCTTTTTCTATTGATCAATATTTGAATAAGAAAATAGTTATATTTTCATTCGTTTCAAAATTTAACTTTTACTATTTGTTTTATTATCGCTTCGATTTCGCTATTTAATTTTTTATATTTTCCCTTTTATTAGATATATTCTTTTTTTTTAAATTGTTTTCCTTATTATTATTTCTTTATTGTTTTATTCATTCCTGAGATCTTATTTTCATCTACGATTCTTACGAATAATAGGTTCAATACTAGACTAGTTCCGAACTTATGCCTACTTCTAGTGATCCACATCATCTACGTTCAGGTCGAGGGTGGGGAAATAGTAATAATCAACGAGGTCGAGGTCGTGGTTCGGGCAGAGTGAATGGAGGGCGAGGTGGTTCCAGGATGGATGACCCAAAAATACAAGACCAATCCAACGTTTCTTCAGAGGTGAGAGTAAGCTCTCAAGATCCTTTACAACCGGATCAAGTAGATCACGATAGCGTGGTAAATCGTTCCGATTTGGATAGGCCATCAGGTTCGCAAGGCATTAGCATGCAAACCACAATGCCTTTAAGAGGTGAAAGTGATTTGCCATCCTATATACAAAATTTAGTAACAGTTTTTGTAGGAGTTAGTAGATCAGAAGATTTACAGGTTTTTCGGAGAGAAATAGAAGCCCACATGGCTGAAATGAGGAAGCAAGTGACCGAATTAATTCGTGACACGAGAACTAGGGATACTCCTTCTGTAAGCCAAGAACAAGAGATTAATAGGCTTCAACTTCCGGAGAACGTTCCGAATCCTTATGCGCAAATGACAGCAGGTGATCCCTCTTCTAACTTTTCCAATCGAAATCCGGATGCTGACGAATTTTTATCCCGAATAAGAAACATGAATTTAGACGATACCTTTCCTCGCGTGGCATCTGGTGCCGAAGCAACACCGGCAAGAGAAAGCTCTTCAAGCCAGGTGTATCACAAGGTTCATGGGTTTCATAAATGGGGTCTTAAGTATGACAGCCGAAACATGACGGTAGACGAATTTATCTTTAGATTGGAGAGGTTGAAGATTTGTTATGGGGCCACTTAACAGGAAATAGTGTTAAATTTTCACCAGTTTGTTAGTGGGGACGTCGATAGTTGGTATTGGGTATTTTTGAAATCAATCCCTAGAGTGAATTGGTCTGGACTTCATTTTGCCTTGATGGAACGGTTTCATACTCTTGAAACCGACGCTGAGCTTTCGAAACAGCTTTATGAACGTCGTCAGCGTCCAAATGAATCATTTGATGATTTTTATATGGCAATTCAAAAATTAAATACACGGTTGCATGGGAGAGCTGCTGTTGACCTTCAGGACTCAGAGCTTGAACGAATTGGCCTATGTCTGTCGAAGTATGGAAAAGTTTATTAATGAGCAAAACCCGAACAAAACTCGCAATCCCATTGCACAAACTTATCGCCGCCGTCACGTAAACGAAATCGTAGGTCTTGACCCTTGTACGTCCCAATCCGAAGTCGCCGTGGAAGCTCTACAGACTCAGCACGATTGTAGTTACTATATCTGTTGGAATTGCAAAGAAAGGGGCCATGGTTATATGGAGTGTCCAAGTCCACAAAGATCACTGTTTTGCTACGAATGTGGCAAGGAAGGTACAACCTCTCCACAATGTACTAGTCTCAAATGTGCGGAAAACTCCCGAAGGAGCAAGTTATCATCCGGGATGGCTTGCTCACGAAATCCAAAACCGGCCAATCTATAAGTCTAAACCCTGAAATTCCAATACAGATCCTACAACGTACCAACCCTGAAAACAAACCTAACTCAAATTCTCAACCTTATGAAACGAAAATAACAAAACCTATAAAAAGTCTGCACGAAAGAAAGATTGCCTACTATGCTGCCCGGGATAGAATTTTTGGAACTCCCACAAAGCCTGTATCCGTCAGGATAACAAGGATTCGTGACCGAGTCAAGAATAGGAAATCGGATTTGAAAAGTATTGCGTCAACAACTCTTTGTTGTTCAGAAGATCCTCGTCCTTATGCTCAGGTCAAAATCTTTGGCGAAAATATGCTAGGCTTATTAGATAGCGGAGATACTATTAGCTGTTTAGGGTCTGATAGCGAAAGCTATCTGAAAAGTCATGGTGTTGCTTACAATCCATTCTTGTCCAAGGTTAAAACAGCAGACGGCCACGCTCAAACCATCATAGGGAAAATCAGAACAAACATAAGCTACAAGAATGAAACGAAAGAAATCGAATTGTATATAGTCCCGTCGCTTCAACAGAAGCTTTATTTAGGGATCAATTTTTGGAAAACTTTTAATATAGCACCTCAAATAATATCAGAACTAAGCCCATCAATTACAGATTTCAGCGATGTATCTAAGGAGATGCGTGAGCTATCAGCAGACGAGTTCAAGGAGCTTCAAACAGCCATCAGTATGTTTCCTTCCTATGCCAAACTTGGCTTAGGGAAAACCATGCTGGAGGAACATATAATCGATGTTGGGGATTCGGAACCAATAAAACAACGTCAATATCCGGTTTCTCCGGCGGTGCAAAAGCTTCTTTATGAGGAATTGGATAGGTTACTTGAAATAGATATCATAGAAGAAAGCAACAGTCCGTGGAGCTCTCCTGTGGTTCTAGTTAGATACGCATTATATTTCTAGCTTTGATCTGAAAGACGCCTTTTTGCAGATACCGCTTGAGGAATCGTCACGGGAAAAGACAGCGTTTACAGTTCCGGGTCGCCCATTATATCAGTTCAAGGTAATGCCCTTTGGCCTTTGTAACGCACCTCAACGTCTTTGCAAGTTAATGGACAAGGTGGTACCCCATGAACTAAAAGAAAACGTTTTCGTTTATTTGGACGATTTGTTGATAGTTACACGCACCTTTGAGGATCACATTCGCTATCTCAACATCGTCGCACGCAAACTTAAAGAGGCAGGCTTAACAATTAATGTTGAAAAATCTAAGTTTTGTTTTAAGGAACTTAAACATTTAGGTTATATAATAGGAGATGGTGTTCTGAAAACAGATCCAGCTAAGGTGTCAGCGATAAAAGACTTTCCAATTCCCCAAAATCTTCGTCAAGTTCGTCGTTTCTTAGGAATGTCAGGATGGTATCGTAGGTTCGTGCGAGATTACACCACTTTGGCGGCTCCTATCACCGAAACCTTAAAGAAAAATAAAATGTTTGAATTCGGAAGTGAGGCCATAAAATCATTCAATCAGATCAAAAATATCTTGACATCCGCACCTGTTCTTCTGCACCCGGACTATAACAAGCCCTTTGTTATCCTTTGTGATGCATCATCGACAGGAATCGGAGGTGTTCTCTGCCAAAGAGACGCTGAAGGCAACGAAAGACCCATTTATTTCTATTCGCACAAGCTCAACAAAGCTCAATGCAATTATAGTGTCACTGAACGTGAATGTTTAGCTGCAGTCCTAAGTATTGAACAATTTCGTCCGTATGTTGAGGGATATAACTTTAAAGTCGTGACTGATCACTCCAGTTTGAAGTGGCTGATGAGCCAAAAGGATCTCAGTGGCAGGTTGGCTCGTTGGAGTTTAAAACTTCAAGGCTATGACTTCGATATCGAACATCGAAAAGGTTCACAACATGTCGTTCCCGATGCTCTGTCGAGTGTTTGCAGTCGACCAGTTGGATCTTGATGCGAAATCGGAGTTATATCCACCTGATGTGCTGCACATAGATTTAACAGACCCCAGTTTTAAATCTGCGGCGTATGTTCAAATCATTGACAACATCAGAAAGCAAAAAGACCAGCTGCCTGACCTTCTAGTTTCGGAAAATGTCGTTTATAAGAAGGTCAAACACAGCACAGGGAATCCAATAGAAGACGACCACATTTGGAAGTTGTGGATTCCATCGCAGCTAACCAGCAAATTGATCACGATGGCTCATCAACCTACACGAGCGGCACATGGTGGGTTAGGAAAAACTCTGAATAGGCTTCGTCAACAATTTTTTTGGCCGAATATGGCTTCACAAGTAAAGCTACATATTAATGGTTGCGAGGTATGTAAAACTTCGAAAGCCTCAAATCAAGTTCAACGTTTGCCAATGGGTAAGCCTTTTGTGGTTGATCGACCGTATCAACACTTGTATATGGATTTCCTTGGGCCATATCCACGGTCCAAGAACGGAAACACATTTATTATCATAGCTCTCGATCAACTTACAAAATTTGTCGTTTTAAGACCTCTGCGAAAGGCAACCTCGGAGACGGACACTAAATTTCTGTACGATGAAATTTTCTGTATTTTTGGTGTTCTGGAATCTGTTCTTACAGATAACGGCAAACAGTTTGTAAGCTCCAATTTTGCAAAACTACTAGATTCTTTTGGGCTAAAGCACATAAGAACCGCATCCTACGCTCCCCAAGCCAACGCCAGCGAACGGGTCAGTCGTTCAATCTTAGCCGCTATTAGGTCTTATATAGGTAAAGACCAAAGAAATTGGGATCTTAACCTTACTTCCATTGCGCGGCTACTCATTCAGCCATAGGAATGTCAACATATGAAGCTCTTTTCGGCCAAAAGATGGTTGAACATGGTTCGGAGTTCGAGCTGCTGCGAAAATTGGATTGCTTAAACAATTCAGAGCTGGACGTTATTCCAAAATCCACAAAAATGAATATTATTCATTCGGCAATTAAAGGATCACTTGCGAAAGCTCATGAAAAGTACAAGCATGCTTATAACACACGAAGTAAAAACATAGTTTATAAAGTCGGTGATATAGTTTACAAGCGTAACTTTATCTTGAGTGACGCTACAAAAAGAGTCATGGCTAAACTGTGCCCCAAGTTCATTAAGACGAAAATAGTGCAAGTAATAGGCAACAACCTTTACGAATTAGAAGATGAGAATGGAAAGGTATTAGGAGTCTTCCATTCAAAACTTTTAACTTTTTCCTGGTTTTGTCAGCTCGGCCAGCAACAGCCTGAACATGAGACTTGTTCTCGGGTAAGGGTACAAATTTTGATCTTTCTTTCTCATGTCGTTTCTTTCCTTCTTCAAGCCAAACGGACGGTTTAAACTGTTATACTTGTTTTCGGTTTAGGCTTTAGCATAAACACAAACCCTTTAAAATCACTCGAGTTCATTTATTTATATTATGGTTCATTGCAAGATGCTGGGGAAATGCTTATGGGTGTGGAGAAAAACTTGGTGATCGCGAAGATATTATGTACGATGTGCAGGCGGAGGCCCCTTCTTGAAGTTCATTGGTTGTAAGGGCCGAATAGTTCACAAGTTTTCGAATGAAGAGCAGATGATCGAATTTTGGCAAGAGAAATTGATTTTGGTTGAGAAAGGAAAATCTCGTTGGATTTTTCGGAACGTGTTACGGTAAATTTTACCGCAACAAAAACCAGCCTTTGGCTGTTTTCTTTTTCCTAGTTGTGGCTGCAAAATATCGGCAAAGTTGAGGGCAACCATGGTCTCATCAGCCACAGGTGTACCTAGCCTTTATTTTGCAAAAGCAACAAAGCAGGTGATCGAGTTCGAGAACGGGAACGAGTTCTTTCGACAAGGTCGAAAATGCCGGCGGGTGAGCCGAAGAAGTATGAGGTCAGGCGGACCCTTACTACAGATTTTATTGTAACATTTTAACTTTTAACGTAGATTCATTAAATTAATATTTAATTGTTTATGTATGTACAAAATGGGTTTTTAACGCCGCGTTTTAAAGTAGCTTAATTTAACATTTGATACGAAATTCACACCTCGAACCTCGCGCATAATTAATAGTAATAGGAAAATGCCTAGTTTAGACTTCTTCTCGATTTTTGTTTTTCTTTGAACTTTCTCGAAAAATAGCAATAGTTGGGAAGGGGTCTTAACTCGGCCATTATGTTTCGGCAAGTTTTGGAAACTCATCCAACAACTTGTCGAAACCGTTTTTGTGTGTGTGAAAGCAAAGTTTCGCAAAGTTTGGTTCTTTGTTTAACTTCAATTTCAATTTTATTGTAATTTTTTTTAACTTTTATTTTGAAAACATTTTGGGTTTTAGTCCAATGATCTTCAATCCCACGGTTTCCCAAAGAAATAAATATTACATTTAAAACCAAACGTGCGTTGTGTCTTTGTTTACTATCGTTTCACTTATCATTTTTTTTTTTTTTTTTTTTTTTTTTTCACTTCAGAATTTTCAGAAAGTAGTAAGCTTATAGCAAGCGTCAAACTACGATCAGAGGCTCATCATAAGTGCATGTGTTAGTTGTTAGTAGGAACATAATACAATTATAGCCTAACACACGCACAAAATACAAAACATAATAATTTATTAACATTTAACAGGAATTATTACAGTACAAAAAATAAAATAAAGACGTTTACGATAGTGGAGCACTGGTTCTAAACAATGATTTTAATCCCACCTTATTTAAATTTAAATCTATCGATGAACAGTTTAAGTTATATAAAATGCTCATTCGACTTAATGCTTTATTCTTCCCATAGTTAGTTCTATGGAAGTCAATATGTATAAAATCAAATGTACGCAGGTGATGAGTTCCGCTTCGGTAATTCAAATGTACACAAGATAGTAAATAAGGTGCATCAATTTCACCATTAATGAGTTGATGAAAAAATACTAAGTCATTATTAACACGCCTTTGATGGAGAGATTGCATTTGAAGAAGCTGAATACGATGTTCATAGGGAGGCAGATCATAAGGATCATCCCAAGGAAGACCCTTTAGGGCAAAGCGAATGAAATTATGTTGAATTGATTCAATACGTTTCTTATGAATTTCGTAATAGGGAGTCCACACCTGCGAAGCATATTCAAGATGAGGACGAACATGGCAATTATACAAAGAAAGAGTTACATAGGGATCATTGAACTCCTTTGCCCAGCGTTTTATAAAACCAAGCATAGAACTTGCTTTATTAACAATCAAATTAATGTGATATGTAAATTCTAAGTTGGAACAAAAATTAACACCTAAATCTTTAATTGTGGAGACGCGACAGAGTTTTTGCTGTGATATATAATAATCAAATACACTAACGATTCGTTTTTTAGTAAAAGTTATTGTCTGGCATTTTAAAGGGTTGAGGGCAAGGCTATTTTTCTCACACCAAAATGTGAAACTATCAATGTCGGCTTGTAAAAGAACACGATCATTGATGGACTTTATTATTTTAAAAATCTTCATATCGTCAGCAAAAAAGAGGACTTCACTCGAGCGTAGACATGACGATACATCGTTAATAGACAGGATGAACAGAAAAGGGCCAAGATGGCTTCCCTGGGGAACACCAGATTGAGCAACAAAAGGTTCAGAAAGACAATTTCTAAATTTTACCTCATAGGATCTGTTTTCAAGGTATGATTTGATCCAAGCTAAGAAAAATGGTGGAAAACCAAGAGCTTTAAGTTTAAATAAAATAATTCCGTGGCTAAGTTGGTCAAAAGCTTTAGAAAAGTCAGTGTATACACAGTCAACTTCATGACCTTGTTCTAAAGCGTTTGAACATATGTTTGAGAATGTGAGGAGATTAGTAACGGTTGATCTTTTTCTCACAAAACCATGTTGCTGTTCGCAAATGAGATTTTTACTAAAAATGCTACACTTTCACAAACAACTTGTTCAAACACTTTAGGAATGCAAGACAGCTTTGCAATGGGCCTGTAGTTGCTTATATCCGCCTTGTTACCTTTCTTGAAAATTGGTGTTAGAAATGACTCTTTCCATATATTGGGAAATTTGCCTGTTTTTAGAGAAAGTTTAAATAAGAACGTAAGCGGTTCAACTAAAGCATTACTACACTTTTTTAAAACTATCGGGGGAATACCATCGGGACCGGCTGAACAGTCATCATTTAACGCGGATAAAAGATCAAGGACCGTACTCTGTAGCACAATACAGATCATAAATACATCATAAAGAGTTTTGGAATTTTCTTTTTCGGTTTTAAAAAAAATTCCTGGCGCCCATTTTTATTGCAACGTACCCCACTGTAGGTACTTGCAATAACTTATTTCCAAATTGTAATAATTTGATTGATTTAGAAATCAATCAACATTGTTATAATTTATAAACAAATTCTTCCAGCCCAGCTGAGCAGCCGCGGTTACAGCTTCGTCAACGAGCTGTATTGTTGCACTTTTTTTGCTTTCTTCTTTGTGTCGCATTCGTACTCGGTTGAGTGCGAGTTGCTCGAATCGTTGCGTACGTCGTCGTCGTTCGTCGCTACGCAGCCGTCGTCGTCGGTTTAGTTTGTTTTATTGATTTGTTTTGATAATCAATAATAATTCAATAATTTAAATACCTTCCCTCGCGAGTGATAAAAAGTGTAACAAATTGGAGCCCAATGTGTGGGGCCAAGTGGAAGAATTTTCGGTGGTAGATTTCGTATCGTGTTTTTTTTCTATATATTGTTTTTAAAAAGAACATTTCATTCGTCTTGTTTTTTTTTATATGTATTACAATAAAGGTGTTTATATACAGAAGTGATTTTTGGAGGTGTTTTGTTCCTGCTAGGGGGAAACAGAAAGGAAGAAATTGACCGTGGTTTTTTTTTGGATAAATTGGTCAAGGGAGTGCTTTTGCTGCAAAATAGACAGGAATTTTTGTATACAATTTTCATCGAGGGTGTTGAACCATCAATGACAACAACATTCAAAATTGCATTGTTTGTTTTTTTTATTAAATAAAATAAATACAAAACTTTATGTATGTTGTTATTTTTTAAATTTAAATTGTAGAATTAAAGTTGCAATCTGCAAAAAAAAAAAGGGAAAAATTAATTAGGTAAAACCAACACAAGGGTAAATAGACATACAAACCATTGGGTGTTGGGCTTGCGGCTTAACGAAGAATATTGGCAGGTGTCCCACGGAGCCCCGGTGACAATAGTTAGTGAATAAATCTGTAAAAACACATAAGTAAACAAATTTAATAAAATAATGTAGGTAGTTAATGAACAATTAACAAAATAAAACAAAACACAAACTATTTATAACACATTTGTGGACAAAACTTTGTTTTCGTTTGGAAAACACAGGTTATAATTATAACCTATAAAACACATCACATTATTAGGCAAATAATAACACGAATTTTATAATTAACGACAAATAAACACTTGATTTATAATTCTTTAATTAAATACACTAAATTTATTAACAAAACACAAAAATTTCACAAAATTAAACAAGAAATTGGCACAAACGTCACTTGGTCATGCGCACATAAGAATATATCAATTTGACAATTAAACTTTAAGGACCGAACAAATTGAAGATGTTCAGTCAATTCACTTTTTCACGCCGAAATCAATTTTAAGAACATTTTGTTAAATTAATTTTTAATTTTAAAGATATTTTGATTTTAAATTTTTACATTTAACCCTAATGATAGAAAGGGACAAAAAATAAGTAACAAGGACAAAATGGCATAAACAAAGCTGCGCGAAAATTATGAAGCAAAAAGACAAGTGCTGCCAAAATGAAAATTGCTGGCATAAATATTGCAATTTATTCACCACGATGCCATTGGTAAATTCATTATTTGGCATGATGAATATCCAAAATAATAGAAATAGACAAATTCAAGTGAATTTTAGATCTTAATTCACCATAATCAATTATAAAAGGTTTTAATATATGTCTTTTTATTATTTATTTCAAGTGGTGAGTTTTCATATGCGAAAATTTTGACACTTGGTAGCACTCAAATGAAGCGCGGGATGCATTTTTCTGCGCGAAATGGGGTATAAAAGGCCGGAAAAATCAGCAATCAGTCTCTTTGAGTTCCAGAAGCAGTCCAGAACATCAAGTCCAAGTAAATCAATTTGAAATTGTCCAACGATCTATACGTTGAACAAATATATTTTGATACCTTTTTTTTATATTAACATATAATTATAAGTAGTAGAAAGGAAAAATCAATTTTGAAATCGATTGATGACTTTATACGTCATTCGAATATAATTTTGATAAAAAACCTTTTTAGAAATAATTGAACTAACTTGTTTATTTAGAATATCAAACTTTCGATTGGAACTCGTTAGACGGGCATATACGTCAAGCAAACATCTTTCGAATACAGTAATATTTTTAAGTAGACATTGTTAATAGAAAAGTAAGTCAAATCGGACAAGGTCGAAAATGCCGGCGGGTGAGCCGAAGAAGTATGAGGTCAGGCGGACCCTTACTACAGATTTTATTGTAACATTTTAACTTTTAACGTAGATTCATTAAATTAATATTTAATTGTTTATGTATGTACAAAATGGGTTTTTAACGCCGCGTTTTAAAGTAGCTTAATTTAACATTTGATACGAAATTCACACCTCGAACCTCGCGCATAATTAATAGTAATAGGAAAATGCCTAGTTTAGACTTCTTCTCGATTTTTGTTTTTCTTTGAACTTTCTCGAAAAATAGCAATAGTTGGGAAGGGATCTTAACTCGGCCATTATGTTTCGGCAAGTTTTGGAAACTCATCCAACAACTTGTCGAAACCGTTTTTGTGTGTGTGAAAGCAAAGTTTCGCAAAGTTTGGTTCTTTGTTTAACTTCAATTTCAATTTTATTGTAATTTTTTTTAACTTTTATTTTGAAAACATTTTGGGTTTTAGTCCAATGATCTTCAATCCCACGGTTTCCCAAAGAAATAAATATTACATTTAAAACCAAACGTGCGTTGTGTCTTTGTTTACTATCGTTTCACTTATCATTTTTTTTTTTTTTTTTTTTTTTTTTTCACTTCAGAATTTTCAGAAAGTAGTAAGCTTATAGCAAGCGTCAAACTACGATCAGAGGCTCATCATAAGTGCATGTGTTAGTTGTTAGTAGGAACATAATACAATTATAGCCTAACACACGCACAAAATACAAAACATAATAATTTATTAACATTTAACAGGAATTATTACAGTACAAAAAATAAAATAAAGACGTTTACGATAGTGGAGCACTGGTTCTAAACAATGATTTTAATCCCACCTTATTTAAATTTAAATCTATCGATGAACAGTTTAAGTTATATAAAATGCTCATTCGACTTAATGCTTTATTCTTCCCATAGTTAGTTCTATGGAAGTCAATATGTATAAAATCAAATGTACGCAGGTGATGAGTTCCGCTTCGGTAATTCAAATGTACACAAGATAGTAAATAAGGTGCATCAATTTCACCATTAATGAGTTGATGAAAAAATACTAAGTCATTATTAACACGCCTTTGATGGAGAGATTGCATTTGAAGAAGCTGAATACGATGTTCATAGGGAGGCAGATCATAAGGATCATCCCAAGGAAGACCCTTTAGGGCAAAGCGAATGAAATTATGTTGAATTGATTCAATACGTTTCTTATGAATTTCGTAATAGGGAGTCCACACCTGCGAAGCATATTCAAGATGAGGACGAACATGGCAATTATACAAAGAAAGAGTTACATAGGGATCATTGAACTCCTTTGCCCAGCGTTTTATAAAACCAAGCATAGAACTTGCTTTATTAACAATCAAATTAATGTGATATGTAAATTCTAAGTTGGAACAAAAATTAACACCTAAATCTTTAATTGTGGAGACGCGACAGAGTTTTTGCTGTGATATATAATAATCAAATACACTAACGATTCGTTTTTTAGTAAAAGTTATTGTCTGGCATTTTAAAGGGTTGAGGGCAAGGCTATTTTTCTCACACCAAAATGTGAAACTATCAATGTCGGCTTGTAAAAGAACACGATCATTGATGGACTTTATTATTTTAAAAATCTTCATATCGTCAGCAAAAAAGAGGACTTCACTCGAGCGTAGACATGACGATACATCGTTAATAGACAGGATGAACAGAAAAGGGCCAAGATGGCTTCCCTGGGGAACACCAGATTGAGCAACAAAAGGTTCAGAAAGACAATTTCTAAATTTTACCTCATAGGATCTGTTTTCAAGGTATGATTTGATCCAAGCTAAGAAAAATGGTGGAAAACCAAGAGCTTTAAGTTTAAATAAAATAATTCCGTGGCTAAGTTGGTCAAAAGCTTTAGAAAAGTCAGTGTATACACAGTCAACTTCATGACCTTGTTCTAAAGCGTTTGAACATATGTTTGAGAATGTGAGGAGATTAGTAACGGTTGATCTTTTTCTCACAAAACCATGTTGCTGTTCGCAAATGAGATTTTTACTAAAAATGCTACACTTTCACAAACAACTTGTTCAAACACTTTAGGAATGCAAGACAGCTTTGCAATGGGCCTGTAGTTGCTTATATCCGCCTTGTTACCTTTCTTGAAAATTGGTGTTAGAAATGACTCTTTCCATATATTGGGAAATTTGCCTGTTTTTAGAGAAAGTTTAAATAAGAACGTAAGCGGTTCAACTAAAGCATTACTACACTTTTTTAAAACTATCGGGGGAATACCATCGGGACCGGCTGAACAGTCATCATTTAACGCGGATAAAAGATCAAGGACCGTACTCTGTAGCACAATACAGATCATAAATACATCATAAAGAGTTTTGGAATTTTCTTTTTCGGTTTTAAAAAAAATTCCTGGCGCCCATTTTTATTGCAACGTACCCCACTGTAGGTACTTGCAATAACTTATTTCCAAATTGTAATAATTTGATTGATTTAGAAATCAATCAACATTGTTATAATTTATAAACAAATTCTTCCAAAAGAACCCAGCCCAGCTGAGCAGCCGCGGTTACAGCTTCGTCAACGAGCTGTATTGTTGCACTTTTTTTGCTTTCTTCTTTGTGTCGCATTCGTACTCGGTTGAGTGCGAGTTGCTCGAATCGTTGCGTACGTCGTCGTCGTTCGTCGCTACGCAGCCGTCGTCGTCGGTTTAGTTTGTTTTATTGATTTGTTTTGATAATCAATAATAATTCAATAATTTAAATACCTTCCCTCGCGAGTGATAAAAAGTGTAACAAATTGGAGCCCAATGTGTGGGGCCAAGTGGAAGAATTTTCGGTGGTAGATTTCGTATCGTGTTTTTTTTCTATATATTGTTTTTAAAAAGAACATTTCATTCGTCTTGTTTTTTTTTATATGTATTACAATAAAGGTGTTTATATACAGAAGTGATTTTTGGAGGTGTTTTGTTCCTGCTAGGGGGAAACAGAAAGGAAGAAATTGACCGTGGTTTTTTTTTGGATAAATTGGTCAAGGGAGTGCTTTTGGTTTGCTGCAAAATAGACAGGAATTTTTGTATACAATTTTCATCGAGGGTGTTGAACCATCAATGACAACAACATTCAAAATTGCATTGTTTGTTTTTTTTATTAAATAAAATAAATACAAAACTTTATGTATGTTGTTATTTTTTAAATTTAAATTGTAGAATTAAAGTTGCAATCTGCAAAAAAAAAAGGGAAAAATTAATTAGGTAAAACCAACACAAGGGTAAATAGACATACAAACCATTGGGTGTTGGGCTTGCGGCTTAACGAAGAATATTGGCAGGTGTCCCACGGAGCCCCGGTGACAATAGTTAGTGAATAAATCTGTAAAAACACATAAGTAAACAAATTTAATAAAATAATGTAGGTAGTTAATGAACAATTAACAAAATAAAACAAAACACAAACTATTTATAACACATTTGTGGACAAAACTTTGTTTTCGTTTGGAAAACACAGGTTATAATTATAACCTATAAAACACATCACATTATTAGGCAAATAATAACACGAATTTTATAATTAACGACAAATAAACACTTGATTTATAATTCTTTAATTAAATACACTAAATTTATTAACAAAACACAAAAATTTCACAAAATTAAACAAGAAATTGGCACAAACGTCACTTGGTCATGCGCACATAAGAATATATCAATTTGACAATTAAACTTTAAGGACCGAACAAATTGAAGATGTTCAGTCAATTCACTTTTTCACGCCGAAATCAATTTTAAGAACATTTTGTTAAATTAATTTTTAATTTTAAAGATATTTTGATTTTAAATTTTTACATTTAACCCTAATGATAGAAAGGGACAAAAAATAAGTAACAAGGACAAAATGGCATAAACAAAGCTGCGCGAAAATTATGAAGCAAAAAGACAAGTGCTGCCAAAATGAAAATTGCTGGCATAAATATTGCAATTTATTCACCACGATGCCATTGGTAAATTCATTATTTGGCATGATGAATATCCAAAATAATAGAAATAGACAAATTCAAGTGAATTTTAGATCTTAATTCACCATAATCAATTATAAAAGGTTTTAATATATGTCTTTTTATTATTTATTTCAAGTGGTGAGTTTTCATATGCGAAAATTTTGACACTTGGTAGCACTCAAATGAAGCGCGGGATGCATTTTTCTGCGCGAAATGGGGTATAAAAGGCCGGAAAAATCAGCAATCAGTCTCTTTGAGTTCCAGAAGCAGTCCAGAACATCAAGTCCAAGTAAATCAATTTGAAATTGTCCAACGATCTATACGTTGAACAAATATATTTTGATACCTTTTTTTTATATTAACATATAATTATAAGTAGTAGAAAGGAAAAATCAATTTTGAAATCGATTGATGACTTTATACGTCATTCGAATATAATTTTGATAAAAAACCTTTTTAGAAATAATTGAACTAACTTGTTTATTTAGAATATCAAACTTTCGATTGGAACTCGTTAGACGGGCATATACGTCAAGCAAACATCTTTCGAATACAGTAATATTTTTAAGTAGACATTGTTAATAGAAAAGTAAGTCAAATCGGACAAGGTCGAAAATGCCGGCGGGTGAGCCGAAGAAGTATGAGGTCAGGCGGACCCTTACTACAGATTTTATTGTAACATTTTAACTTTTAACGTAGATTCATTAAATTAATATTTAATTGTTTATGTATGTACAAAATGGGTTTTTAACGCCGCGTTTTAAAGTAGCTTAATTTAACATTTGATACGAAATTCACACCTCGAACCTCGCGCATAATTAATAGTAATAGGAAAATGCCTAGTTTAGACTTCTTCTCGATTTTTGTTTTTCTTTGAACTTTCTCGAAAAATAGCAATAGTTGGGAAGGGGTCTTAACTCGGCCATTATGTTTCGGCAAGTTTTGGAAACTCATCCAACAACTTGTCGAAACCGTTTTTGTGTGTGTGAAAGCAAAGTTTCGCAAAGTTTGGTTCTTTGTTTAACTTCAATTTCAATTTTATTGTAATTTTTTTTAACTTTTATTTTGAAAACATTTTGGGTTTTAGTCCAATGATCTTCAATCCCACGGTTTCCCAAAGAAATAAATATTACATTTAAAACCAAACGTGCGTTGTGTCTTTGTTTACTATCGTTTCACTTATCATTTTTTTTTTTTTTTTTTTTTTTTTTTCACTTCAGAATTTTCAGAAAGTAGTAAGCTTATAGCAAGCGTCAAACTACGATCAGAGGCTCATCATAAGTGCATGTGTTAGTTGTTAGTAGGAACATAATACAATTATAGCCTAACACACGCACAAAATACAAAACATAATAATTTATTAACATTTAACAGGAATTATTACAGTACAAAAAATAAAATAAAGACGTTTACGATAGTGGAGCACTGGTTCTAAACAATGATTTTAATCCCACCTTATTTAAATTTAAATCTATCGATGAACAGTTTAAGTTATATAAAATGCTCATTCGACTTAATGCTTTATTCTTCCCATAGTTAGTTCTATGGAAGTCAATATGTATAAAATCAAATGTACGCAGGTGATGAGTTCCGCTTCGGTAATTCAAATGTACACAAGATAGTAAATAAGGTGCATCAATTTCACCATTAATGAGTTGATGAAAAAATACTAAGTCATTATTAACACGCCTTTGATGGAGAGATTGCATTTGAAGAAGCTGAATACGATGTTCATAGGGAGGCAGATCATAAGGATCATCCCAAGGAAGACCCTTTAGGGCAAAGCGAATGAAATTATGTTGAATTGATTCAATACGTTTCTTATGAATTTCGTAATAGGGAGTCCACACCTGCGAAGCATATTCAAGATGAGGACGAACATGGCAATTATACAAAGAAAGAGTTACATAGGGATCATTGAACTCCTTTGCCCAGCGTTTTATAAAACCAAGCATAGAACTTGCTTTATTAACAATCAAATTAATGTGATATGTAAATTCTAAGTTGGAACAAAAATTAACACCTAAATCTTTAATTGTGGAGACGCGACAGAGTTTTTGCTGTGATATATAATAATCAAATACACTAACGATTCGTTTTTTAGTAAAAGTTATTGTCTGGCATTTTAAAGGGTTGAGGGCAAGGCTATTTTTCTCACACCAAAATGTGAAACTATCAATGTCGGCTTGTAAAAGAACACGATCATTGATGGACTTTATTATTTTAAAAATCTTCATATCGTCAGCAAAAAAGAGGACTTCACTCGAGCGTAGACATGACGATACATCGTTAATAGACAGGATGAACAGAAAAGGGCCAAGATGGCTTCCCTGGGGAACACCAGATTGAGCAACAAAAGGTTCAGAAAGACAATTTCTAAATTTTACCTCATAGGATCTGTTTTCAAGGTATGATTTGATCCAAGCTAAGAAAAATGGTGGAAAACCAAGAGCTTTAAGTTTAAATAAAATAATTCCGTGGCTAAGTTGGTCAAAAGCTTTAGAAAAGTCAGTGTATACACAGTCAACTTCATGACCTTGTTCTAAAGCGTTTGAACATATGTTTGAGAATGTGAGGAGATTAGTAACGGTTGATCTTTTTCTCACAAAACCATGTTGCTGTTCGCAAATGAGATTTTTACTAAAAATGCTACACTTTCACAAACAACTTGTTCAAACACTTTAGGAATGCAAGACAGCTTTGCAATGGGACTGTAGTTGCTTATATCCGCCTTGTTACCTTTCTTGAAAATTGGTGTTAGAAATGACTCTTTCCATATATTGGGAAATTTGCCTGTTTTTAGAGAAAGTTTAAATAAGAACGTAAGCGGTTCAACTAAAGCATTACTACACTTTTTTAAAACTATCGGGGGAATACCATCGGGACCGGCTGAACAGTCATCATTTAACGCGGATAAAAGATCAAGGACCGTACTCTGTAGCACAATACAGATCATAAATACATCATAAAGAGTTTTGGAATTTTCTTTTTCGGTTTTAAAAAAAATTCCTGGCGCCCATTTTTATTGCAACGTACCCCACTGTAGGTACTTGCAATAACTTATTTCCAAATTGTAATAATTTGATTGATTTAGAAATCAATCAACATTGTTATAATTTATAAACAAATTCTTCCAAAAGAACCCAGCCCAGCTGAGCAGCCGCGGTTACAGCTTCGTCAACGAGCTGTATTGTTGCACTTTTTTTGCTTTCTTCTTTGTGTCGCATTCGTACTCGGTTGAGTGCGAGTTGCTCGAATCGTTGCGTACGTCGTCGTCGTTCGTCGCTACGCAGCCGTCGTCGTCGGTTTAGTTTGTTTTATTGATTTGTTTTGATAATCAATAATAATTCAATAATTTAAATACCTTCCCTCGCGAGTGATAAAAAGTGTAACAAATTGGAGCCCAATGTGTGAGGCCAAGTGGAAGAATTTTCGGTGGTAGATTTCGTATCGTGTTTTTTTTCTATATATTGTTTTTAAAAAGAACATTTAATTCGTCTTGTTTTTTTTTATATGTATTACAATAAAGGTGTTTATATACAGAAGTGATTTTTGGAGGTGTTTTGTTCCTGCTAGGGGGAAACAGAAAGGAAGAAATTGACCGTGGTTTTTTTTTGGATAAATTGGTCAAGGGAGTGCTTTTGGTTTGGTGCAAAATAGACAGGAATTTTTGTATACAATTTTCATCGAGGGTGTTGAACCATCAATGACAACAACATTCAAAATTGCATTGTTTGTTTTTTTTATTAAATAAAATAAATACAAAACTTTATGTATGTTGTTATTTTTTAAATTTAAATTGTAGAATTAAAGTTGCAATCTGCAAAAAAAAAAAGGGAAAAATTAATTAGGTAAAACCAACACAAGGGTAAATAGACATACAAACCATTGGGTGTTGGGCTTGCGGCTTAACGAAGAATATTGGCAGGTGTCCCACGGAGCCCCGGTGACAATAGTTAGTGAATAAATCTGTAAAAACACATAAGTAAACAAATTTAATAAAATAATGTAGGTAGTTAATGAACAATTAACAAAATAAAACAAAACACAAACTATTTATAACACATTTGTGGACAAAACTTTGTTTTCGTTTGGAAAACACAGGTTATAATTATAACCTATAAAACACATCACATTATTAGGCAAATAATAACACGAATTTTATAATTAACGACAAATAAACACTTGATTTATAATTCTTTAATTAAATACACTAAATTTATTAACAAAACACAAAAATTTCACAAAATTAAACAAGAAATTGGCACAAACGTCACTTGGTCATGCGCACATAAGAATATATCAATTTGACAATTAAACTTTAAGGACCGAACAAATTGAAGATGTTCAGTCAATTCACTTTTTCACGCCGAAATCAATTTTAAGAACATTTTGTTAAATTAATTTTTAATTTTAAAGATATTTTGATTTTAAATTTTTACATTTAACCCTAATGATAGAAAGGGACAAAAAATAAGTAACAAGGACAAAATGGCATAAACAAAGCTGCGCGAAAATTATGAAGCAAAAAGACAAGTGCTGCCAAAATGAAAATTGCTGGCATAAATATTGCAATTTATTCACCACGATGCCATTGGTAAATTCATTATTTGGCATGATGAATATCCAAAATAATAGAAATAGACAAATTCAAGTGAATTTTAGATCTTAATTCACCATAATCAATTATAAAAGGTTTTAATATATGTCTTTTTATTATTTATTTCAAGTGGTGAGTTTTCATATGCGAAAATTTTGACACTTGGTAGCACTCAAATGAAGCGCGGGATGCATTTTTCTGCGCGAAATGGGGTATAAAAGGCCGGAAAAATCAGCAATCAGTCTCTTTGAGTTCCAGAAGCAGTCCAGAACATCAAGTCCAAGTAAATCAATTTGAAATTGTCCAACGATCTATACGTTGAACAAATATATTTTGATACCTTTTTTTTATATTAACATATAATTATAAGTAGTAGAAAGGAAAAATCAATTTTGAAATCGATTGATGACTTTATACGTCATTCGAATATAATTTTGATAAAAAACCTTTTTAGAAATAATTGAACTAACTTGTTTATTTAGAATATCAAACTTTCGATTGGAACTCGTTAGACGGGCATATACGTCAAGCAAACATCTTTCGAATACAGTAATATTTTTAAGTAGACATTGTTAATAGAAAAGTAAGTCAAATCGGACAATAAAGGCAAACATATTAATTTACATATCACTAAATTCCAAATTTTTTGCTTGATTCTTCTTAAATTTTGCTTGATTTGTTGATATTTCGTCGATATACAGTAAGTATCAACGTTGGGCAGAAAACATTGGTGGTTCCATCCAGGAATAGTGATATCGATTAATATTTTTGCTAAATCCGTATTTGATTTATTATTATTTTTATTTTTTGTTCACTTGTTTTTTTTTGTCAATTAATTTTTTTTTGGCCGGGCTATAAATCAATCATATAGAAAAAATTCAATTTAATCATGAGTGAACTTGAGAAGTTGCTTGTGAAACAACTCGTTTTAAAGGCGAAAATTGAGAAAACGATTGAAAATGGTAGAAAAACCAGGGTCGAAAAACGAACGGCAGGCTTCTATAAGCAAAGAATATTAGATCTTCGTGATTTATGGCACGAGTTCGTTCAACAAGATCGGCACATCAATGAAGTCATCATGAGTTCCGATACGGAATGTGATCATGCCTATATAAAAAGGCAACAATTTGATGATGTGGAGGTCAAGTATTGTGAATACGTAGGTGAACTTGAAGATGGTCATAATCGAACCAATCAAGACCTCAGCCATAATGTTCAAGCAGACCCAACTACCAAAAATAACTTTGCCCAAATTTGATGGCGATTATAACTCCTGGAGATCATTCTCTGATTTATTCACATCGCTAATACATAACGACGGACAACTACAACCAGTGCAAAAACTTCACTATTTAAAGGGATGTTTAACTGGTGAAGCGGAGAAAGTGTTGAAGCACACTCCCATCACAAACCAGGATTATGAGCCAGCTTGGAAAAAATTAAAGGAACGTTACGAAAACACTAGAACTTTAGTGAATTTTCATCTCAAAATTTTGGTTAATCAAATAAAAATAAATATGGAATCAGGAAAGAGCCTAAAAATATTGGTAGACACAACGGAAGAGTGCTTGCAACAACTCAAGGCATTGAAAGTAGATACCAATCAATGGGATGCCCTTTTGATATATCTGCTGGTACAGAAATTGCCGTTCGCAACATTGCGTCTCTGGGAAGAGGAACTCGGAGATAGTCAAGAGCTTCCGAAATTCCAAACATTTTTAGTATTTTTAAACAAAAGGATTCGCGTATTGGAATCCATTGGAAGTACTATTGGTGCAAAACCAGCCACTTCTACTATTAAACGGGAAGGTGTTCAAACTTATCATACCACCATCAACAATCATTGCCCTGCTTGCAAGGCAAAACACTACGTTGGAAACTGTCCAACATACATCCAGATGGATGTAGCAACTCGTCGGAAAACGATCAAGGCAGCCAACAGGTGCTTTAATTGTTTTTCGAACAAACACGCGCACGCTAAGTGCCGAAACAAGAACCGATGCAGAGAATGTCAACAGCCACATCACACCACCCTTCACTTTAGAGAAACCTCACCAAAGAAGGCAAGCCAGGAAGTAGTCAACAGTAATGTGGAAAAAACAACCAGCTTCTTTGCAAAGGAAAATTATAATGCTTTGCTGCCAACAGCGTTGGTGGCAGCATTTGACCGCAATGGTCGCTCAATAACCTTGCGATGCCTCTTAGATACAGGATCGCAAACATCATTTATAACAGAAAACGCCTGCCAGAGGTTACAATTACGTGGCATATCCACATCGATCGAAGTTATTGGTCTAAGCAAGAATCAAACTGCGCATTCCAACCAACAAGTGCAGCTAAAACTTCAACCAATAAAAACCACATTCCTGATTTATTACCAGCCAAGGAAACAACAAAGCAAGAATGGACACATGTTCAGAATCTCGAGTTGGCAGATCCAACTTTCTGGAAACCCGGTCCAATAGATTCCTTGCTTGGGGCGGATGTATTCGGACACATTATTCGCGAAGGAATTCATTGTGGTCCAAGTGGGACTCCCTTAGCCATCAACACTATATTTGGATGGGTGATATTAGGGAATAATTCCTCTTCACGTAACACGTCAGTTAAGGTATTCACTGTAACTGTCAATCCAGTCAACAATCCCAACTTTCAATTGCAAAAATTCTGGGAGATGGAAGAAGTGCAAACTTTCAACAATCAAACTCCGGAAAATCAAATATGTGAGGAGTTATATAAAGCCAACTATGAAAGGCTACCAAACAACCAATATATGGTCAAATTACCATTTTTGGAGTCCAACGGACCAAATTTAGGTTCTTCAAGGGAACTTGCATTAAGGCGTTATGAAGGCCTACAAAGGAAATTATCAAAGAACGAGCAACTTAAACGCAAGTATGAAGCTTGTTTGGACGAATACATAACCATGGGTCATATGGAGCCATGCAGTCCACCATTAAATAACGAACCACATTATTACATACCACATCATGCAGTTTTCAAGCAAAGCACTACAACCAAATTAAGAGTGGTCTTCGATGCGTCTGCTAAGACAACGAATGGAATATCGTTGAATGAAAAACTGCTAATTGGGCCTACAATACAACCGAAATTATTTTCCACGGTGCTTAATTGGAGAAGACATAAGATTGTAATCACAGCTGATGTCGAAAAAATGTACCGAATGATATGGATGCATCCAGATCATCGCACCTTCCATCGAATACTTTGGAGAAATCCAGAAACGAAAGAGCTCCAAGATTATCGTCTCAAAACTGTTACGTTTGGTATAGCACCTGCACAATTCTTAGCTGTTCGTACATTACAGCAGGCAGCAAGAGATCAACAAGAAGATTATCCATTGGCAGTCAAGGCTGCAACATCAGAGTTTTATGTAGACGACTTGTTAAGTGGAGCAGAAACAATTGACGAATGCCTCGAATTACAAAGACAATTAAGGGAGATGCTTGCTAAGTGCGGCTTCAAGCTCCGAAAATGGGCAAGTAATCGAGTTGAACTCATTTCTCATTTGCCACCAGAGGACAAAGAAGTCAAAGGTTCAATTGACTTACAAGAAAATGAATCCATAAAAACGTTGGGAATTCGATGGTATCCGGCAGAAGATTTTTTCACGTTCAATGTTCAAGGTTTATCTAACACGCAGGCAAAGACCAAACGTGCCATATTATCGGAAATAGCATCGTTGTATGATCCAGTTGGATGGATATCGCCAGTCATCATTATAGCCAAGATGCTTATTCAGACGTTATGGATAGGTGGTTATTCTTGGGATAGCAAGGTATCTCAAGACATCTCACAACAATGGTATGAATTTAAAAACGATTTAAAAAACTTGAATCATATCAAAATTCCACGATGGATTGGAATCTCTAAAACGAATCAGACCAATCAGATCCATGGGTATTGTGATGCCTCTATCAAGGCATATGCAGCGGTCCTTTATATACGGACTCAAGATAGTCATGGTAATGTTAGGGTAGAATTGCTAACTGCAAAATCAAAGGTTGCTCCAGTGAAACCAATCACTCTACCCCGCTTAGAATTAAATGGAGCATTGCTACTTGCGAAACTCGCAAGGGCTACTATTCAAGATATGGAACTTCAGGAGGTCCCAGTGTATTTATGGACCGACGCTACGATTGTTTTACAATGGATCAAGGAGCATCCATCAAAATGGAAAACTTACGTTGCGAATAGAGTCGCAGAGATCCAGGAGGTTCTACCGACCGAACATTGGCATCATGTTCCCACAAAGGATAATCCAGCAGATTTAGCTTCACGGGGAACATCCGCTAAGCAATTACTCACGAATGATTTATGGTGGCATGGTCCTGAATGGCTAACCAAGGATCCAACACAGTGGCCTAAAGGTCCACAGCAGCTAGAAGGTACGAACCTAGAAGCCAAGGCACCATCCATAAGTACTTTATTATCAACAGCATCAAGTGAATGGATACCTAAATACTCATCATATACGAAACTCATCAGAGTTACAGCAATGATGTTGCGTTTTATTACAAATTGCCGTAATCCTTCACAGAAACAAACAAACGAATTGTCAGTAAAGGAGTTAAACACTGCCAGCACAATTATCCTTAAAACAATCCAAGCATCAGCATTCAAATTTGAGTTGGATGCATTCAAGGACAATAAGCCTTTATCCAAGAAAAGTCAATTGATAACATTAAATCCGTTTCTAGACAAAGAAGGTTTGATACGAGTCAGTGGTAGACTCGGGAATGCAAGCATCCCATATGATATGAAGCATCCTGTTGTTTTACCACGAGAACATCAAATCTGCGACCTAATCATTAATAAGATACATAAGGAATCTTTACATGGAGGCACCTCATTGGTCCTTAACACCATGCGTAAAAACTTTTGGATCCTCGATGCAAAACGAGTCATCACTCGAGTAATACATAAATGTGTGATATGTGCTAAGCAACGAGCAGCCACAATGCAACAGATGATGGGCACCTTACCAGCACCTCGAGTTAATCTAACAAGAGTGTTCACACATGTAGGAATAGATTATGCTGGACCAATACAGCTGAAGATGTCAACTCATAGAAACGCAAAACATTATAAAGGATACTTCTGCATATTTGTGTGCATGGCAACTAAGGCTATCCACATAGAAGCCGTCTCGGATTTAACTTCAACGGCTTTCATTGCAGCATTAAAAAGGTTTATTTCAAGACGAGGATTATGCTCGGATATATATTCAGATTGCGGAACTAATTTCAAAGGAGGAAAGGCAATTCTGGAACCCGAAATAATGCAAGCCATCAAGGAAGCAGCACCAAACATAACAAACTATCTTTCAAACTTAAACATTAATTGGCATTTCAACCCACCAGCTGCTCCTCATCACGGTGGATTATGGGAGGCTGGAGTAAAGTCAATCAAATATCATTTACGGCGTGTTCTAGGTACATCAGTATGCACGTTTGAAGAGTTAACAACCTTGCTTACTCAAATTGAAGCATGTTTGAACTCAAGACCATTGTGTGCTTTAAGAAATGATGTAGATGATTTAGCCGTTCTAACTCCAGGTCATTTCCTTATCGGCCAAGCACTAAATTCAATTCCGGAACCTAATCTAATACCTTCAAATTCTACATATAGTCAAAGATGGAAACATATCCAACAGATGAAACAACATTTTCGGAACAGATGGTCAACAGAGTACTTAAATCGTCTACAACAACGACCCAAGTGGTGCACTAGTCAACAAAACATAAAGGTGGGAGATGTGGTCCTTCTTAAGGATGAAAACACTCCACCGTCCGTGTGGCCATTAGGAGTTGTTGAAATAACTCATCCTGGAAAGGATGGATTAGTACGAGTGGTGACAGTACGGTCAAGGCATAACATTTGTCAAAGGCCAGTTGTTAAAATTTGTCGTCTACCAATCGAACAAACCGAAGCTACTATAACAACATGAAGTCGATTAATTAGATCTTGTATATGTGTTGTCTGTAGTAGTCCTGTGTATACACGTTGTAGAGTAGCGTCCAAATCAACCAAAAACAGAAACTTACAATTTTTTTATATTATAGTCAATATGCAAGCTGAATGGGATGACCTCGATATTGTCACGATTTTAGAGGATATACGGTTCTCGCCACCTCAATTTTCAACTCCTCTGCAAGAACTGATAAGGTCGAACATTGAATTTTTGAATGTGTCTAACGATGAAGGATTCTCCGAGGCCAACAATAGTCAAGCTGATGAAGCATCCACCGAAGGAAGTCCTATCCCGGTAACCATCAATGGATACATGACCTATTCATTGGAACGTCTAAAGCCGTCGCACAATCCAAGAAGTGGACATGAGGATAGAAAATGATTTTCAAAGGTTTGTGACACGCGAAGGTGAGGATCTTTTCATTCATCGTGATACGTTGAAAAGAGTGGATTTTAAACGAATCAGCAACAGCAAAAGAAAACAATTCACCGTCAACTTACCGGATTCATACCAGGCGAAGGTGAACGTAAACAAGGCTGGTAAAATTGTTTTTCATCACCACCACCGAAGAGGGATTGAAAAAATCAAAGCTCGTATAATAGAACGCAACAATCGTTCTACGGGGGGAAAATGTTGAACCATCAATGACAACAACATTCAAAATTGCATTGTTTGTTTTTTTTTTATTAAATAAAATAAATACAAAACTTTATGTATGTTGTTATTTTTTAAATTTAAATTGTAGAATTAAAGTTGCAATCTGCAAAAAAAAAAGGGAAAAATTAATTAGGTAAAACCAACACAAGGGTAAATAGACATACAAACCATTGGGTGTTGGGCTTGCGGCTTAACGAGGAATATTGGCAGGTGTCCCACGGAGCCCCGGTGACAATAGTTAGTGAATAAATCTGTAAAAACACATAAGTAAACAAATTTAATATAATAATATAGGTAGTTAATGAACAATTAACAAAATAAAACAAAACACAAACTATTTATTACACATTTGTGGACAAAACTTTGTTTTCGTTTGGAAAACACAGGTTATAATTATAACCTATAAAACACATCACATTATTAGGCAAATAATAACACGAATTTTATAACTAACGACAATATATATATATATATTATAATTCTTTAATTAAATACACTAAATTTATTAACAAAACACAAAAATTTCACAAAATTAAACAAGAAATTGGCACAAACGTCACTTGGTCATGCGCACATAAGAATATATCAATTTGACAATTAAACTTTAAGGACCGAACAAATTGAAGATGTTCAGTCAATTCACTTTTTCACGCCGAAATCAATTTTAAGAACATTTTGTTAAATTAATTTTTAATTTTAAAGATATTTTGATTTTAAATTTTTACATTTAACCCTAATGATAGAAAGGGACAAAAAATAAGTAACAAGGACAAAATGGCATAAACAAAGCTGCGCGAAAATTATGAAGCAAAAAGACAAGTGCTGCCAAAATGAAAATTGCTGGCATAAATATTGCAATTTATTCACCACGATGCCATTGGTAAATTCATTATTTGGCATGATGAATATCCAAAATAATAGAAATAGACAAATTCAAGTGAATTTTAGATCTTAATTCACCATAATCAATTATAAAAGGTTTTAATATGTCTTTTTATTATTTATTTCATGTGGTGAGTTTTCATATGCGAAAATTTTGACACTTGGTAGCACTCAAATGAAGCGCGGGAAGCATTTTTCTGCGCGAAATGGGGTATAAAAGGCCGGAAAAATCAGCAATCAGTCTCTTTGAGTTCCTGAAGCAGTCCAGAACATCAAGTCCAAGTAAATCAATTTGAAATTGTCCAACGATCTATACGTTGAACAAATATATTTTGATACCTTTTTTTTATATTAACATATAATTATAAGTAGTAGAAAGGAAAAATCAATTTTGAAATCGATTGATGACTTTATACGTCATTCGAATATAATTTTGATAAAAAACCTTTTTAGAAATAATTGAACTAACTTGTTTATTTAGAATATCAAACTTTCGATTGGAACTCGTTAGACGGGCATATACGTCAAGCGAACATCTTTCGAATACAGTAATATTTTTAAGTAGACATTACCCGTGTTTTGTTGGGAAATCTATCCATAGTGAAGTGGGATTTTACACGAATAACAAAAACAATTATCCACAGTGAGAATAACACCGATAAAAGTTCGTGTAGAATCTCACTATGGATAGGTGTTTTCCATTGGGGAAAAAATCAATCTATTACTGTTTTTTATTGTTATTTAGTTTTGTTAGTGAAAATGGACTAACTGGGCTTATTTTGCAAGAGAAAACAAAAGAAAAGATATTTATTTAACATTATGAACAAATTTTTATTTATTATTTTATACAATTTGTCTAATTTAAAAAAAAAAACTTACATGTTGTTTATTTGTTGTTGTATTTTACATTGCTTTGTTGGTTTTGTTTTTTAAATCTTATTTTTATTTCGTTTGAAAAAGGAAAATGAAAATGAAAGAAAAATATTTAAACTATTTAATAAATTAACATTAAAAACAAGAGACTAATAAATTAAAAAGACAAACATAAATTATCACAGTGTAGTTCAGGTACTTATTTTATTGCTAATGCGTAGCTTACAATGGTGTTGTCTCGATCTTCTTGAGTGTTCATCGTTCTTCTTATTTTTTGTTGTATGCGCAAGGTTTCAAGAGTATACCTCGTCGTCATTCTCAGAAAAGATAATTAAGTTTTGCTATGTTTCCACCAAAGGTTTATCTCAGTTTAGATTAGATAAATCTTTTTGGTGTTTTCACCGCACAAGAAGATTTAAAAATGATTAAGTTTGACAACACTTTCTAAAATGCAAATGGTGTTTCGATGTTTCTTATGAAGTGCAAGTGAGATAATTTGATTCGTGTTAAACAATGAAAAACTGAATATTTCAGCACCATATAAGAATATGCTACCTACTCCATGTGCAAAAATTGCACTTTTTTTTTAATTTGATTAAAACAAAACTATATTTTTTGTACACAAACATGCAAATAAACAGAGCATAACGCATTATCTGTAAAACCAACTCCTCCACACAGGTTTGTTTCCACAAATTTTGACTCGAATCCGAACTCCGACGGGAATCGAGTCAAATTAAGCTCATTTCAACTCGACTCAGGTATATAAAGAATTGAGGCGATCTTCAAGCTCGCTTCAACACCACATGTAGTCTACGAACAAACACCCTTCTTGAAGTTTGTATTTTATGTCAAATTTGTTCTTTCAGTTGTACCAATTTTTAAATACAAAAATCTGGCCACTGCGGATCGTTTTGTTGGGAATTTCTCACTTCACTATTTATAAAATGCAAACAAAACGCATGTATTGTTAATAGAAAAGTAAGTCAAATCGGACAATAAAGGCAAACATATTAATTTACATATCACTAAATTCCAAATTTTTTCATTTCTTAAATTTTGCTTGATTTGTTGATATTTCGTCGATATACAGTAAGTATCAACGTTGGGCAGAAAACAGAGGGAGTTTACAAAGCGAAAACAAAAATCGCAAGTATATTTTTTAATTTGTGCAGTGTTAACTCGTTTTTTATTATTATTGATATTTTGTGTGGTGTCTGTTCTGTTATTAGTTAAATTGTTTTTTCTTTTTTGATTATTTATATTTAAATAATTTATTTCGGTCGACATTTTGTATTCTTAATTTTTTGTTGTTCTCTCTCTTTTTTGTGTGAGAGAGAGTTTTATCGCTAGCCATTTTCAATTTTCGAGTGACTAATTGTATGATAGTTTTTACTTTTGGAGTGTTTTTTCTTGAGTGTAAGTTAATCTGGCAATTTTTAAAGATTTTGAGTGAAAGTTAATTTTTAAATTTTCAAATAGTTGAGTGTAGTTAGTTCGAGTTGGTGTGACCATCCCAATTTTTTTTTATTACATTTAGAGTTTGTTAGGAAATAATTTTGTATCCTTTTTTTATTTTTAACTTTTTTTAATTAATAAAAATAAATCAATTCAATAATTAGAAATTTTAGTTTTAGGGTTACCAAGTATTTTTTTTTTAAATATTTTTTTTTTATAAATAATTTTTTTGAAAGTTTTTTTTAGTTAAGTTAAAATGAATATCGGTAGATTAGCGCAGGACGAACTGGCCTACGAGATGAAGGTCAGGGGATTAAAAGTAGGGACAGTGGAGGAAATGCGAAAGGCATTGAGGTCATCGAGGTTACTAGTTAAGAGGAACTCGATGGAAGTTAGTTTAGTTTACCCCTTCACTTATGAAGAGGATGTTGAGGCAATAGAAGCCAAGATTGAGGAAATTAGGGTCCTTCTTAAAGTACCTCCGAAGAATCCAAAGTCATCGGAGTTCATTAAGATAGTGACAAAGATTGAGTGGTGTATAGGCAGGTTAGCTAGGACACCTTGTGAAGCCGAAGATGATGAAGTTAGTTCACTTCGGAACAAGATTTTGTGTTTGCTAGGAGATCTCACTGGTGATAGTGAGAATAGCGATAGGGAAGAGGAAGTGGAGAAAACAAAGATTCCACTTAAGATTCAAACCCAACTTCGGGTACAAGTTGGTCAGACTCCCTGTAGTGGACGGTCTGCGTTAGGACTGGCCGGAGGATCATTGACTGGACCGAGGGGCGGTGACAGTAATCCTTCAGCCAACGATATTTCTGTTAGGGTTCCATTAGAAAGTAGGCTGGATAGGGTCGATGGGTTTTCTGAACGAGTGGTCGTTCAGCCAAAACACATTGAACGTATTGGGAAGTGGGGGGTGAAGTTTACTGGTGACTCAGGTGGAGCATCAGTAAATTCATTCCTAGAAAGAGTGGAGGAACTTCGTTTGGCTAACGATGTTACTGAAAACCACCTTTTTAAATCCGCTTCGGAGCTTTTGGCTGGTAGGGCGCTTATGTGGTTTAGGACGGTTAGGGAAGATTTAGAGGATTGGCAGGAACTCGTCAAGGAACTCAAAGCGGAGTTCCTTCCTGCGAATTACGATGATCTCTTGTTGGAGGAGATTAATCGGCGTTCGCAGGGAAAGGAGGAAACTTTCGGCGCGTATCTTACCACGATGAGGACATTGTTTCGAAGATTATCGGAACCTTTGTCAGAGGGAAGGATGTTGTCGATATTGAGGAAAAATGTAGATCCATTTTATCAGGTGCAGATAGCTAGTGCCAAACCAAAGACGGTTAAGGAACTTGCTATCTTAGGTAGGGAATTAGACACCCTTAAGGTGAATGTAGATAGTTTTACCCCGCCTTCTAGAGAACCGGAGTGCGGTTATCAACCTAGTTCGTCGGGACAACACCGAGTAGCGGCTGTTGCTCCAATTTTTGAAAATCCGTTTAGGTCGGTTAGGTGTTACAACTGTAACAAGGAAGGGCATGTAGCTTCGAAATGTAACGTTCAGAAACGTTGCTTCGGTTGCGGAGCTGTAGTAGTGTATCGTAGGGACTGTAGGTGTTCGGGAAATGGGGATCGGGCCCTTGTGTCAGCAGGACAAGGAGTCCGTCGGCGTTAGGAAGGTCATCTGCTGACGATCAACGGGTAGGAGTTCATCTGAGTTTCACGTTAGCGGCAAATGGTAGGGACACTAGACCATATCTAGGAGTTAGGGTTTATGGAATCAAGTTTTTAGGACTTCTTGATTCAGGAGCCTCTCGTACCATTGTGGGTGGTGACGGGTGGAAAATTTTTAAAGAGTTAGGGCTTAGGTTAGGAAAGAGTAGTGTTGGGTCAGTAGCGTTAGCAGATGGAACAGGTGTAGGTGTAGCTGGATCTGTTTCTCTACCAGTTGAGGTTGAGAACAAATCCTTTTTGATAGAATGTCTGGCCATTCCGAACCTTCCACACCAATTGATATTAGGTGCCGATTTTTGGGCACTATCGGGCATATTCCCGGATTTGAGATCAGGGGTGTGGAATTTTTCGAACCAAGAGAGATTGGCTTCGATGACAGACATGGTAGCGATTAGGGAAAAATCGGATTTGAACGATTTTGAAAATAGGGAATTAGAACTAGTGTTAGGAGAACTTTTTAAAACAATGACCGAAGGTTTAGGGTGCACCAACTTAGTTGAGCACAAGATTAGGACGTCTGCAGAACCGATAAAGCAAAGGTATTACCCTGTTTCGCCAGCGATTCAAAAACATATCGATCAGGAGCTCCAGGAGATGTTGGAAGCTGGAGTGATCGAGAAGTCGAAGAGTCCTTGGGCATCGCCGATTCTTCTGGTTAAGAAGAAAGAGGGCAGTTATCGGTTCTGTGTTGACTATAGGAAATTGAATGAGGTTACAGATAGGGATGCTTACCCACTACCCTTTATTTCGGCGATTTTAGACAAACTTCGAAACGCGAAGTACTTGTCTTCTTTAGATATTAAATCTGCTTATTGGCAGATTCCAATGGAGAAAGAATCGCGCAAGTACACAGCCTTTACCGTGCCAGGGCGTGGCCTGTTTCAATTTTGCAGGATGCCTTTCGGCTTGCACAATTCCCCGGCAACTTGGCAAAGGTTTATTGACGACGTTTTAGGTCCTGACTTAGAACCGTTCGTCTTTGTGTACTTGGATGACATTATCATCGTCACCGATTCTTTCGATAGGCACCTAGAAATTTTAAAAGAAGTTTTTAAAAGGTTAGGAGAAGCGGGTTTAAAAGTAGGTAGGGAAAAGTGTAATTTCTGTATGCCTTCTTTAAAATTTCTAGGGTATGTAGTTGATAGGAACGGGCTTCATGTTGACCCGGAAAAAGTGGAAAGCATGATTAGGATTCCTGCACCGAAAAATGTGAAGGAAATTAGGAGTTTTGTAGGGACAATTTCGTGGTACCGTAGGTTTGTACCAAATTTTGCAATTTTAGTTAGGCCACTTACCGATCTCCTAAAGAAAGGTAAGAAATTTGAGTGGACCTAAGAACGTGAGGAGAGTTTTAGGAAAGCCAAAGAGTGTTTGGTTACGGCACCGATTCTGACATGTCCGGATTTTTCAAGGCCGTTTGTTGTACAAACAGATGCGTCGGACTATGGTATCGGGGCCGTATTATCTCAGGAGTTTGAGGATGGCGAAAAAGCCATTTGTTATTTAATTCGGTCATTGAATAGGAATGAAAGGAACTACTCTACGACCGAAAAGGAATGTTTAGCGGTCCTTTGGGCGATTGAAAAGTTGCGGCCGTATCTCGAAGGTGTTCGATTTACAGTCATAACTGATCATCACTCTTTGGTCTGGCTAAGCAACCTTAAGGACCCGCAGGGTAGATTAGCTCGTTGGGCCATTCGGCTCCAACAATTTGATTTCAAAATCATTCATCGAAAGGGCAAAGAACATGTCGTTCCTGATATGTTGTCGCGAGGAGTTCCAGAAGTAGCTGGTGTCTCTGAGGCGGACTCGGACCCTTGGATGATTAAAATGAAATAACAGGTAGAAAAGAGCCCGTTAGAATACCCATCTTGGCGAGTTGAGAATGGGCGGCTCTATAAGCATGTTAGGTTGCACCATATAGTCGTTCATGATAATGGTGAAGAGTGGAAGTTAGTGGTAGGGAAGAGTGATAGGACGAGAATTCTTAACGAGTGCCATGATGCTCCACTTTCAGGACACATGGGCGTTAAGAAAACTTTTGCTAGGATAGCAGAAAAATATTACTGGCCCAAAATGAGGAGTGATATTACGAGGTATGTTAGGAGTTGTAAAATTTGCCAAAGTGTGAAACCAGTGAACGAAAAACCAGCTGGTCTAATGACCGAACGAGTAGGCAATTCCCAACCGTGGGAAATGATTTGCGTGGACTTGGTGGGTCCATTACCAAAATCGTCGCGAGGGTTCGTATATATTTTAACGGTCGTCGACTATTTTACGAAATTCCCTTTGTTGTTCGCGTTACGGTCCGCAACGGCGAAAGCGGTATGTCGGGAGTTGGAAGAAAACGTGTTTCTTCTTTTCGGGATTCCTAAGTGGATCGTCTGTGACAACGGTCCCCAGTTCCGTGGCAAGGAACTGAAAACGCTTAGCGAAGCGTACGGGTCACAACTTAGGTTTACGGCGAATTATCATCCGCAAGCGAATCCGGCGAAACGGATAAACCAAATAATAAAGACTACGCTCCGGGCGTATGTTTCGGAAAACCAGCGGAGTTGGGATTCGCAACTGGCAAAAGTGGCCTGTGGAATCCGAACTTCGCAACATGAGGTTTTAGGTGTGTCGCCATACTTCGCAAATTTCGGTAGGAACATGGTAACTAGTGGCCATGAAGTAGGAATTAGGGATAGCTATAGAGACCAGGATAGAACGGAAATTGAAAGGCAGTTTCGGAAACTGAGAGAGGACATAGCTAGGAAATTGGAAGCAGCGGGAAAGAAGGCTGCTAAGACTTATAATTTACGTAGAAGGGACGCGCAATATCACACGGGTGATCTCGTTTGGCGTAGGAACTTCGCGCTGTCCGATTCAGCAAATTATTTCGCGGTGAAGTTGGCGACCAAATTTGTAGGACCTTTCAAGGTCAGCAAGAGGATGTCACCTTGGACATACCTAATAATAGATGATCGCGGTAAAGAGCGTGGGACGTGGCACGTTAAAGACTTAAAACCATATGTTGATTCTTGAGTCAAGTCCCTTTTGTTGTAGTAGTTTTTTTTTTTGGTTGTTCATTGTCATTTTTGTTTAATTTCAATGTGCCACATTAATGATTTTTTTTTCTTTTTTGTTTCTTTTAAATGTAATGATGGTAATCCTTAGTTGTTGTTGTCTACCCCTGGCTGAGCCTTAAGAAATGGTTTGCTTTTCTTGAAAAGTAAACACATTTCTTGGGAGGTAAGGGTGGGATTTGTTACGGTAAATTTTACCGCAACAAAAACCAGCCTTTGGCTGTTTTCTTTTTCCTAGTTGTGGCTGCAAAATATCGGCAAAGTTGAGGGCAACCATGGTCTCATCAGCCACAGGTGTACCTAGCCTTTATTTTGCAAAAGCAACAAAGCAGGTGATCGAGTTCGAGAACGGGAACGAGTTCTTTCGACAAGGTCGAAAATGCCGGCGGGTGAGCCGAAGAAGTATGAGGTCAGGCGGATCCTTACTTAAGCAACAACAACTACAGATTTTATTGTAACATTTTAACTTTTAACGTAGATTCATTAAATTAATATTTAATTGTTTATGTATGTACAAAATGGGTTTTTAACGCCGCGTTTTAAAGTAGCTTAATTTAACATTTGGTACGAAATTCACACCTCGAACCTCGCGCATAATTAATAGTAATAGGAAAATGCCTAGTTTAGACTTCTTCTCGATTTTTGTTTTTCTTTGAACTTTCTCGAAAAATAGCAATAGTTGGGAAGGGGTCTTAACTCGGCCATTATGTTTCGGCAAGTTTTGGAAACTCATCCAACAACTTGTCGAAACCGTGTTTGTGTGTGTGAAAGCAAAGTTTCGCTGAGAGTCAACAACGGTGGCTTTCCTGATGAGCGTAAAGCTTCCAAGAAGCCGCGATACCGTGACCGACAATCACGAAAACGGATGCTTATGTTGAATGAATGTGTGTGTGACTGGAATGGTCGAGGGAGGAAAAATTAGTTGGGAATTGGCTTGGAAGGCACTCTTGATAGAGCCCTACAAGCGGTAAGTGATAGAGAAGGAAGTTTCGAGGAATTTTGAAAAGAAAAAGAAAAGATTGAGAAGAAGGATTTGGAAAATCGAGGAAATTAGAAGGAAAAACTAATAGTCGAGGATCGAGGTGTGAGGATCGGGAGAAAGAGGAAAATAGGAAGAAAAAAAAAAAGATAAGTAATTTGCTTCTGTCGTTTATTTGTTCTTTTCGAGTTTACATATTTTTTTCAAGACGCGTCCGGTATTAAGAACCCATTTTCTTTTGCGAGTTGTTTTCTTTGTTTCATTTGAATTTTCTTTGGTTCTTTGTTTAACTTCAATTTCAATTTTATTGTAATTTTTTTTAACTTTTATTTTGAAAACATTTTGGGTTTTAGTCCAGGGATCTTCAATCCCACGGTTTCCCAAAGAAATAAATATTACATTTAAAACCAAACGTGCGTTGTGTCTTTGTTTACTATCGTTTCACTTATCATAAAGAGTTTTGGAATTTTCTTTTTCGGTTTAAAAAAAAATTCCTGGCGCCCATTTTTATTGCAACGTACCCCACTGTAGGTACTTGCAATAACTTATTTCCAAATTGTAACAATTTGATTGATTTAGAAATCAATCAACATTGTTATAATTTATAAACAAATTCTTCCAAAAGAACCCAGCCCAGCTGAGCAGCCGCGGTTACAGCTTCGTCAACGAGCTGTATTGTTGCACTTTTTTTGCTTTCTTCTTTGTGTCGCATTCGTACTCGGTTGAGTGCGAGTTGCTCGAATCGTTGCGTACGTCGTCGTCGTTCGTCGCTACGCAGCCGTCGTCGTCGGTTTAGTTTGTTTTATTGATTTGTTTTGATAATCAATAATAATTCAATAATTTAAATACCTTCCCTCGCGAGTGATAAAAAGTGTAACAAACGTATACACATGCAAAAAAATGTAAATGTATTGTATGATGGAAGTATTTCCGCAGACCTTTTTTTTGAATATTTTAACCTTTTTATTTGGTTTTCATCACATTAATTTTCAAAAAAATTAATAATGATTTTCAAGATATTAAGTGTTAAAATTTAGTTAATGTTATGACCGGTAATGGTAACATCCGGTAAACTTTCCACGTAATTCGAGAAAGACCTCCGACACAATTTTTTCGAAATTGTCAAGACTAGCCAACAGGGTATAAAAGCCCCGAAAATTGTCAGCTCGCTCTTTTTTTGGTTTCGAAACGTACTCGGGTAACTAGGGCTCGCTCGGTGAGACAGAAAAAAAAGAAAAAGGAAAATTGTTTTAACTTTTGAAAATTGTTTGACTTTTTTCGGTCAAAAATTACATTTCCCACGTCTTTTAACAAAAAAAAAAAAAGAAAAAAAAAATAAAAAAACTCATGTGTTTGTAAAAATAAGGAAAAACAAAAAACCTTATTCTCAAATTTGCCCTGAATCCGCGTGTGACCAGTTTTACATATATAAGATTATATGAAAAAATGGATTAAAGTTAATTTAAAAAAATAAAGCCATACAAAAAAAGTTATTCCAAATCCCACCCTTAAGCATTATTTCCTACCGCCTAAGTGTTTATAAGAGAAAAGGTAGCCCTGAGTATATCTACCCAGGAAAAGGAACGAGCCTATCTAACCCCAGTGTTTTTAGAAAAAAAAAAACAAAAGAAATAGCAATAACAACAGGAACAAAATTCGTTCAACACCCAAATCCACCAAACTCCCCATTGTGTAAAAAAAAGGGGGAACTGCAATAACCTGTGCTGACTGTACCTCCGTCCAGCCGCTTCCCATTCAAACGACGACGATGATTCGCCCAAGAAACAAATTCATTCAGATCGTTGGATTGGAACGAAAATTAATCACCACGACTCATCTGGTCAACCTACACCCACCCACCCACTCTACCATTTGATTGCTCCCGAAGTTAATTGTGTATTCCTAAATAAGTAGTTTTTATTATTTTTTTGCTATAATTTCTCTTTACCCCTTTTTCGTGTACTCACCACACTTTCGCCTCTTTTTATAGCAACCAAATAAAAAATAAAATTTACATGTGTTTAAAACTCGACAACAAAAAAAAGTTTATGCTCGAAGAGTGTGTTAAAATTTTTGATAGAATATATTATATTTCAGTGTAAGTATGGTGAATTCGTGGAATTGAGCGTGTTGCAAAAGTAAGAGCAAAAAGTAAAACAGGTGGATGAAGCGGTGCACCTCCTCATCTGGAACACTAGAGTTGCGGTAAGTCAAGAAATTTAATTTAATTTTATATCAAATATACGTTGAAATAAATATTTTCTTAAAAAAATAAAAAACCACACACCGATTGACAAGCTATGAACACAAAACAAGAAAAAATTATCAGAGAAAAGACCAATGAAAATATACATAAAATATTAAACTCCTAGGGGTATGCACTAAATGCCCGATCTATGTTTGTTTGAGGTAATGGTGTGGTGAATTTTTTTTTTTTCAGTTTTCCTTATATATATATACTTAAATATCTAGCCATATTATAATAATTTTGCACAGGACCAAAAAAAAGTAAAAGAAAAAAAAAACAAGAACAAATTGAAATAAAAGCACTTTAATTAAACTTTAGTTTAAAATCTCCAAATTTGCAAATACTAAATCAAAGGATCTTAATGTCGTTAAGCTTCCGTAGCCTCCTAGTATGCAATGTAATTTTTTTTTATAATATCCCCGTTAATATAGTAATTAAATAGGTATAGATTTAGGATTTAATTAATGAATAAAACTGAATTTGTTTTCAAACTTCTGTAAGGAACCGAATTTGTGTTTTTATTTGCCTTCGGATGCAAGTTCGGATGCATAGTCGGAGTAAATTACTTTTTTATTTGAATGTGGTTAATTAGGATGTTTTCAGCCTAAAGGATTTAGGTTGGGTATGCCGACGACGTTTCAAGAGAGGATGACGAGACCAAGGTAAGCTAAGAACATGAAAACTATTAGTTAGGGGCTGTCTTTAGAATCGAGGACAAGACAGCCAAGGAAGTATCCCTATATACGTATGTGGGTGGTAAATCCTCCTCAGAGAGCAAACTCCATCAAACGCTCTCCTAAGTCGAAAATTTGTTAGGCATTGATAGAAAAATTCCGTCTACAAAAGTCAGATCAAAAAGGGGCTCATTTTTTTGAACCCAAATCCATATTATCTTCTGGCATGAATAATCATAACAATCGTTCAGGTTTACTTAGGCAAGAACCCCGCCCATCTGACGAGCTAGGACGTGCAATGCTAGCATGCCAGGCCTAAAAGTAATCTGAACACCCTTCCTTCCCTGCTGCCCGGATCGGCCTGCTGATCCTATAAGCAGTGGGTCGTAACGGTGGTATAGTGAAGGAAGGATTGGGTCTCCTGAAAGTTCGAAAGGCGTTCAAGAGACTTATACCAATAACACCTCGGTTCGTTATAGATGGCGCCCAACGTGGGCCCGATTTGATCTGTTAATCCTTATTTAAGAATCAAAATCAAGTGTTTTTTTTACTGTGTAATTATGGTTTTTTTTTGAAAACTTTACTTTATCTCCCGTCGTCCTTTAGTGGGCTATATCAATGGTTGTGAGTCGAGTACATTTATAAAGAAAGTTTTGTTAGAATTTGCCACGATTTTAGAAAATCACGAGCGGACGTCCGGCAAATGAGGTGGAATTTCCCTTGTTTGTACTGCTGCGCCTGTTTTCTTACCATCGAAAAAACTACATCGTTATAGCAAAGAATTTTTGTTGAATCCGTATTTTTAACTCAGTTGAATTTATAGCTGTTCAAAAAAAAAATAAAATTAGGTACGAGAAAGTCTACGTCGGTCGTCCGATAAAATGAGCCTACGCACGTTTTATGTCAGTTGCGAGTTGATACTTACTCTAGTTTCCAATTTAATAAACAAAAAGTCGTTTAGTTATTCGCAAATATAAAACAAAATGTATATAATTATATGAATAAATAAAAAAATAGCATTAAAAGGATATTTTGAATATCTCTAACAAATTTTCGAAAAAAAAATCCTTAGCTGGTCCGTGTCTTCTCTTGAAACAGTCAGCATACCCTCCTGTTCATGAAAATTTTGAATAAAAACATACATACATACATACATATATTCTTTTTCTATTGATCAATATTTGAATAAGAAAATAGTTATATTTTCATTCGTTTCAAAATTTAACTTTTACTATTTGTTTTATTATCGCTTCGATTTCGCTATTTAATTTTTTATATTTTCCCTTTTATTAGATATATTCCTTTTTTTAAATTGTTTTCCTTATTATTATTTCTTTATTGTTTTATTCATTCCTGAGATCTTATTTTCATCTACGATTCTTACGAATAATAGGTTTAATACTAGACTAGTTCCGATCTTATGCCTACTGTAGTGCCCATAGACTACAGATACATAGAATCAAAACAATACGTCGTCGTTCCATCCGGTCATTGGCTTTAGCATAATAAAACATAAAGCAATTATAGATACTCCGTTTACATCCGCGGTCAATAAACAGAACTGCATTCCGTCTTTATATCCGAATAAACTCAATGTCACTTAAAGCCTCAGATTACTTTCGGTTTATAGTAAATACTCTGTTTACATCTACGATCAATAAACGCGACTGCATTTCGTCTTCATATTCAAATATACCCAATGCCACTTGACGCTTTGAATTACTATTGTTTTGGTTCAATGTCCCTCTATGATATGCACTGCCTGTGCCTGCACTTCACCCAATATATTTGTGTGTCATCAAGTAGGCATGGATATTCAACATGAATTTGATGACACGACAAAAATATAGCTTACCGTATGATATGTATACTTTTATATTAGATATTGAAAATTATGTTTATATGTATGTTATAAGTGAATATTTTACTTCTTAGTGTGTAAGGAATTATTTTGTATAAATAGGCTAAGAATTGAATCAATAAAATCACTCTTTAATCAGAACTCAAATCGGCACATTGGCCTGTTCTCTTTATTTATCATTTTTTTTATTCCAGCTAAGATCGGCAGTTTAGCCATTGAACATTAGGCTTGGGGAAGCTAAATAATATCCCCCATAGATCATTAGGAGAGGCAGGCACCCCTTATCATTACATGGCGATCTTGCCAAAATAGATCCTGTAATGTATAATAAAGAAGAGCTTGATGTGCTGTTCGAAAACCTAAACAGCCCGTACCCTCCTGGACAGCCAGACAGCGAAGCACCAGCATACGAACCAACACCCAAAACCGCTGGCCCGAAACCATTGAGGAATACAAAAAAAGGCAAAGAACTAAGATTCAACCACCAGAACCAAAAACACCGAAGAGAGAAAGGGGTGGCAGAAAAGTGAGAATACGCCAGGAAATAGGCAATCTGTTTAGGCTCGCCACACTAGCCAACAAGGAAGAAAAACAGAAATTTCTCCAACAGGCGAAAAATTTGCAAATGATGCAATTCAGGGAAAGGAAGTATAAATCAAAAAGTAACTAAGTATTATGGGAGGTAAAAATTCTAAAGAAGAAGTCATAGTCACGAATAACAATAATAACAATAATAATATTATGAACTCAAACTTAATTTTAGTTGACATAGTAATTATTATATTAATTATATTAATTATATACCTATTTTTTAAAATTACGAAACACTTTTGTAAAGAAAAAATTAAAAATATTGTATCAGAGGAGGTAAAAAATATAACCGTTTAAAAAAAAAAAAAAAAAAATCTGTTCGTAAAAATGTATTTGAAAAATAAAATATGTTGAATATAATTAAAAATTTAAAATGTATTATTGAAAATTTTAATAAAACTCCAAACAGAGTTTATACAGCTAAATACATTGCTGAAAAGAAATCAGAAATACAAAGGTTAGAGGAAGATTTTAATGAAAAATATGAGAAATCGCCTAAAGATACCAGTCAACAAACATTAAAAAAAATTATAAATAATTTGCTATTAAGATTAAAAGAAATTTTGGAAAAGAAGGAGAAATTATTAGAGCAGGCAGAAATTGAACGAAATTTAGAAGGTATTGATAAAGAATTAGGAAAACTAGAATTCAAAATGGCAAAATTCGACATTATTTCGAGCATTAAGATTATTCCAGAATTTACTGGGGAGGTAGAGAAATTAACTAACTTCTTGAATTTGGTAGAGTTCGTTGACTCAGATCTCAGTGAGGTAACAGAGAAAGAAAAACTGATAAAATTTGTTATATCAACGAAAATAAATGAGGCCCGAAAATTGTCAGCTCGCTCTTTTTTTGGTTTCGAAACGTACTCGGGTAACTAGGGCTCGCTCGGTGAGACAGAAAAAAAAGAAAAAGGAAAATTGTTTTAACTTTTGAAAATTGTTTGACTTTTTTCGGTCAAAAATTACATTTCCCACGTCTTTTAACAAAAAAAAAAAAAAGAAAAAAAAAAATAAAAACACTCATGTGTTTGTAAAAATAAGGAAAAACAAAAAACCTAATTCTCAAATTTGCCCTGAATCCGCGTGTGACCAGTTTTACATATATAAGATTATATGAAAAAATAGATTAAAGTTAATTTAAAAAAATAGCCATACAAAAAAAGTTATTCCAAATCCCACCCTTAAGCATTATTTCCTACCGCCTAAGTGTTTATAAGAGAAAAGGTAGCCCTGAGTATATCTACCCAGGAAAAGGAACGAGCCTATCTAACCCCAGAGTTTTTAGAAAAAAAAAAAACAAAAGAAATAGCAATAACAACAGGAACAAAATTCGTTCAACACCCAAATCCACCAAACTCCCCATTGTGTAAAAAAAGGGGGAACTGCAATAACCTGTGCTGACTGTACCTCCGTCCAGCCGCTTCCCATTCAAACGACGACGACGATTCGCCCAAGAAACAAATTCATTCAGATCGGTGGATTGGAACGAAAATTAATCACCACGACTCATCTGGTCAACCTACACCCGCCCTCCCACTCTACCATTTGATTGCTCCCGAAGTTAATTGTGTATTCCTAAATAAGTAGTTTTTATTATTTTTTTGCTATAATTTCTCTTTACTCCTTTTTCGTGTACTCACCACACTTTCGCCTCTTTTTATAGCAACCAAATAAAAAATAAAATTTACATGTGTTTAAAATTCGACAACAAAAAAAAGTTTATGCTCGAAGAGTGTGTTAAAATTTTTGAGAGAATATATTATATTTCAGTGTAAGTATGGTGAATTCGTGGAATTGAGCGTGTTGCAAAAGTAAGAGCAAAAAGTAAAACAGGTGGATGAAGCGGTGCACCTCCTCATCTGGAACACTAGAGTTGCGGTAAGTCAAGAAATTTAATTTAATTTTATATCAAATATCCGTTGAAATAAATATTTTCTTAAAAAAATAAAAAACCACGCACTGATTGACAAGCTATGAACACAAAACAAGAAAAAATTATCAGAGAAAAGACCAATGAAAATATACATAAAATATTAAACTCCTAGGGGTATGCACTAAATGCCCGATCTATGTTTGTTTGAGGTAATGGTGTGGTGAATTTTTTTTTTTTTTTCAGTTTTCCTTATATATATATACTTAAATATCTAGCCATATTATAATAATTTTGCACAGGACCAAAAAAAAGTAAAAGAAAAAAAAAACAAGAACAAATTGAAATAAAAGCACTTTAATTAAACTTTAGTTTAAAATCTCCAAATTTGCAAATACTAAATCAAAGGATCTTAATGTCGTTAAGCTTCCGTAGCCTCCTAGTATGCAATGTAATTTTTTTTTATAATATCCCCGTTAATATAGTAATTAAATAGGTATAGATTTAGGATTTAATTAATGAATAAAACTGAATTTGTTTTCAAACTTCTGTAAGGAACCGAATTTGTGTTTTTATTTGCCTTCGGATGCAAGTTCGGATGCATAGTCGGAGTAAATTACTTTTTTATTTGAATGTGGTTAATTTGGATGTTTTCAGCCTAAAGGATTTAGGTTGGGTATGCCGACGACGTTTCAAGAGAGGATGACGAGACCAAGGTAAGCTAAGAACATGAAAACTATTAGTTAGGGGCTGTCTTTAGAATCGAGGACAAGACAGCCAAGGAAGTATCCCTATATACGTATGTGGGTGGTAAATCCTCCTCAGAGAGCAAACTCCATCAAACGCTCTCCTAAATCGAAAATTTGTTAGGCATTGATAGAAAAATTCCGTCTACAAAAGTCAGATCAAAAAGGGGCTCATTTTTTTGAACCCAAATCCATATTATCTTCTGGCATGAATAATCATAACAATCGTTCAGGTTTACTTAGGCAAGAACCCCGCCCATCTGACGAGCTAGGACGTGCAATGCTAGCATGCCAGGCCTAAAAGTAATCTGAACACCCTTCCTTCCCTGCTGCCCGGATCGGCCTGCTGATCCTATAAGCAGTGGGTCGTAACGGTGGTATAGTGAAGGAAGGATTGGGTCTCCTGAAAGTTCGAAAGGCGTTCAAGAGACTTATACCAATAACACCTCGGTTCGTTATAGGTGGCGCCCAACGTGGGCCCGATTTGATCTGTTCTTCCTTATTTAAGAATCAAAATCAAGTGTTTTTTTTACTGTGTAATTATGGTTTTTTTTTGAAAACTTTACTTTATCTCCCGTCGTCCTTTAGTGGGCTATATCAATGGTTGTGAGTCGAGTACATTTATAAAGAAAGTTTTGTTAGAATTTGCCACGATTTTAGAAAATCACGAGCGGACGTCCGGCAAATGAGGTGGAATTTCCCTTGTTTGTACTGCTGCGCCTGTTTTCTTACCATCGAAAAAACTACATCGTTATAGCAAAGAATTTTTGTTGAATCCGTATTTTTAACTCAGTTGAATTTATAGCTGTTCAAAAAAAAAATAAAATTAGGTACGAGAAAGTCTACGTCGGTCGTCCGATAAAATGAGCCTACGCACGTTTTATGTCAGTTGCGAGTTGATACTTACTCTAGTTTCTAATTTAATAAACAAAAAGTCGTTTAGTTATTCGCAAATATAAAACAAAATGTATATAATTATATGAATAAATAAAAAAATAGCATTAGAAGGATCTTTTGAATATCTCTAACAAATTTTCGAAAAAAAAAATCCTTAGCTGGTCCGTGTCTTCTCTTGGAACAGTCAGCATACCCTCCTGTTCATGAAAATTTTGAATAAAAACATACATACATATATTCTTTTTCTATTGATCAATATTTGAATAAGAAAATAGTTATATTTTCATTCGTTTCAAAATTTAACTTTTACTATTAGTTTTATTATCGCTTCGATTTCGCTATTTAATTTTTTATATTTTCCCTTTTATTAGATATATTCCTTTTTTTAAATTGTTTTCCTTATTATTATTTCTTTATTGTTTTATTCATTCCTGAGATCTTATTTTCATCTACGATTCTTACGAATAATAGGTTCAATACTAGACTAGTTCCGAACTTATGCCTACTGTAGTGCCCATAGACTACAGATACATAGAATCAAAACAATACGTCGTTCCATCCGGTCATTGGCTTTAGCATAATAAAACATAAAGCAATTATAGATACTCCGTTTACATCCGCGGTCAATAAACAGAACTGCATTCCGTCTTTATATCCAAATAAACTCAATGTCACTTAAAGCCTCAGATTACTTTCGGTTTATAGTAAATACTCTGTTTACATCTACGATCAATAAACGCGACTGCATTTCGTCTTCATATTCAAATATACCCAATGCCACTTGACGCTTTGAATTACTATTGTTTTGGTTCAATGTCCCTCTATGATATGCACTGCCTGTGCCTGCACTTCACCCAATATATTTGTGTGTCATCAAATAGGCATGGATATTCAACATGAATTTGATGACACGACAAAAATATAGCTTACCGTATGATATGTATACTTTTATATTAGATATTGAAAATTATGTTTATATGTATGTTATAAGTGAATATTTTACTTCTTAGTGTGTAAGGAATTATTTTGTATAAATAGGCTAAGAATTGAATCAATAAAATCACTCTTTAATCAGAACTCAAATCGGCACATTGGCCTGTTCTCTTTATTTATCATTTTTTTTATTCCAGCTAAGATCGGCAGTTTAGCCATTGAACATTAGGCTTGGGGAAGCTAAATAATATCCCCCATAGATCATTAGGAGAGGCAGGCACCCCTTATCATTACATGGCGATCTTGCCAAAATAGATCCTGTAATGTATAATAAAGAAGAGCTTGATGTGCTGTTCGAAAACCTAAACAGCCCGTACCATCCTGGACAGCCAGACAGCGAAGCACCAGCATACGAACCAACACCCAAAACCGCTGGCCCAAAACCATTGTCGATTGAGGAATACAAAAAAAAGGCAAAGAACTAAGATTCAACCACCAGAACCAAAAACACCGAAGAGAGAAAGGGGTGGCAGAAAAGTGAGAATACGCCAGGAAATAGGCAATCTGTTTAGGCTCGCCACACTAGCCAACAAGGAAGAAAAACAGAAATTTCTCCAACAGGCGAAAAATTTGCAAATGATACAATTCAGGGAAAGGAAGTATAAATCAAAAAGTAACTAAGTATCATGGGAGGTAAAAATTCTAAAGAAGAAGTCATAGTCACGAATAACAATAATAACAATAATAATATTATGAACTCAAACTTAATTTTAGTTGGCATAGTAATAATTATATTAATTATTTTAATTATATACCTATTTTTTAAAATTACGAAACACTTTTGTAAAGAAAAAATTAAAAATATTGTATCAGAGGAGGTAAAAAATATAACCGTTTAAAAAAAAAAAAAAAAAATCAGTTCGTAAAAATGTATTTGAAAAATATTTTTTTTTTCAGTTTTCCTTATATATGTATATATACTTAAATATCTAGCCATATTATAATAATTTTGCACAGGACCAAAAAAAAAGTAAAAGAAAAAAAAAACAAGAACAAATTGAAATAAAAGCACTTTAATTAAACTTTAGTTTAAAATCTCCAAATTTGCAAATACTAAATCAAAGGATCTTAATGTCGTTAAGCTTCAGTAGCCTCCTAGTATGCAATGTAATTTTTTTTTATGATATCCCCGTTAATATAGTAATTAAATAGGTATAGATTTAGGATTTAATTAATGAATAAAACTGAATTTGTTTTCAAACTTCTGTAAGGAACCGAATTTGTGTTTTTATTTGCCTTCGGATGCAAGTTCGGATGCATAGTCGGAGTAAATTACTTTTTTATTTGAATGTGGTTAATTAGGATGTTTTCAGCCTAAAGGATTTAGGTTGGGTATGCCGACGACGTTTCAAGAGAGGATGACGAGACCAAGGTAAGCTAAGAACATGAAAACTATTAGTTAGGGGCTGTCTTTAGAATCGAGGACAAGACAGCCAAGGAAGTATCCCTATATACGTATGTGGGTGGTAAATCCTCCTCAGAGAGCAAACTCCATCAAACGCTCTCCTAAATTGAAAATTTGTTAGGCATTGATAGAAAAATTCCGTCTACAAAAGTCAGATCAAAAAGGGGCTCATTTTTTTGAACCCAAATCCATATTATCTTCTGGCATGAATAATCATAACAATCGTTCAGGTTTACTTAGGCAAGAACCCCGCCCATCTGACGAGCTAGGACGTGCAATGCTAGCATGCCAGGCCTAAAAGTAATCTGAACACCCTTCCTTCCCTGCTGCCCGGATCGGCCTGCTGATCCTATAAGCAGTGGGTCGTAACGGTGGTATAGTGAAGGAAGGATTGGGTCTCCTGAAAGTTCGAAAGGCGCTCAAGAGACTTATACCAATAACACCTCGGTTCGTTATAGGTGGCGCCCAACGTGGGCCCGATTTGATCTGTTAATCCTTATTTAAGAATCAAAATCAAGTGTTTAGCCATGGCAGTTTAGCCATTGAACATTAGGCTTGGGGAAGCTAAATAATATCCCCCATAGATCATTAGGAGAGGCAGGCACCCCTTATCATTACATGGCGATCTTGCCAAAATAGATCCTGTAATGTATAATAAAGAAGAGCTTGATGTGCTGTTCGAAAACCTAAACAGCCCGTACCATCCTGGACAGCCAGACAGCAAAGCACCAGCATACGAACCAACACCCAAAACCGCTGGCCCAAAACCATTGTCGATTGAGGAATACAAAAAAAGGCAAAGAACTAAGATTCAACCACCAGAACCAAAAACACCGAAGAGAGAAAGGGGTGGCAGAAAAGTGAGAATACGCCAGGAAATAGGCAATCTGTTTAGGCTCGCCACACTAGCCAACAAGGAAGAAAAACAGAAATTTCTCCAACAGGCGAAAAATTTGCAAATGATGCAATTCAGGGAAAGGAAGTATAAATCAAAAAGTAACTAAGTATTATGGGAGGTAAAAATTCTAAAGAAGAAGTCATAGTCACGAATAACAATAATAACAATAATAATATTATGAACTCAAACTTAATTTTAGTTGACATAGTAATTATTATATTAATTATATTAATTATATACCTATTTTTTAAAATTACGAAACACTTTTGTAAAGAAAAAATTAAAAATATTGTATCAGAGGAGGTAAAAAATATAACCGTTTAAAAAAAAAAAAAAAAAAAAATCTGTTCGTAAAAATGTATTTGAAAAATAAAATATGTTGAATATAATTAAAAATTTAAAATGTATTATTGAAAATTTTAATAAAACTCCAAACAGAGTTTATACAGCTAAATACATTGCTGAAAAGAAATCAGAAATACAAAGGTTAGAGGAAGATTTTAATGAAAAATATGAGAAATCGCCTAAAGATACCAGTCAACAAACATTAAAAAAAATTATAAATAATTTGCTATTAAGATTAAAAGAAATTTTGGAAAAGAAGGAGAAATTATTAGAGCAGGCAGAAATTGAACGAAATTTAGAAGGTATTGATAAAGAATTAGGAAAACTAGAATTCAAAATGGCAAAATTCGACATTATTTCGAGCATTAAGATTATTCCAGAATTTACTGGGGAGGTAGAGAAATTAACTAACTTCTTGAATTTGGTAGAGTTCGTTGACTCAGATCTCAGCGAGGTAACAGAGAAAGAAAAACTGATAAAATTTGTTATATCAACGAAAATAAATGAGGCCCGAAAATTGTCAGCTCGCTCTTTTTTTGGTTTCGAAACGTACTCGGGTAACTAGGGCTCGCTCGGTGAGACAGAAAAAAAAGAAAAAGGAAAATTGTTTTAACTTTTGAAAATTGTTTGACTTTTTTCGGTCAAAAATTACATTTCCCACGTCTTTTAACAAAAAAAAAAAAAAGAAAAAAAAAAATAAAAACACATGTGTTTGTAAAAATAAGGAAAAACAAAAAACCTAATTCTCAAATTTGCCCTGAATCCGCGTGTGACCAGTTTTACATATATAAGATTATATGAAAAAATAGATTAAAGTTAATTTAAAAAAATAGCCATACAAAAAAAGTTATTCCAAATCCCACCCTTAAGCATTATTTCCTACCGCCTAAGTGTTTATAAGAGAAAAGGTAGCCCTGAGTATATCTACCCAGGAAAAGGAACGAGCCTATCTAACCCCAGAGTTTTTAGAAAAAAAAAAAACAAAAGAAATAGCAATAACAACAGGAACAAAATTCGTTCAACACCCAAATCCACCAAACTCCCCATTGTGTAAAAAAAGGGGGAACTGCAATAACCTGTGCTGACTGTACCTCCGTCCAGCCGCTTCCCATTCAAACGACGACGACGATTCGCCCAAGAAACAAATTCATTCAGATCGGTGGATTGGAACGAAAATTAATCACCACGACTCATCTGGTCAACCTACACCCGCCCTCCCACTCTACCATTTGATTGCTCCCGAAGTTAATTGTGTATTCCTAAATAAGTAGTTTTTATTATTTTTTTGCTATAATTTCTCTTTACTCCTTTTTCGTGTACTCACCACACTTTCGCCTCTTTTTATAGCAACCAAATAAAAAATAAAATTTACATGTGTTTAAAATTCGACAACAAAAAAAAGTTTATGCTCGAAGAGTGTGTTAAAATTTTTGAGAGAATATATTATATTTCAGTGTAAGTATGGTGAATTCGTGGAATTGAGCGTGTTGCAAAAGTAAGAGCAAAAAGTAAAACAGGTGGATGAAGCGGTGCACCTCCTCATCTGGAACACTAGAGTTGCGGTAAGTCAAGAAATTTAATTTAATTTTATATCAAATATCCGTTGAAATAAATATTTTCTTAAAAAAATAAAAAACCACGCACTGATTGACAAGCTATGAACACAAAACAAGAAAAAATTATCAGAGAAAAGACCAATGAAAATATACATAAAATATTAAACTCCTAGGGGTATGCACTAAATGCCCGATCTATGTTTGTTTGAGGTAATGGTGTGGTGAATTTTTTTTTTTTTTCAGTTTTCCTTATATATATATACTTAAATATCTAGCCATATTATAATAATTTTGCACAGGACCAAAAAAAAGTAAAAGAAAAAAAAAACAAGAACAAATTGAAATAAAAGCACTTTAATTAAACTTTAGTTTAAAATCTCCAAATTTGCAAATACTAAATCAAAGGATCTTAATGTCGTTAAGCTTCCGTAGCCTCCTAGTATGCAATGTAATTTTTTTTTATAATATCCCCGTTAATATAGTAATTAAATAGGTATAGATTTAGGATTTAATTAATGAATAAAACTGAATTTGTTTTCAAACTTCTGTAAGGAACCGAATTTGTGTTTTTATTTGCCTTCGGATGCAAGTTCGGATGCATAGTCGGAGTAAATTACTTTTTTATTTGAATGTGGTTAATTAGGATGTTTTCAGCCTAAAGGATTTAGGTTGGGTATGCCGACGACGTTTCAAGAGAGGATGACGAGACCAAGGTAAGCTAAGAACATGAAAACTATTAGTTAGGGGCTGTCTTTAGAATCGAGGACAAGACAGCCAAGGAAGTATCCCTATATACGTATGTGGGTGGTAAATCCTCCTCAGAGAGCAAACTCCATCAAACGCTCTCCTAAATCGAAAATTTGTTAGGCATTGATAGAAAAATTCCGTCTACAAAAGTCAGATCAAAAAGGGGCTCATTTTTTTGAACCCAAATCCATATTATCTTCTGGCATGAATAATCATAACAATCGTTCAGGTTTACTTAGGCAAGAACCCCGCCCATCTGACGAGCTAGGACGTGCAATGCTAGCATGCCAGGCCTAAAAGTAATCTGAACACCCTTCCTTCCCTGCTGTCCGGATCGGCCTGCTGATCCTATAAGCAGTGGGTCGTAACGGTGGTATAGTGAAGGAAGGATTGGGTCTCCTGAAAGTTCGAAAGGCGTTCAAGAGACTTATACCAATAACACCTCGGTTCGTTATAGGTGGCGCCCAACGTGGGCCCGATTTGATCTGTTAATCCTTATTTAAGAATCAAAATCAAGTGTTTTTTTTACTGTGTAATTATGGTTTTTTTTTGAAAACTTTACTTTATCTCCCGTCGTCCTTTAGTGGGCTATATCAATGGTTGTGAGTCGAGTACATTTATAAAGAAAGTTTTGTTAGAATTTGCCACGATTTTAGAAAATCACGAGCGGACGTCCGGCAAATGAGGTGGAATTTCCCTTGTTTGTACTGCTGCGCCTGTTTTCTTACCATCGAAAAAACTACATCGTTATAGCAAAGAATTTTTGTTGAATCCGTATTTTTAACTCAGTTGAATTTATAGCTGTTCAAAAAAAAAATAAAATTAGGTACGAGAAAGTCTACGTCGGTCGTCCGATAAAATGAGCCTACGCACGTTTTATGTCAGTTGCGAGTTGATACTTACTCTAGTTTCTAATTTAATAAACAAAAAGTCGTTTAGTTATTCGCAAATATAAAACAAAATGTATATAATTATATGAATAAATAAAAAAATAGCATTAGAAGGATCTTTTGAATATCTCTAACAAATTTTCGAAAAAAAAAATCCTTAGCTGGTCCGTGTCTTCTCTTGGAACAGTCAGCATACCCTCCTGTTCATGAAAATTTTGAATAAAAACATACATACATATATTCTTTTTCTATTGATCAATATTTGAATAAGAAAATAGTTATATTTTCATTCGTTTCAAAATTTAACTTTTACTATTAGTTTTATTATCGCTTCGATTTCGCTATTTAATTTTTTATATTTTCCCTTTTATTAGATATATTCCTTTTTTTAAATTGTTTTCCTTATTATTATTTCTTTATTGTTTTATTCATTCCTGAGATCTTATTTTCATCTACGATTCTTACGAATAATAGGTTCAATACTAGACTAGTTCCGAACTTATGCCTACTGTAGTGCCCATAGACTACAGATACATAGAATCAAAACAATACGTCGTTCCATCCGGTCATTGGCTTTAGCATAATAAAACATAAAGCAATTATAGATACTCCGTTTACATCCGCGGTCAATAAACAGAACTGCATTCCGTCTTTATATCCAAATAAACTCAATGTCACTTAAAGCCTCAGATTACTTTCGGTTTATAGTAAATACTCTGTTTACATCTACGATCAATAAACGCGACTGCATTTCGTCTTCATATTCAAATATACCCAATGCCACTTGACGCTTTGAATTACTATTGTTTTGGTTCAATGTCCCTCTATGATATGCACTGCCTGTGCCTGCACTTCACCCAATATATTTGTGTGTCATCAAATAGGCATGGATATTCAACATGAATTTGATGACACGACAAAAATATAGCTTACCGTATGATATGTATACTTTTATATTAGATATTGAAAATTATGTTTATATGTATGTTATAAGTGAATATTTTACTTCTTAGTGTGTAAGGAATTATTTTGTATAAATAGGCTAAGAATTGAATCAATAAAATCACTCTTTAATCAGAACTCAAATCGGCACATTGGCCTGTTCTCTTTATTTATCATTTTTTTTATTCCAGCTAAGATCGGCAGTTTAGCCATTGAACATTAGGCTTGGGGAAGCTAAATAATATCCCCCATAGATCATTAGGAGAGGCAGGCACCCCTTATCATTACATGGCGATCTTGCCAAAATAGATCCTGTAATGTATAATAAAGAAGAGCTTGATGTGCTGTTCGAAAACCTAAACAGCCCGTACCATCCTGGACAGCCAGACAGCGAAGCACCAGCATACGAACCAACACCCAAAACCGCTGGCCCAAAACCATTGTCGATTGAGGAATACAAAAAAAAGGCAAAGAACTAAGATTCAACCACCAGAACCAAAAACACCGAAGAGAGAAAGGGGTGGCAGAAAAGTGAGAATACGCCAGGAAATAGGCAATCTGTTTAGGCTCGCCACACTAGCCAACAAGGAAGAAAAACAGAAATTTCTCCAACAGGCGAAAAATTTGCAAATGATAGAATTCAGGGAAAGGAAGTATAAATCAAAAAGTAACTAAGTATCATGGGAGGTAAAAATTCTAAAGAAGTCATAGTCACGAATAACAATAATAACAATAATAATATTATGAACTCAAACTTAATTTTAGTTGGCATAGTAATAATTATATTAATTATTTTAATTATATACCTATTTTTTAAAATTACGAAACACTTTTGTAAAGAAAAAATTAAAAATATTGTATCAGAGGAGGTAAAAAATATAACCGTTTAAAAAAAAAAAAAAAAAATCAGTTCGTAAAAATGTATTTGAAAAATATTTTTTTTTTCAGTTTTCCTTATATATGTATATATACTTAAATATCTAGCCATATTATAATAATTTTGCACAGGACCAAAAAAAAAAGTAAAAGAAAAAAAAAACAAGAACAAATTGAAATAAAAGCACTTTAATTAAACTTTAGTTTAAAATCTCCAAATTTGCAAATACTAAATCAAAGGATCTTAATGTCGTTAAGCTTCAGTAGCCTCCTAGTATGCAATGTAATTTTTTTTTATGATATCCCCGTTAATATAGTAATTAAATAGGTATAGATTTAGGATTTAATTAATGAATAAAACTGAATTTGTTTTCAAACTTTTGTAAGGAACCGAATTTGTGTTTTTATTTGCCTTCGGATGCAAGTTCGGATGCATAGTCGGAGTAAATTACTTTTTTATTTGAATGTGGTTAATTAGGATGTTTTCAGCCTAAAGGATTTAGGTTGGGTATGCCGACGACGTTTCAAGAGAGGATGACGAGACCAAGGTAAGCTAAGAACATGAAAACTATTAGTTAGGGGCTGTCTTTAGAATCGAGGACAAGACAGCCAAGGAAGTATCCCTATATACGTATGTGGGTGGTAAATCCTCCTCAGAGAGCAAACTCCATCAAACGCTCTCCTAAATTGAAAATTTGTTAGGCATTGATAGAAAAATTCCGTCTACAAAAGTCAGATCAAAAAGGGGCTCATTTTTTTGAACCCAAATCCATATTATCTTCTGGCATGAATAATCATAACAATCGTCCAGGTTTACTTAGGCAAGAACCCCGCCCATCTGACGAGCTAGGACGTGCAATGCTAGCATGCCAGGCCTAAAAGTAATCTGAACACCCTTCCTTCCCTGCTGCCCGGATCGGCCTGCTGATCCTATAAGCAGTGGGTCGTAACGGTGGTATAGTGAAGGAAGGATTGGGTCTCCTGAAAGTTCGAAAGGCGCTCAAGAGACTTATACCAATAACACCTCGGTTCGTTATAGGTGGCGCCCAACGTGGGCCCGATTTGATCTGTTAATCCTTATTTAAGAATCAAAATCAAGTGTTTAGCCATGGCAGTTTAGCCATTGAACATTAGGCTTGGGGAAGCTAAATAATATCCCCCATAGATCATTAGGAGAGGCAGGCACCCCTTATCATTACATGGCGATCTTGCCAAAATAGATCCTGTAATGTATAATAAAGAAGAGCTTGATGTGCTGTTCGAAAACCTAAACAGCCCGTACCATCCTGGACAGCCAGACAGCAAAGCACCAGCATACGAACCAACACCCAAAACCGCTGGCCCAAAACCATTGTCGATTGAGGAATACAAAAAAAGGCAAAGAACTAAGATTCAACCACCAGAACCAAAAACACCGAAGAGAGAAAGGGGTGGCAGAAAAGTGAGAATACGCCAGGAAATAGGCAATCTGTTTAGGCTCGCCACACTAGCCAACAAGGAAGAAAAACAGAAATTTCTCCAACAGGCGAAAAATTTGCAAATGATGCAATTCAGGGAAAGGAAGTATAAATCAAAAAGTAACTAAGTATCATGGGAGGTAAAAATTCTAAAGAAGAAGTCATAGTCACGAATAACAATAATAACAATAATAATATTATGAACTCAAACTTAATTTTAGTTGACATAGTAATAATTATATTAATTATATTAATTATATACCTATTTTTTAAAATTACGAAACACTTTTGTAAAGAAAAATTAAAAATATTGTATCAGAGGAGGTAAAAAATATAACCGTTTAAAAAAAAAAAAAAAAAATAAAATATGTTGAATATAATTAAAAATTTAAAATGTATTATTGAAAATTTTAATAAAACTCCAAACAGAGTTTATACAGCTAAATACATTGCTGAAAAGAAATCAGAAATACAAAGGTTAGAGGAAGATTTTAATGAAAAATATGAGAAATCGCCTAAAGATACCAGTCAACAAACATTAAAAAAAATTATAAATAATTTGCTATTAAGATTAAAAGAAATTTTGGAAAAGAAGGAGAAATTATTAGAGCAGGCAGAAATTGAACGAAATATAGAAGGTATTGATAAAGAATTAGGAAAACTAGAATTCAAAATGGCAAAATTCGACATTATTTCGAGCATTAAGATTATTCCAGAATTTACTGGGGAGGTAGAGAAATTAACTAACTTCTTGAATTTGGTAGAGTTCGTTGACTCAGATCTCAGCGAGTTAACAGAGAAAGAAAAACTGATAAAATTTGTTATATCAACGAAAATAAATGATAAAGTCAGAAACAAGTTAATAACAGTGCAACAGCCAAAAACGTTTAAAGAATTAAAAGAAACCTTTCATCAACTTTTTAAACATAAGAAAAATACACTCCAAGTTATCTCAGAATTATCAGGGATACAGCAAAACTCAAGTTCTACAACAGATTTTGCTAACCAAGTTGAAACATTGGTGGCAGAACTAAATTGTTTACAATTAATAGAGCAAGGAACAGAGAACAGAGAAGTAATCTGCAAACTAAATGACCAGCTAGGTTTAACCGCATTCAAAAATGGCCTTATACAAACGAACAAATCGACCATTTTCGCAGCTAGACCAAAAACACTTAATGAGGCAATACAACTAGCCACTGAGGTAGATAATGCAAACCAAGCTGTTCAAATTAACCATTTTAGGATAAATACACCGAGGCAAAACTACATAAACAATAATAGAAATTTCAATAGGTTTAATAGATCAGGAAATAACAATTACAATAGATCAGGAAATAACAATTACAATACTAGATACAACAATAACAGCAACAATATGAGGTTCAATAATAACAATAGAAACAATTATAATACAAACAATAGATATAGCAATAATAACAACAACAGGTATAGTAACACAAACTTTAATGCAAGTAACCAAAGAAGAATAAACTACATAGAAGGTTCGGAAAACAATCAGGGAGTCTCCGAAGTCCAGAGAGACTCAGATTTGAGTTTAGAAAACAATCAATAAAGGCAATTCTTAATCTTAATCCCCATTTAACAAATTATATAATAGTCCAATCCAACATAACATTAGGAAATCAGAAGCTTTTAATTGATACAGGTGCAGATATCTCTATCTTAAAAAAAGGTAGCTTAAATTCAGAAAGAAATATAAATATGATAGATAAAATTGCAATTAAGGGTATAAACGACTCTGAAACAAATTCAATAGGTTCCATAAAAGCAAAAGTAAAAATTGAAAATGATTATGTAGAACAAAAATTCCAGATAGTAGATGATAATTGCCCAATTAAGACCAATGGCATACTCGGAAGAGATTTTTTAATAAGGACAAACAGTAAAATAGATTATGAAAACTTTACTATATCAATATACATAAATAATAATGAATACGTTCTACCAATGATAACACAATTACCCGAATAACAAAACTTTATTCTACCAGCAAGATCACAATCTTTGCACCCAATAAATTTCGAAATACAAGAAGACAGCATCGTGCTAAATCAAGAAATACAACATGGTGTTTTTATTGCAAATTCAATCGTTCCAGCAAAAGGTATCGCTCAAGTTGCATTCCTAAATACCTTAGATCACGATGTGAAGATAACACCATGCAAACCAAGCGTAGTTCCACTCACTGATTTTCATGTAATTGATCTAAAAAAAAACTTTGAGAAAAACAAAAAAAAGATCGATATGAAAGGCTATTAAAAGAACTGAACATTGACATATCAGATGAAAAAGCAAAACAAACCATTTTAGAAATATGTAAAGAATTTGCGAACTGCTTTCATCTAGATGGAGATACATTGACAGTGAATAACTTCTAAAAACAAAGAATTTCCATGACAGATAACAATCCCGTTTATATTAAGAATTACAGGCTGCCCCATGGACAGTTACAAGAAATCAATCAACAAGTAGATAAACTCCTAAAAGACAACATAGTTGAAGCTTCGGTTAGTCCATTCAACTCACCCTTACTGGTGGTACCAAAGAAGGATTCCCAAGGAGAGAAGAAGTGGCGTTTAGTCGTAGATTTCCGTCAGTTAAATAAGAAAATAATAGATGATAAATTCCCATTAACAAGGCTAGATGATGTCTTAGATACGCTTGGCAGAGCTAAATACTTTTCGACTTTAGATTTAACTAGCTCTTTCCATCAAATAGAGCTAGAAGAAGATTCAAGGCCTAAAACAGCATTTTCAACTCCCCGTGGCCACTTTCACTTCAAAAGGTTGCCATTTGGATTAAAGATATCAACTAATAGTTTCCAAAGAATGTTATCTGTGGCCTTAGCAGGACTTGAAACGGAAGCCTTCCTTTATGTCGACGATATAATCATATTTGGTTGTAGTCTCAATCATCACAATTGTAACCTAGTTAAAATTCTTCAAAGACTTAGAAAATACAATCTGAAATTGAATCCTAAAAAATGCAATTGGCTTAAAACACAGGTCACATATCTTGGACATTCTATAACGAACGAAGGAATAAATCCAGATCCACAGAAATATGAAGCAATTACTGCATATCCAACACCAAAAGATGCGGAGGAAGTTAAAAGATTTGTTGCATTCTGCAATTATTATAGAAGATTCATTAAAAACTTTGCAGAGATAGCCAAACCACTAAATATGTTGTTAAAAAAGGGAATGGAATTTATCTGGACTGAAGAGTGTGAAAATGCTTTCATTTCATTGAAAAACAAACTTATAAACCCACCAATTCTGAAATACCCAGACCATGAAAAACCATTCATAATAACAACAGATGCTTCCAATACAGCTCTGGGAGCAGTTTTATCACAAGGTGAAATAGGGAAAGATCTACCAGTTTCCTATGCCAGTAGAAGTCTAACTAAACATGAGGTGAATAAACCAATAATTGAAAAAGAATTACTTGGCATACACTGGGCCATAAACTATTTTAGACCATATGTCTATGGACGAAAATTCACCGTGATAACAGATCACAGACCATTAGTGAGTCTCTTCACACACAAGAATCCATCATCTAAACTGACAAGGATTAGACTAGATCTGGCGGACTATACATTTAATATCATTTATAAACAAGGATCAATGAACACGAACGCTGATGCACTATCACGCATCAAGCTTGATTCAGAAATACTAAAAGGCATGATCCCAACTTCAGATGTTAACATAATAACCAGATCAAAAACAGCAAGAATGGCAATGGAGAATAAGAATGCAAACAACATAGAAATAGAAGGAAATAAATTTAAAGAAAATAATCCAAATACATATACGTGGGAATGCGACTCTCTAGGAAAAGTAATGAAAATTATAAAATTGAAATTTAAAAAAGTGCCAAATACAAATCATGTACAACAGCGAGAATCCTCAACAAAACTAAGGTTTAATCGAGGAGAAGCTTGTACCAAGATTAAAGTAAGCAATAAAGATGTAGTTATAGAATATAGTGATAATCCAAAACTTGACTTAGGTCAGATCTTGGAGAAGCTAGTATTCAAAATGAAGAAAGAAGATATAAAAAAGCTAGCAATTGCAAATAATGATGAGATTTACAAGCACATAACCATAAATGAATTTAAGGAACTATATAACAATCTACAGAAGAAACTTACGATAAATGAAAGGTTAACGATCATAATATATAACCCTCCACAAAGAATTATTAATGAGGAAGAAAAAGAAGCGATAATAAAAAATTTACACGATACACCACATGCTGGTGGACACTCAGGTGTAAAAAGAACAATAAATAAAATAAAACAGAGATATTGTTGGAAAAATTTAAGCAAAATGGTCAAAAAACATGTAAATAAATGTATAATATGTGCACAAAGCAAACAGATAAGAAATACGAAAGAAAAGTTAATAATAACAGATACACCAACAACGAGTTTCGAGGTAGTAACAGCAGACACAGTTGGTCCACTTAGACCATCGGACGATTTTAGATATATACTAACTCTTCAATGTGAGTTGACCAAGTACATTGAAGCAATACCTATCAAAAGCAAAGATGCAAACACAGTAGCTAAAGCCTTGGTGAATAACTTCATTCTTAGACATGGAAGCTTCAAAACTTTGAAAACAGATATGGGTACAGAATTTATTAATGAGGTAATGAAAAATGTATATCATGCATTCAATATAAATCATGTAACATCAACACCTTATCATCACGAAACATTAGGATCTATAGAACGGAATCATAGAGTGTTGAATGAATACCTAATTGCCTTTGCAAAAGAAGATAACTGGCATGAATGGATTCCTTATTTTGTTTTCAGCTACAATACAACACCGCATTCTAGTATTGGTATATCACCTTTCGAGTTAGTTTATGGAAAATTAGCTAAACTACCAGAACACTCAACTACTAAGATAGTAAATCCTATATACAATATTGATAATTACAGTTTAGAATTAAGATTTAGATTAGGACAAATGGCAATAATAGCTAAGAATCTTTTAGACAAAAGTAAGTTAGAAAGACAAAAATTAGTAGATAAGATTTCTAATCCATTAGAACTAAATATAGGAGACACAGTCTTTCTGAAAGTAGGAAATAGGAAGAAATTAGAAAATCCCTATTCAGGACCATATAAGGTCGTAGAATTAAATGGCGTAAATACAAAAATTAGGATAAACAATGAGATAAAAGAAGTGCACAATAATAGACTCAAAAAACTAAATATAAGTTAATAAACACAAACAAAAAATTTTTTGTTTACATAATAAAGTAAAAAAAAATTATTTTTTTTTCTAAAAGAGTGAGGATGTAGTGCCCATACACTACAGATACATAGAATCAAAACAATACGTCGTTCCATCCGGTCATTGGCTTTAGCATAATAAAACATAAAGCAATTATAGATACTCCGTTTACATCCGCGGTCAATAAACAGAACTGCATTCCGTCTTTATATCCAAATAAACTCAATGTCACTTAAAGCCTCAGATTACTTTCGATTTATAGTAAATACTCTGTTTACATCTACGATCAATAAACGCGACTGCATTTCGTCTTCATATTCAAATATACCCAATGCCACTTGACGCTTTGAATTACTATTGTTTTGGTTCAATGTCCCTCTATGATATGCACTGCCTGTGCCTGCACTTCAACCAATATATTTGTGTGTAATCAAATAGGCATGGATATTCAACATGAATTTGATGACACGACAAAAATATAGCTTACCGTATGATATGTATACTTTTATATTAGATATTGAAAATTATGTTTATATGTATGTTAAAGTGAATATTTTACTTGTTAGTGTGTAAAAATTATTTTGTATAAATAGGCTAAGAATTGAATCAATAAAATCACTCTTTAATCAGAACTCAAATCGGCACATTGGCCTGTTCTCTTTATTTATCATTTTTTTTATTCCCATTACACTACTTCTAGTGATCCACATCATCTACGTTCAGGTCGAGGGTGGGGAAATAGTAATAATCAACGAGGTCGAGGTCGTGGTTCGGGCAGAGTGAATGGAGGGCGAGGTGGTTCCAGGATGGATGACCCAAAAATACAAGACCAATCCAACGTTTCTTCAGAGGTGAGAGTAAGCTCTCAAGATCCTTTACAACCGGATCAAGTAGATCACGATAGCGTGGTAAATCGTTCCGATTTGGATAGGCCATCAGGTTCGCAAGGCATTAGCATGCAAACCACAATGCCTTTAAGAGGTGAAAGTGATTTGCCATCCTATATACAAAATTTAGTAACAGTTTTTGTAGGAGTTAGTAGATCAGAAGATTTACAGGTTTTTCGGAGAGAAATAGAAGCCCACATGGCTGAAATGAGGAAGCAAGTGACCGAATTAATTCGTGACACGAGAACTAGGGATACTCCTTCTGTAAGCCAAGAACAAGAGATTAATAGGCTTCAACTTCCGGAGAATGTTCCGAATCCTCATGTGCAAATGACAGCAGGTGATCCCTCTTCTAACTTTTCCAATCGAAATCCGGATGCTGACGAATTTTTATCCCGAATAAGAAACATGAATTTAGACGATACCTTTCCTCGCGTGGTATCTGGTGCCGAAGCAACACCGGCAAGAGAAAGCTCTTCAAGCCAGGTGTATCACAAGGTTCATGGGTTTCATAAATGGGGTCTTAAGTATGACAGCCGAAACATGACGGTAGACGAATTTATCTTTAGATTGGAGAGGTTGAAGATTTGTTATGGGGCCACTTAACAGGAAATAGTGTTAAATTTTCACCAGTTTGTTAGTGGGGACGTCGATAGTTGGTATTGGGTATTTTTGAAATCAAACCCTAGAGTGAATTGGTCTGGACTTCATTTTGCCTTGATGGAACGGTTTCATACTCTCGAAACCGACGCTGAGCTTTCGAAACAGCTTTATGAACGTCGTCAGCGTCCAAATGAATCATTTGATGATTTTTATATGGCAATTCAAAAATTAAATACACGGTTGCTTCATCCGAAGCCGAATCACGAGCTGTTAAGCTTGATCAAACAGAACGTAAATAGTCGCATGGGAGAGCTGCTGTTGACCTTCAGGACTCAGAGCTTGAACGAATTGGCCTATGTCTGTCGAAGTATGGAAAAGTTTATTAATGAGCAAAACCCGAACAAAACTCGCAATCCCATTGCACAAACTTATCGCCGCCGTCACGTAAACGAAATCGTAGATCTTGACCCTTGTACGTCCCAAACCGAAGTCGCCGTGGAAGCTCTACAGACTCAGCACGATTGTAGTTACTATATCTGTTGGAATTGCAAAGAAAGGGGCCATGGTTATATGGAGTGTCCAAGTCCACAAAGATCACTGTTTTGCTACGAATGTGGCAAGGAAGGTACAACCTCTCCACAATGTACTAGTCTCAAATGTGCGGAAAACTCCCGAAGGAGCAAGTTATCATCCGGGATGGCTTGCTCACGAAATCCAAAACCGGCCAATCTATAAGTCTAAACCCTGAAATTCCAATACAGATCCTACAACGTACCAACCCTGAAAACAAACCTAACTCAAATTCTCAACCTTATGAAACGAAAATAACAAAACCTATAAAAAGTCTGCACGAAAGAAAGATTGCCTACTATGCTGCCCGGGATAGAATTTTTGGAACTCCCACAAAGCCTGTATCCGTCAGGATAACAAGGATTCGTGACCGAGTCAAGAATAGGAAATCAGATTTGAAAAGTATTGCGTCAACAACTCTTTGTTGTTCAGAAGATCCTCGTCCTTATGCTCAGGTCAAAATCTTTGGCGAAAATATGCTAGGCTTATTAGATAGCGGAGATACTATTAGCTGTTTAGGGTCTGAGAGCGAAAGCTATCTGAAAAGTCATGGTGTTGCTTACAATCCATTCTTGTCCAAGGTTAAAACAGCAGACGGCCACGCTCAAACCATCATAGGGAAAATCAGAACAAACATAAGCTACAAGAATGAAACGAAAGAAATCGAATTGTATATAGTCCCGTCGCTTCAACAGAAGCTTTATTTAGGGATCAATTTTTGGAAAACTTTTAATATAGCACCTCAAATAATATCAGAACTAAGCCCATCAATTACAGATTTCAGCGATGTATCTAAGGAGATGCGTGAGCTATCAGCAGACGAGTTCAAGGAGCTTCAAACAGCCATCAGTATGTTTCCTTCCTATGCCAAACTTGGCTTAGGGAAAACCATGCTAGAGGAACATATAATCGATGTTGGGGATTCGGAACCAATAAAACAACGTCAATATCCGGTTTCTCCGGCGGTGCAAAAGTTTCTTTATGAGGAATTGGATAGGTTACTTGAAATAGATATCATAGAAGAAAGCAACAGTCCGTGGAGCTCTCCTGTGGTTCTAGTTAGGAAACCAGGAAAGAACAGGATGTGTCTCGATTACAGAAAAGTGAACCAGATTACAAAGAAAAGTGCCTACCCTTTGCCTCATATCCAAACATTGTTAAGTCGTATTTCAGATACGCGTTATATTTCTAGCGTTGATCTGAAAGACGCCTTTTTGCAGATACCGCTTGAGGAGTCGTCACGGGAAAAGACAGCGTTTACAGTTCCGGGTCGCCCATTATATCAGTTCAAGGTAATGCCCTTTGGCCTTTGTAACGCACCTCAACGTCTTTGCAAGTTAATGGACAAGGTGGTACCCCATGAACTAAAAGAAAACGTTTTCGTTTATTTGGACGATTTGTTGATAGTTACACGCACCTTTGAGGATCACATTCGCTATCTCAACATCGTCGCACGCAAACTTAAAGAGGCAGGCTTAACAATTAATGTTGAAAAATCTAAGTTTTGTTTTAAGGAACTTAAATATTTAGGTTATATAATAGGAGATGGTGTTCTGAAAACAGATCCAACTAAGGTGTCAGCGATAAAAGACTTTCCAATTCCCCAAAATCTTCGTCAAGTTCGTCGTTTCTTAGAAATGTCAGGATGGTATCGTAGGTTCGTGCGAGATTACACCACTTTGGCGGCTCCTATCACCGAAACCTTAAAGAAAAATAAAAAGTTTGAATTCGGAAGTGAGGCCATAAAATCATTCAATCAGATCAAAAATATCTTGACATCCGCACCTGTTCTTGTGCACCCGGACTATAACAAGCCCTTTGTTATCCTTTGTGATGCATCATCGACAGGAATCGGAGGTGTTCTCTGCCAAAGAGACGCTGAAGGCAACGAAAGACCCATTTATTTCTATTCGCACAAGCTCAACAAAGCTCAATGCAATTATAGTGTCACTGAACGTGAATGTTTAGCTGCAGTCCTAAGTATCGAACAATTTCGTCCGTATGTTGAGGGATATAACTTTAAAGTCGTGACTGATCACTCCAGTTTGAAGTGGCTGATGAGCCAAAAGAATCTCAGTGGCAGGTTGGCTCGTTGGAGTTTAAAACTTCAAGGCTATGACTTCGATATCGAACATCGAAAAGGTTCACAACATGTCGTTCCCGATGCTCTGTCGAGTGTTTGCAGTCGACCAGTTGGATCTTGATGCGAAATCGGAGTTATATCCACCTGATGTGCTGCACATAGATTTAACAGACCCCAGTTTTAAATCTGCGGAGTATGTTCAAATCATTGACAACATCAGAAAGCAAAAAGACCAGCTGCCTGACCTTCTAGTTTCGGAAAATGTCGTTTATAAGAAGGTCAAACACAGCACAGGGAATCCAATAGAAGACGACCACATTTGGAAGTTGTGGATTCCATCGCAGCTAACCAGCAAATTGATCACGATGGCTCATCAACCTACACGAGCGGCACATGGTGGGTTAGGAAAAACTCTGAATAGGCTTCGTCAAAAATTTTTTTGGCCGAATATGGCTTCACAAGTAAAGCTACATATTAATGGTTGCGAGGTATGTAAAACTTCGAAAGCCTCAAATCAAGTTCAACGTTTGCCAATGGGTAAGCCTTTTGTGGTTGATCGACCGTATCAACACTTGTATATGGATTTCCTTGGGCCATATCCACGGTCCAAGAACGGAAACACGTTTATTATCATAGCTCTCGATCAACTTACAAAATTTGTCGTTTTAAGACCTCTGCGAAAGGCAACCTCGGAGACGGACACTAAATTTCTGTACGATGAAATTTTCTGTATTTTTGGTGTTCTGGAATCTGTTCTTACAGATAACGGCAAACAGTTTGTAAGCTCCAATTTTGCAAAACTACTAGATTCTTTTGGGCTAAAGCACATAAGAACCGCATCCTACGCTCCCCAAGCCAACGCCAGCGAACGGGTCAGTCGTTCAATCTTAGCCGCTATTAGGTCTTATATAGGTAAAGACCAAAGAAATTGGGATCTTAACCTTACTTCCATTGCGCGGCTACTCATTCAGCCATAGGAATGTCAACATATGAAGCTCTTTTCGGCAAAAAGATGGTTGAACATGGTTCGGAGTTCGAGCTGCTGCGAAAATTGGATTGCTTAAACAATTCAGAGCTGGACGTTATTCCAAAATCCACAAAAATGAATATTATTCATTCGGCAATTAAAGGATCACTTGCGAAAGCTCATGAAAAGTACAAGCATGCTTATAACACACGAAGTAAAAACATAGTTTATAAAGTCGGTGATATAGCTTACAAGCGTAACTTTATCTTGAGTGACGCTACAAAAAGGGGCATGGCTAAACTGTGCCCCAAGTTCATTAAGACGAAAATAGTGCAAGTAATAGGCAACAACCTTTACGAATTGGAAGATGAGAATGGAAAGGTATTAGGAGTCTTCCATTCAAAAGATATAAAAAGGTAAATACATTCATAGAGACATACATACCTAACTTTTTCCTGGTTTTGTCAGCTCGGCCAGCGACAGCCTGAACATGAGACTTGTTCTCGGGTAAGGGTACAAATTTTGATCTTTCTTTCTCATGTCGTTTCTTTTCTTCTTCATTTGATTCGGTATCCTTTCAAATGAATAAGTTTTGTGGGAAACGAAATTAGGGGTAGATAATAAATAGTCCATTTAAGTTTAAATAGAATCCGGTGGTGGAGGTAAAGCGCCTTGGGTAATGTTGAGTTAAAAATATTTTAAAAAAGCCAAACGGACGGTTTAAACTGTTATACTTGTTTTCGGTTTAGGCTTTAGCATAAACACAAACCCTTTAAAATCACTCGAGTTCATTTATTTATATTATGGTTCATTGCAAGATGCTGGGGAAATGCTTATGGGTGTGGAGAAAAACTTGGTGATCGCGAAGATATTATGTACGATGTGCAGGGGGAGGCCCCTTCTTGAAGTTCATTGGTTGTAAGGGCCGAATAGTTCACAAGTTTTCGAATGAAGAGCATATGATCGAATTTTGGCAAGAGAAATTGATTTTGGTTGAGAAACGAAAATCTCGTTGGATTTTTCGGAACGTATACACATGCAAAAAAATGTAAATGTATTGTATGATGGAAGTATTTCCGCAGACCTTTTTTGAATATTTTAACCTTTTTATTTGGTTTTCATCACATTAATTTTCAAAAAAATTAATAATGATTTTCAAGATATTAAGTGTTAAAATTAAGTTAATGTTATGACCGGTAATGGTAACATCCGGTAAACTTTCCACGTAATTCGAGAAAGATCTTCGACACAATTTTTTCGAAATTGTCAAGCCTAGCCAACAGGGTATAAAAAGCCCGAAAATTGTCAGCTCGCTCTTTTTTTTTGGTTTCGAAACGTATTCGGGTGACTAGGGCTCGCTCGGTGAGACAGAAAAAAAAGAAAAAGGAAAATTGTTTTACCTTTTTAAGCCGCGGGTGGAACAAAATTGTTTTTCGGTCAAAAATTACATTTCCCACGTCTTTTAACAAAAAAAAAAGAAACAAAAAAAACAAAAAAACTCATGCGTTTGTAAAAATAAGGAAAAACAAAAGACCTAATTTTCAAATTTGCCCTGAATCCGCTTGTGACCAGTTTTACATATATGAGATTATATGAAAAAATAGATTAAAGTTAATTTAAAAAATAAAGCCATACAAAAAAAGTTATTCCAAATCCCACCCTTAAGCATTATTTCCTACCGCCTAAGTGTTTATAAGAGAAAAGGTAGCCCTGAGTATATCTACCCAGGAAAAGGAACGAGCCTATCTAACCCCAGTGTTTTTAGAAAAAAAAAAAAAAAGAAATAGCAAAAACAACAGGAACAAAATTCGTTCAACACCCAAATCCACCAAACTCCCCATTGTGTAAAAAAAAAGGGGTACTGCAATAACCTGTGCTGACTGTACCTCCGTCCAGCCGCTTCCCATTCAAACGACGACGACGATTCACCCAAGAAACAAATTCATTCAGATCGTTGGATTGGAACGAAAATTAATCACCACGACTCATCTGGTCAACCTACACCCGCCCACCCACTCTACCATTTGATTGCTCCCGAAGTTAATTGTGTATTCCTAAATAAGTAGTTTTTATTATTTTTTTGCTATAATTTCTCTTTACCCCTTTTTCGTGTACTCACCACACTTTCGCCTCTTTTTATAGCAACCAAATAAAAAATAAAATTTACATGTGTTTAAAATTCGACAACAAAAAAAAGTTTATGCTCGAAGAGTGTGTTAAAATTTTTGAGAGAAAATATTATATTTCAGTGTAAGTATGGTGAATTCGTGGAATTGAGCGTGTTGCAAAAGTAAGAGCAAAAAGTAAAACAGGTGGATGAAGCGGTGCACCTCCTCATCTGGAACACTAGAGTTGCGGTAAGTCAAGAAATATAATTTAATTTTATATCAAATAGCCGTTGAAATAAATATTTTCTTAAAAAAATAAAAAAACCACACACCTATTGACAAGCTATGAACACAAAACAAGAAAAAATTATCAGAGAAAAGACCAATGAAAATATACATAAAATATTAAACTCCTAGGGGTATGCACTAAATGCCCGATCTATATTTGTTTGAGGTAATGGTGTGGTGAATTTATTTTTTTTTCAGTTTTCCTTATATATATATACTTAAATATCTAGCCATATTATAATAAATTTGCACAGGACCAAAAAAAAGTAAAAGAAAAAAAAAACAAGAACAAATTGAAATAAAAGCACTTTAATTAAACTTTAGTTTAAAATCTCCAAATTTGCAAATACTAAATCAAAGGATCTTAATGTCGTTAAGCTTCCGTAGCCTCCTAGTATGCAATGTAATTTTTTTATAATATCCCCGTTAATATAGTAATTAAATAGGTATAGATTTAGGATTTAATTAATGAATAAAACTGAATTTGTTTTCAAACTTCTGTAAGGAACCGAATTTGTGTTTTTATTTGCCTTCGGATGCAAGTTCGGATGCATAGTCGGAGTAAATTACTTTTTTATTTGAATGTGGTTAATTAGGATGTTTTCAGCCTAAAGGATTTAGGTTGGGTATGCCGACGACGTTTCAAGAGAGGATGACGAGACCAAGGTAAGCTAAGAACATGAAAACTATTAGTTAGGGGCTGTCTTTAGAATCGAGGACAAGACAGCCAAGGACGTATCCCTATATACGTATGTGTGTGGTAAATCCTCCTCAGAGAGCAAACTCCATCAAACGCTCCCCTAAATGGAAATTTGTTAGGCATTGATAGAAAAATTCCGTCTACAAAAGTCAAATCAAAAAGGGGCTCATTTTTTTGAACCCAAATCCATATTATCTTCTGGCATGAATAATCATAACAATCGTTCAGGTTTACTTAGGCAAGAACCCCGCCCATCCGACGAGCTAGGACGTGCAATGAGTTAATTCCACACATCTGGAAAACATACAAGATACAATAGATGAATGCACATTGTAAAAAATGTGTGCATGACATCTGGAATCTATTAAAACCATAAATTACCCTCGCATAGAAGATAAGAAGCCACTTGACCAAAAAGGCGTACGTGACTTCCCGAATGTGTAGAGCAGCATGCAAGGATCAACCGAGGATTCGTTAAAAAGAATAACATCTACAAGCAGCAGAACGACTTGTGCCCTCGAGCAGTTTGAACAAACCTTCGCGTGCCTCTCGGTCTCCATTAAGTTTTAGATTATTTAATGTTTAATACTTGATGTAATATCTTTGTGTGATTAATACAAATATAATTATTTTTTTTTTTAAATAAAATTAACACAATAGTTAACTGGCGCCCGAGCAGGGACAGCAATATAAAAGTGATACACAAAGTGAAATCAACAGTTGCTGAACCAGAAAATAGATTAAATAAAAATCTATCACCGTTGGAATAATTATCATAAAGATAATTCAACGAAAATCGTGGGCGTAAAGCACCTTACGTTGCGGGAACTGCAAAAGCCAAAGCATCAGGAGAAGTAGACACATAGGAAGTCAAAAATCTAAGAAGAATCCAGCAGGAGTTCAAAAAGAAGAAAACTAACAACAATCCAGAACAACAACTACTATAGTATATAAAGTAAGAAAACTAACTATTATAATTTTTTTTGTTTCTAAGTGAAAGTGAATATATTATTATTATTATTTAATTAAGAAATAATTCAGTTAAAAGTGTCAGTATGAACGCGCAACAAGTAGCCGATCTAATTACTCAGACAGTAAGTGAGACTACTAGGAGTCTTAAAGCACAGATAGATGAACTAGCACTAAGTTTAGATAATTTAACTTCAGGTGATTCAATAATACCATACACCGACATAGAAATAGACCCTTTAATAACAGGAGGAGAACCTTTAGACGTAGTGAAATGTATTCCCACTTTTGACGGTAGTAATTATGTTAGTTGGAGAACTGCAGTCCAAAACTGCATGAAAATATATGAGCCAGTTAAGGGGGGGAGTAGGTACTACGCAGTCACAAACATAATAAGGAATAAAGTGATAGGAGCAGCAAACGACATCTTAACTTCACACGGAACGCCATTAAATGTTGATGCGATTATAGGTAGATTAGATATTACGTACGAAGACAAAAGGCCCATTCATATGCTACAAAGTGAACTTTATAATTTAAGACAGGGAAAACAGTCCTTACAAGAATTTAACGATCACGTTAGCAAAACACTCACATTAATTACGAACAAAACAATAATGACCTACGGGCCACACAAAGCTGAAACAAGCTGTCTTATAAACGTAGCCAGGGATAACGCATTAAGAACATTCATACTTGGTTTAAATCAACCAATATCTCAAATAGTGTTCTCTTTAAATCCACTTGATCTTCCTAATGCACTAGCCAGGGCCCAAGAGATAGAGTCGAATATGTAACAATATAAAGATAATCAGCATTCCGCACATAGAATAACCTCCCTACCACCAAGGTTCAACTATACGAGCCAACCCAGACAGGTAGTACCAGCTATTAATATTTCGGGTAATAACAACATTCATAGACAAAATTTTACCCAAAATAGTCATCAAAGAATGGATATTCCAAGTAGTGAACAATTTAGAAGGCCAACTCAGCATAACGCACTGAGTCATTCCCAAAATCAAAATCGAAACATCGTTTAATCATCCTCCCAGGAATTTTAATACCCAGAATCAATACAACCCCTGTAAACGAGAAAGGGCACCAAGTGATCAAATTCCTACCAAAGCTCCTAGGCTACATCATTTAAATGAAAACGACGATTTGCACGACCTGCCTTGTATCCAGCGAACACACACAAAGTCAGGTCGTTTATTCAATATTCTTATTGACACAGGGGCAACACATAATTATGTTAAACCAAACAATGAGATATCAACAAAACAATTAGAAGTTAGGTCTAGAGTAGTGTCCATGGCACAACAATTATCGATAAATATCAAGATTTAAATATTTTAGATGTTAAGGAAAGATTTTACGTTCTACCAGAGTTAACCGAGTACGACGCGATCATAGGAATGAAATTATTAAAGAAGGTTAATGGAATAATTAATATTGGACAGAACACGTTAGAATTCGCGACAGGCATAGTACCTCTGAAATTCGACGATAAATTTCTGAACCACATCAATATAGAAAGTAGTGAGAATAAATATGTAGTTAAGTTAAGAGAAACTCTTAGACAATATCAAGGAATATTTACCCCTCAACCCAATTATCTACCATTCAACACCCAAGTTGAATGTGACATACCCACGTCACATGATGACGCTATATGGAGCAAACAATATCCATATTCGCAAAGCGCAAACACATTCATTAATTCTGAAATTAAAACACTACTAGAGAACGGTATAATTCGTCCTAGTAGGAGTCCATATAATAATCCAATATGGGTGGTGGACAAGAAAGGAATTAATCCAGACGGATCAAACAAATTCTGCTTAGTTATAGATTTTAAAAAACTGAACTCTGCAACAAAAACAATTAAATATCCTATGGCAGAAACATCCATTATACTGAGTAACCTTGGCAGAGGAAAATACTTTACAACAATTGATCTTCAGAGTGGATTTCATCAAATAAAGATGAAAGAGGAAGACATTAAAAAGACCGCATTTTCTGTAAACAATGGAAAATATGAATACCTCCGAATGCCATTTGGGGTCAAAAACGCCCCTGCTATTTTTCAAGCAGCAATGGATGACATACTGAGACCATATGTTGGCAAATTCTGCCATGTCTATATTGATGATGTGATAATATTCTCAGAATCAGCTGAAGCACATTTAAAACACATCGAGACAATCATCAAAGCGCTAAGTGCGGCACATATGACCATAGGTAATGAAAAATCCATTTATTTTAAGGAAGAGGTTAAATTTTTGGGCTATATTATCAGCCATAATTGTATTAAAACTGACCCAGACAAGGTCAAAACAATCAACGAATATCCTGAACCGACTACAATTCGACAACTTAGAAGCTTCTTGAGTATGTCAGGTTACTACAGGAAATTCATACAGAACTATGCACATATTGCTAAACCGCTCACACAGTTCCTAAGAGGCATAGAAAATAATAAACGTAAGACTATAAACATAGAATTTACATCGGAAGCAAAGAAGGCATTTGAACAAATTAAAAAGAAACTATTAAAACAAGTCTTGTTAAACCAACCAGACTTTAGCAAAGGATTCGAACTCACTACAGACGCAAGTAACTCAGCCATAGGCGCAGTACTAAGTCAAGAGGGGAAACCAATAACGTTCATAAGCAGAACATTAAGCGAAACGGAGCAAGGTTACGCCACCAACGAAAAAGAGCTTTTGGCCATAGTTTGGGCATTGAGCGACCTTAGGAATTACCTGTACGGGCATGCTGGAATTAAGATCTATACAGATCACCAGCCCCTTACATTTTCGATAAGTAATAAGAATCCCAACGGAAAACTAAAACGATGGAGAGCCTTTATAGAAGAATTCTCTCCTGAAATAATCTATAAACCGGGGAAGGAAAATGTAGTTGCCGACGCCCTAAGTCGTCAGAACTTAAATCATTTACCGAACTCAGACATAGGTACATGTCATAGTGCAGAATCCAGTCAAGCCATAGATATCCCAAGAGTAAACAAGAAATTAAATCAATTTAAGAATCAAATTCATTTTCTGGAATCCAATATAAATAATATTAAGTCAACACAATTACACGGTAAGTTTTGGAGGCACCAAGTAGAATTCAAAGACTCGAATATAGTCAAAGATATGAAGGAAATAATCCACTCAAATGTGAATGCTATTTATTGTTCAGAGGAGACATTATTCAAAATTAAAAAAGACTTACTAAGAGAATTTCCTAATAGCAATTTTATACATACTAGTCTATTAGTTAAAGATATGGAGGATAAGGAAGAACAGAATAAGATCATAAAAGAAACACATAGTAGAGCCCATAGGGAAGCATTTGAAAACTACAAACATATATGTAACTAGAGTATTTTTGGCCATTAATATTACCACAAGTTCAAGAATATATTAAATTATGCGAAAATTGCAAACTAAACAAATATGACCGTCATCCCAAGAAACAAGAGATCGGCAAGACACCAATTCCACGGCGAGGGGGAGAACGCATCCACGCTGACATCTACTATACACACAATAAAATGTTTCTTACAGCGGTAGATAGTTTTTCAAAGTATTTAATTGCACTCGAGGTAGAAAACAAAATTCACGCAAAAGAAACACTAATAAACATCCTGCCTATTTTTGGTGCAGTTGAGACTGTTGTCACAAATAACGAAAAAACTTTTTGATCTGAAGCAACCAAATTAGATCTCACACGATTAGGCATAAAACTATACAACACACCTGTTAACCATAGTACTACAAACGGTATGATAGAGAAAGTACACAGTACACTTACAGAACTGATAAGACTGGATACTTACGATAACCCACACCAAACAATAGAGCAGCTTATGCCACACGCAATCAAACAATATAACGAAACAATACATTCAATAACGAATGAAAAACCAAATGAAATTTTTCACAACTATGAGAAATACTCCTATATACCTGACCTTATTAAGAAAAAACAAGGTATGACACTACACGTTAGAAACAAAGACAGACACAACAAGGTGTACAAGGAAAACGACATAGTATTCGAAAAATCCGACAGAAGACAGACAAAAGGGAAACCTATATACGTTAAGAGAAAAGTTTAACAAAATAATAAAAACACAGTAATCGATTCTAAAAATAAGGTGATAAAATTAATGAAATAGGGAAGGTTTGGAAGTGGATATCTGGGTCACCACACCACGATGATCAGGTGAATATGGAAACAAAGTTGATAAAATTAATTAATTCAAATAATAAACAGTATGAAGTTAACTCGCAGATATTTAGGGCCATTAAAGAACTTTCCAACTTTAAACATAAAGATAAAGAAGAACGTAGCTACTTGTTGATCGAGCATATAATCGTTGAACTCATGGAAGTAATAAATAACCATAAATTTAAGTAAGAATAAAATTTTGAACACTATTATCTTTAACGAAAATGAAATAAGAGAAGTTATTCAGATTGAATCTAAAGAAATCATGGTAATAGATGTATTAGACGCTTCAGAGTTCCATGTGTTAGAAAATAAGGATATAATTGTAATTTATATTAAGTATCCTATTATTAAAGGAATAGGTAAACATTTTAAAACATTTAGTGTGCAAAAATCAGAAGGGAAACTAATTATACCGAGTGCAATAACACTCTTTGAAAACATTTATAGTACCGATCATTGTACACAAGAATTAAATATTAAAATCTGAAAACAAGATCTTAAACCTAATTGTCTAACAGAAATTTTAAATAAAGGTACATCAAAATGTGAAATAATTTTAGAAAAGAATGAAAAAATAAGTAATATAAACCATAATCACATTGTAACTACAGGAGAAGTAATTATAAACGATAATGTATATCACGGTACACAATTGGTACAGTTTTCCGACGCTGTAATTATTAATGGTAAAGAATTTAATAATTTTGAAGTAAACTTAAATAGACATATTAAGATAAATAAGGAATCGGAAATAAGAGTTATTGAATATCTAGAATCAAGTAACGAATTATTGAAATTTACAAATACCGATTATTTACAACCATACGTCAAAAATGTAAAAGATCACCCAATAATATGGGGACTTACAATAAATATAATAGTTGTACTTGTATCCTTTTCTATATATAAATTAATCATCTTCAAAATCAACAACAGCAAGAATAATCAGGTCGACATAGAAATATCCTTGGCGCAAACAAAAGAAAACGTCCGAAAGAATTTAGAGGAGCTCAAACTTGAACGTTCGGGACAAACGTCTACTGGCGGAGGAAGGAGTTAATTCCACACATCTGGAAAACATAAAAACACCAAAATAGCCATCACACAAGATACAATAGATGAATGCACATTGTACAAAATGTGTGGAGGTCAAACTGACTTCCAATAGACATAGGGTAAGCCTGTTGAGTTTAACTATGATCTGGAAGAAAGAAGTACTTACTTGCACCTCCACGTGGTGGCCTCTGGACACAAGTTTGAGACTTCAGTGTAGTTTGTTGAAGAATGATACTGTTACAATTAATTATAATTGATAAAGGCACTCTGAGAATTACACTGTACAAAGGTCTCTGCTTGTGAACGAACGCAAGAAGTTATAGTTTCTTCCTTCCTAAGATTGAAAAATCTTAAGATGGCGGAAACGAGGGACCGTCGTCCTTCGCCTCAAGGGTTCTGAGGTAGACTTACTGATAAAAAATTATAAAGAAACCATAAAAATCAGTAAAACATAAAAATCGACCTCTTCCAAGTGTAAGTCGATGTTTAAAAGAAGATTAGTATTTGTAGTGGCTCCAGTAAAAATCATTTTATAAAAGAATGATGTTCATGAAAAGATAAAGCTTGTTGATTGTGGTCTCAAACATGAAACCGAGCGGCCACTTCTAGGGTTATCTTCCCTAGATCCTCTTCCTATCAAAGAACGAAAGTTGAGCCGACCAGGCTATAAGTGGTACCACGGGGTATGGTAGAGTCCCACGGTTAAACCGTGACCATACATGGGACGGCCTCTTCGGAGAGTTTCGTGGTGGCTGTGGTTTATCCTATAATGCTTAGGGTTTGGTTTCTTCGTACCCTAGAAAAATCAAATTTGGATAGAAAAAACCATGACCAAAGGTTAACAAATGAGGGCGGCATTTGTTAGGTCTTGGTAGCTTAGAAAGAGGAACTCACTCGAAGGAATTTTGAATAGAGAGAGGGTAACTCTTATGAAACCACTTTAAGTGAATTTCAAAAACTAAGCGACAGAACAATGTCCTAGGGGCAGCAAGTTAGTCGCTTGCCGGAAAATAATGGCTCAACGCTAGGTGTTGTTGTTGTGAACGCCTATCTTAACCTGTAAAAAATGTGTGCATGACATCTGGAATCTATTAAAACCATAAATTACCCTCGCATAGAAGATAAGAAGCCACTTGACCAAAAAGGCGTACGTGACTTCCCGAATGTGTAGAGCAGCATCCAAGGATCAACCGAGGATTCGTTAAAAAGAATAACATCTACAAGCAGCAGAACGACTTGTGCCCTCGAGCAGTTTGAACAAACCTTCGCGTGCCTCTCGGTCTCCATTAAGTTTTAGATTATTTAATGTTTAATACTTGATGTAATATCTTTGTGTGATTAATAAAAATATAGTTATTTTTTTAAAACAATAAAATTAACACAATATTTAACTCAATGCTAGCATGCCAGGCCTAAAAGTAATCTGAACACCCTTCCTTCCCTTCTGCCGGATCGGCCTGCTGATCCTATAAGCAGTGGGTCGTAACGGTGGTATAGCGAAGAAAGGATTGGGTCTCCTGAAAGTTCGAAAGGCGTTCAAGAGACATACCAACAACACCTCGGTTCGTTATAATTTGTCGATTGCAACAAAAAAACTGGCACCGCAATAGCTGATTTGACACAAGGCTATGACAATGGAAGCAATATGAAAGGACAGTATAATGGTGCAGAAAGTCATATTTTAAACAAAACTTCGAATGCCGTGTACTCACCATGTGCAGCTCACAGCCTTAACTTGCGTGTAGTCGATTAAGCGGGGTGTTGTACTGCGGCAATCACATTTTTTGGTGTTGTTTAAAAGTGTTTCAACTTGTTTAGCAGCAGTGCTCAACGTTGGGAAATTCTTAAGAAAAATGTGCCCGGATCCCTTCACAAACTTTCCGATACAAGATGGTCAGCTAGAATTGAGGCACTAAAACCATTTGCAAATCATCTGAAAAACCTTAGAACATCATTAGAAGCCTTAAGTGATATTAATTTGACTGCTGAAGCTCGAAGAGATGTAAATGGCGTTTTAAAATATATGCACAAATTTGAATGCGTCCTGATGTCTTCGATTTGGTGCAAGGTTCTTAGCGCTATAAATGAAAGAACTTTCCTTCTTCGAGCCAGAAACAGTACTATTGACGTTGAAATTGGAGATCTCGACAACTTGATCTTCGATTTGAACATTATTCGAAACGGATGAGATCAATTTTTATCTAAATGCAAAGCAGTTGCTACTGGATTGGGGGATGTTCCAGAACCGTTCCCATCGAACCGAAAAAGGCAAATTAAGAGACATTTTGAAGAAAACCGAGGAGCTGGAAAGCAAATTGAAACAGACGAAGAGATAAATTTCAAGAGAAACACCTTTTACGTCATAGTTGATTCAATTATATGTGGAATTTCTCGTCGGTTCGATACGTTGAAAAATTTGAATGCTACATTTTCATTTGAATGACAGTTTTCAACAATGGACGAACTTGAGATTAAAAACTCCGCTACAAGGTTCATCCAAAAGTATAACTTGCATGTGTCTCAAGAGTTGAAAGAAGAAATAATTCATCACACATTTATGAAGCCAATTTTAAAGCAGCACTTCCGCCATTGAGTTTGCTCAATGCTATTTATTCCCAGAACTTGGAGACGATTTTCCCCAACATTTCTGTTTCTGTTTCTGTGTTCCACCATACCTGTAACCGTAGCTAGTGCCGAACGTTCATTTAGCGTCCTTGCCAGAACAAAGAGTTTCATCGTTCGTGCTCATCACAAGATCGTGTTTCCAGACTTGCTACACTATGCATCGAAGAACCTTTGCCAAAAGAAAATATTTCATTGAATGCAAACTCACTCTAATAAAACATTGTAATAATATTTTAATATAAAGAAAAACAATAAGGAGTATTTTATGTAAAACTTTTAAAATACTTAGTTTTTTTTTAAAGACAAATTTCAAATACTTTTACTTCGCTCTATTTTATTTTCATAGCAGGTAATAGATCTTCATGCTACTTTTTTTAATAGTTAATCGACCGTATTATCAGTTACTAACATGTCGTTGGCAATATCGAATTGAATGTATGATTCTGTTCGGATTCTGATCTAATCGCATGTAGAATTATTTTCTATCCATCCTCCATTTCAACTAAACTGGACGATACCCGTAAGATTGATTTGATGATTAACACTTTTTTCGGTTCATTTTGCAAACAAAAAATTATTATTTCCGTTAATTCCAACCAATTTCATGCTATTCGTAATTGAAATTAGAACGTACCATATCAGTAGGCATGAACTTTTAAAAAAAATGGTAAATATGGGGGGACCCGAGATTTTTCCGTCCCGGGCCCGGAATTCCTCTCGACGGCCCTGACACCGCCATGCCCTCGCAATGAAAAAATGACGGTCTCCTTAAAAGAGGTGTTAGACGAAAGCGTGAAAATAATTAAATTTATTAAATCACGGCCAAAGAATAGAAGGATTTTTAAAGTATTGTGTGATGACATGGGTAGTCTACATACTTCTTTACTTCTTCACGCAGAAGTAAGGTGACTTTCTCGCGGAAAATCACTGACGCGACTTTTCGAAATGAGAGCGGAAGTTAGAACCTTCCTCATTGATGACAACTTGGTTTTGGGGGACATGTTGTGTAATGAGCGTTGGTTATTGAAATTGGCGTATCTGTCAGATATATTTAAAAAAATAAATGATTTGAGTGTATCACTTTAGGGAAAGGCAATAACTGAAATAGAAGCATTTAAAAATAATAAAATAGAAGCATTTAAAAATAAAATCCAGTTTTGGGATTTTGGGATTTGAATCTATAAAAAATCGAAACCTAGACAGCTCCCCAATGCTCAAAGAATTTAAAGAAGAAATAGATTTGGACATTCCCGATGATATTTTTAATGAGTTTCATATCCAACTAGAAGGTTTGCTGGATAGCTTCCTCCACTATTTTCCAGACGAATTCCACCTGAACATTAAGGAAAACGTATGGGTAATAAACCCGTACTGTGCCTCGTTGGAAAAACCACCTTCCCTGACATCGCTGCAGTTTGAGTGCTCGATTGACCTGGGGTGGAATCGGCGTAAGGCGATAGTTGATTGTCACTGTTTTGATAGTCAATTTTGATCATCACGTTTTCTTTGTTCTGTGTAAAGTGATCGCTAAAACTTTACTATTTGCTGGCAGCACTTACCCAAGTTTGGGAAACTTGGTACAAATTGCAACAGGCATAAATGTCATTTCGATCAGCTGTTGTGTTTTTTGTGTTGAATTTTCAATTTGCAAAGTTTTCTTTCTTTGGAAATGTAAGTATACCTATAACTATAATATAATATAATATATTATAATATAATAATATATTATAATATATTATAATATATTATAATATAATAAGAATGTTTGTTATATTTTTCAAAAATATATTCTTTTGTTGAATCCAAGGGCTCAAATTTAATGAAAAGTGGACATAGAACCGACTGCATTTTCTTAATAACTGCAGCGCTTTTTTCAGATACAGTACTTGGCCCATCGGTGCAGCTCAATCAGCCCCAACTTGTCGTTGATAACCACCACCTCCATGAAGATTTAAAGTTGCAGCTAGTTGAAGGATAGGTGGAATATGTGTTGATCTTATTCCTGATGGTAAATCGAGCAACCGCAAAACATACACAAACGTTTCTTTGTTCAATCGAAATTTTTTCAAGAATCTGAAATAAATAATTTATACGTACATACATTATGTTGTAAATAACTTATTTATAAATATTCATAGAAAGTTTCATAGTTACATTGGGTTATTCCTTAAGTTGGTTCTCAGCAATTGAACTTTTTTGCAGTCATTTCTCGTTCTGGTGCACTGATAGAAAATTTGCATTGAAGTATACATTACTGTTCACTTATTTTTATTTTAACTTTGATATCTTTTCACTAAATTTAAAATTTATGGTGGAGCTGAAGTTCACACAAATTATTTTTCTCACAAAAAATTAATCAAAATATATGAAAGTGACACCTAAATAGCTGTCACTAACAAACCATAGCAAGAAAGTGATAGTCAATTTGATAATCACCTTACGTGGAGCAAAATCATCCATTTTGATGGTCAACAATCAACAATCACCTTAAGCGATTCCACCCCTGACATCAGATTCTTCGATAAAAGAACTTTTTGCAACAAAGAAGTCTTTATCAGAATTCTGGTGTATGTTGAAAGACGAGTTCAGTTTACTGTCAGAGAAAGCTAAAATAATTCTTCTGCCGTTTGCAACAACATACATGCAACATGCAGTTGCAGTTGTCCCAAATTCAACCAGATATTTCAGCTGTATGCAAAAATAAGCAGGCACATTATTCCCACTAAAAAGAAACTACAAATAAATATTATGCATATAATATAATTATGTACTTTATTTTGTGTTTTTCATTGTAGAAACTGTTTCCTGAATTCAAAGAAATAAACGAAATTTGAAAAAAAAAAAAATTTAATTTGCTACATGTAACTGCGAAAAATGGCATACGCGCAACGAAGTACTCCGCGTGAAATTTATCACGCAAAAAGTGCTCCGCGACTAAAAAAGATTAGGAACCGCTGGTCTAAGGGTATTTTTCAATGCTTCATCTAATGAAATCATACAAAACAAAACACCGAACTGAACTCTTTGTAGACCCAAATTTAATCTTTGGCTACGTACTATAAAAAATCAGACACAAAAAAAGTTGATAAATAGTCTTTTAATATTTGTTTTGATCTATAATTTTTGCAATTTTAAATTTAAAACTTTTCACAATTAAAAATATATAATTAAGCTAAACAAACGTTTAATGTTTCAATTTATTTTCTGTTCACCAGCTATGCATGCGTTGAAGGATTTGTTTTGCTTTATCACACGATTGCCTGAAAGTTAAAGGAAAACAAGAATAATTTATGAATTAAGTAAAACAATACTATTTAATTACATATGCAATGGATTTTTAGGATCAAAACCTTCAACTATAGATTTTATAAAAAGTATAAGTGGATGCAGGTTTTGGAGTGTTTCTGATTCCGGCTGCAACCAAACCGTAGGAAGAGTATTCACCACAATGTAAACTTTACTGAGTGCATCGTTGATGGAACATATCTAAAAAAAGGAATATTTAAATATGTTTTAGAAAAAGTTGAAAAGAAAGACAGAGATAATATTACACAGTGATTCGTATGTTTACATTTATTATTTCACCGACATTTCCCAGTGAGACTTGTTTTCGTGTAATACGCCTTATAATACAGGGTTATCGTTTCAAAAGCAAACGTAAATAAAACATATACATTTTTTTTTTCATGATATTTCTTTTTTATAAAAAAAAGTCCACCGGTGTCAAATCAAATGATCTTAATGGCCACTTGATATCGCCACGATGAGAAATTACGCAGTGATGAAATGTCTCTTGCAATAAAGCCATATTCGCCCGAGTTGTGTGGCATGTGGGACCTTCTTGTTGAAACCACATATTCTCCAAGTCGTATTTTTCAATAGCAGGCAAAAAAAAGTCGGTTATCATATGACCATAACGCTTCTAATTGACGGTAATAGTGGTGTGTGAGCTGGACTTTATATGAATGTAGGTGTAGATCCAAATGTAAAATACGCCATAATGTGTCGTAACAGTCCTAATTCCTAAAAACCGCTGGTCTAAGGGTATTTTTCAATGCTTGATCTAATGAAATCATACAAAACAAAACACCGAACTGAACTCTTTGTAGACCCAAATTTAATCTTTGGCTACGTACTATAAAAAATCAGACACAAAAAAAGTTGATAAATAGTCTTTTAATATTTGTTTTGATCTATAATTTTTGCAATTTTAAATTTAAAACTTTTCACAATTAAAAATATATAATTAAGCTAAACAAACGTTTAATGTTTCAATTTATTTTCTGTTCACCAGCTATGCATGCGTTGAAGGATTTGTTTTGCTTTATCACACGATTGCCTGAAAGTTAAAGGAAAACAAGAATAATTTATGAATTAAGTAAAACAATACTATTTAATTACATATGCAATGGATTTTTAGGATCAAAACCTTCAACTATAGATTTTATAAAAAGTATAAGTGGATGCAGGTTTTGGAGTGTTTCTGATTCCGGCTGCAACCAAACCGTAGGAAGAGTATTCACCACAATGTAAACTTTACTGAGTGCATCGTTGATGGAACATATCTAAAAAAAGGAATATTTAAATATGTTTTAGAAAAAGTTGAAAAGAAAGACAGAGATAATATTACACAGTGATTCGTATGTTTACATTTATTATTTCACCGACATTTCCCAGTGAGACTTGTTTTCGTGTAATACGCCTTATAATACAGGGTTATCGTTTCAAAAGCAAACGTAAATAAAACATATACATTTTTTTTTTCATGATATTTCTTTTTTATAAAAAAAAGTCCACCGGTGTCAAATCAAATGATCTTAATGGCCACTTGATATCGCCACGATGAGAAATTACGCAGTGATGAAATGTCTCTTGCAATAAAGCCATATTCGCCCGAGTTGTGTGGCATGTGGGACCTTCTTGTTGAAACCACATATTCTCCAAGTCGTATTTTTCAATAGCAGGCAAAAAAAAGTCGGTTATCATATGACCATAACGCTTCTAATTGACGGTAATAGTGGTGTGTGAGCTGGACTTTATATGAATGTAGGTGTAGATCCAAATGTAAAATACGCCATAATGTGTCGTAACAGTCCTAATTCCTAAAAACGACGAGGAATCGACGCATTCGAGTCCTCGGCAACACTTTCACTTACAGCAGCGATATTTTCAGTGGTAGGAGCGAAACGATTTTTTTCGTTGATAATGGCAACGGTATTTGAAGATGGTCATTTAAAGTATTAAATTGATCTTGAACTTGATTGTGATCGCGTTCTAGTATGTTTGAAGTAGCATCTGCAATTGTACTTTGTTTTCTCAATCAGATGATTTTCAATCTGATAGGCATTGTTTATTTGACCTGCATAATGGATATGCATGTTGACATACATACATATGTTTAAAGCTCATTAAATTCTTTCCAGTATGCTGTCAAATTGTAATACACAAACATTTTCCAATACGTGCTTACCATCCGAACCCTGCCAACATCTTTAACATAAATACCAACACCATCGTCAAGTTTCTTAGTATTTATTTGCTCCTTATTTATCGTCCGACATAATGATAATTGCATTATGATAACTACCAAAGTTAACGCCAAAGCAATGTCAATTTTTGTGTTTTCCTTGGTCGTACACATCTTATGCTCCTGTTTCTACAGTTTAACAGTCTGTTTTTTTTTACTATTTGGTTCATCTGTTGGAAGTGAGCACAGATAATGTATTTACCTTTGAAAAGTTCCACTTTTTTACATTAGCCGTTCGTAATTTACCGTTAAGCTACTCATTTTAAAGGAAAGAAGAAGTGTCTAGGTATGAGAGAAGATAATGGTGTCAACGGTCGAGAATTCAATATTGATTTTTTGGGTTTTATGGGTCTTCAACACCAGAATGGCTACTTGAGGGTCAAACTTGTCAAGTTGTAGAAGCTGAGTAAGGTCGATGATTCTTGATAACATTCTCCAGATGATTCCTGAATCTAAAGGACGTTCATATCCTCTACCTCTATCCACAGTCCACATAAGCAAGGCATACAAGCCAACGCTTACGTCACCAATTCCCATCCCACCTCCCACGCTTATGGCGCTCCTCTCTCCGGTGCTCCTTCTCACCCTAGGTAACATAGCTCAACTGCTGTTTACCGATCCTAATCATTCCCGTACATATCAGCATGATGTTCTTAACATCAACTGACTCCTTACCCTATCTCTTCCTTCCAACCACCTCTTATCACTATTGGGCTGGATCTAAGGTGTTAAACGACCCGTGCCGATGATCAGCATGGCTGGGGGCCCGATTCAAAAAATAGCTCAGTCTCTAACGGAGTATCCGGATACCTCCGGATTAACTAGCCTTATCTGTATAATGCGAATCTCTGTATAGAAAGTTGAATAAAAAGAAAAAAACGATGAGACCTGTACCTCTTTAAGACCGGGCGGCAGTTTGGCGCTGAAGCCTGTTGCCGTATCTCCTGCGGCCAACACAAGAAGCAGTGGTTATCCATGTTGTTGGTAGCAACAAGAGTAGGTAGTACCTTATTTCAGTAGTGGCAGAGTTGTGAACAATGGTCCTACCACTACTACTGAGAGCACATCTCTATCGCAAAAATTCAGAAATGAAAATGAGAGACTGTCAAAAATATTGTATAAACAAAGGGGGCAAGCTTCAAGAATCCTAAGGGCATCTGGTGAATCATTGGAAGCTGGAAGGATACCGCATTGCCGCGTTCAATGGGCAAAGAGTGTTCTTGCTGCAGCAAGGCATAGTAAAGACTCTACTCTCTAGAATCAATTCCAAAGCGCACAGACTACACCATCCCCCAACTGCAATTCGACAGAAACTTCCAGATTTCTATACCTTCCAGATCTTTTTGGGAGGATGAGGCATTCCTGGAAGACGAGTCAGTCCACTTTTATACAGATGGATCAAAAACAAAAGAAGGGGTTGGTGAAGGTGTGTACACTGAACGACTGAAATTAAGTCTCTCATTCCGCCTTCCCAATCATTATAGCGTGTTCCAGGCGGAACATTTGGCGATAAAAGAAGTCTTGTCCTGGCTTAAAGAAAACGTGATATCAACATCTGATGTCCGTATTTTCTCAGATAGTCAGGCCGCTATCAAATCTCTGTACTCCGTCTCTACAAACTCTATAACAGTCCATAACTGTCGTTCATGTCTAATGGAGATGGCACAACAGTTTAATATTCACCTTTGCTGGATGCCGGGCCATAGAGACATTCTACGTAACTGTAAGGCAGATAAACTTGCCAGGAATGGTACAGTACAACCCATTCTACCACGTTTGGGAATGCTGGCATATCAATCGCTACTTGTACACTATTGCTAATGCAGGACGCTATGAATAAGGCAAACACCAGTTGGAATAACATCACCACGTGTCAGGTCACAAAAAACATCTGGCCTACACTAGATTTAAAGCGATGAAGGTGGAATAACTCTAAGCAGATCCCATATAAGATCGATAATAGGTGTCATAACCGGGCACTGTCTAATAGGAAAGCACGCCACGCGGCTAGGCGTATTCTCAAATGACTTTTGCAGAAGCTGTATGGATGAGAAAGAGGAGGAAACAGTTCTTCACCGTCTCTGTACATGCCTGCACTAGCTCAAATCTTCTATAACGATCTAAATCATATTAGCATAATCAGCCTCTCACGTTTCGTAAGGGACTCAAACTGGTTTCATTGAGCTTAGAAGAAAGCCTTAAGATTCATGTGGTATCACAATGGGCCATTAAACTGGTCTAAGTGTGTCCTACTCCATCACGGACAGCCTAACATAACCTATCCTATGATAAAAGGGTCTATCCTTTCTGTTCAAAATCCCTTACCTCTGGTGGGGGGAAATTTATGAACCGCGAGTTAAAAAATAAAACACCGAGTTGTAAGGTCGGTATGTTGTTTATTCGAACTGAATTATAAAATCTTAACCTACTCTTATATATACTATTTTGTTCGTGATATCGATAAGTGATAACAGAAACACACACACAAACTCTGAACCCAAGCGCAAGCAATCAGTTGTTTGTTATCTCAATTTGTATGTGTGCTCATGTTTGTTAGATAAGATATCCTAAGCAAACATAATGCCTATCACTTATCTTATCACTTCTTATTACCCTAGTGTTCAATTTTTGAACATTCTGCCCCGCCTCATAGAGCAGGCAGGGAGAAGTCAATCTCAGTTTTTTATTCTTTCTTTTCAAATACAAAATAAGTAAAATAATAATAATAACAATAATCAATATCAGTAATCAATAAGGATACATGGCCGCTTATCTGATGAAATTTAACTAATTTAATGTTTGACTCATATTCCCGCATGTCACGAACTTGTGATATCAATTGTCGGATGCTGTTCCTAGTCTCTACCAGCGATGAGTTCGTTAGAGTAAGTTGGTTCTCAGTTATCAGTCCTGCCACACATTTTCGATATCTAATGCATTTTGGACATAGTCTGATGCGTTTTTTTACAGCATTTTGTAATCCAACGATCCAGTACCTTCGCCTTATAATGGTTTCCATGACGCGAATGGATCCGTGTAATGTTGCTTGATGTGTGTCTTCAATTATTGCTGTAGTTAAATTTGATTTGTTTAAAATGACTGGATGCTTCTGATTGTATTGTAAGTTGGATAAATGCAACCTGCCGCCTACTCTTAGAATATCATCTTTATCCAAGAACGGATTTATTGAAGTGAAACTTCTTTATCGGCGTTGGAAAAAAATTTACCGTCACATTTTTCTGTTACGCGTCACAATTTTTGGTTACGCATCACATTATATTTTATAAAATTCCAATTATTTTTAAGTAAAAGAACGGCTCAGTAGATGAAATAGGTGCCCCAGACAGTCATGCTCACGGTTCGACTCCCGGTCGATGCGCTCCTTTTTTTTATTTTTTATTTATTTTCATGGACAAATGCCTGAAAAATAAGAAAATTTTCTTTCAATTGCCACAAAAACGGTAATAACTCAAAAACTACTGGATGGATTTTTTAAAATGGGGTACCCAATTAAAGGAGAACTTGTCCCGATTAATTTAAGCATATCAAATGATCAAATTTTCTTCAATTTTCCGACTTATAGAGTTTTTACCGAAAAATTTACAAATTTTTACAAAATGAAGAGTGGCTTTTCCATTTTCCAACCAATCTCAAAAATATATATTTTATTATAATCTAGACGAGTGTACGCTCATTTTGACGTATCAATCATTTTCCTGTGTTTTCCAGAAGCTGGGGAAAATTCAATTAAAAATGAATCAACGGAAAATTTTCCAAAATTCTAGGCCATTGGTCGTTCAGATTTCTGCCTTCAAATTTGTTGTCAAATCAGACTCTGGCAAAAGTGATGGTAGTTCGAGTCCAGGTCAGGGCAATAATTTTTTTTTTTGTATTCATGTCTATGATAATAAAATCCTTTTGTTTAAACTTTATCTAATTTAACTTTATTTAACCAATTTCTGGAAAGTTGCATGTAGATCATTTTTCGAAAAATAAGGCCATAAAGAAGTTTCACTTCTTACCTGAGTACACTAGTACACGCACACTTTTTTATTTATTTATTTATTGAATTCGTTAAACAAACTAACGTTAGAACTTAAGACTAATATTACATTTATTCTTAGATTTATAAATTTACAATGCAAAATCAATCAAAAAAAAAAAATGCTAAACTGAAGTATTGAAAAAATTTACTTTAAATGTTTTACTTTTAAAATCATCGCTTACGAAATATACCAAAAAGTAATACTTGTTGTAAACTGAAATCAATTGGTTGAGGGGACTGTTTTTACCATAGTTCGATCTGCTTGATATTGGACGTAAAGGAACTTGTCTTCTTCTTTAAATTGATAATTCTATTGTTTGGGTTAATGTATTTCTTTTGTTTTAAACATTTTATTTCTGTTTCAAATTCGTTTTTTTGATGATGTTTCACAATGAGTGTCCAAGCGTATTCTACTTCGTCTACTGGAGAAAAGTTTAAAAATGCCTTTACTTGCATCTTTTTCCGAAAGAAGCGTATGATAAATGCTACTATTCTTTGAAGTTTTGTAAAACTGGAGTATCTTGTCATGAGATCATCTAAAAAGTGTTAATTGGTTTTGTCTGCAGCCATCATTAATACAGTTGGTCGATATGTTTCTTCACACTGTTTGGGCCACTTTTCTTTAGTTTCCTTAAGCCATTCCGGCCCGTTCCACCAAAGTGTGTGTTCGCTTAGCTGGTTCGCATATATTCCTCTTGATGCTACATCTGCTGGGTTTTGCTTAGAGACAACATGTCTCCATTTAGCTTTAGGAATAAGTGCATTTATCTCATCGACTCTGGTTCACACAAATTTGTCTTTGGATTTATTATTTTGTATCCAACAAAGAGTTATTGTTGAATCACTCCAAGCATGTACTTCATAATCTCTATTTATGACCTTTATAATTCTGTGCAAAAGTCTTGCTAATAGTTGTGCCGCACAGAGTTCTAATTTCGGAAGTGTTTTTCTGTTCTTTATTGGATTTACCTTGCTCTTCCCACTTATCAGTGTAGTTGATGAGTTGATCTTCATATAGACCACCGCTGCGTATGCTTTTTCGGATGCGTCAGCCAAGCCGTGTAGCTCAATTTTCATCCCAATAGATGATTGCAGCCATCGAGGGATTTTTATTTCATTAAGACTAGATATGTGTTCTATGAAACTATTCCATTCATTCTTCAAGTTCTCTTCAAGTTCACAATCCCATGAAATTTCTTGAATCCATAATTTCTGCATAAAAAGCTTTGCAACTACTGTGACTGGTGAAAGCCAACCCAATGGATCGAATATTCGGGCAAGATTTGATAATGCAATTCGTTTCGTGATTTTATCTTCAGTCGATAAAATTAAATAAAATTTAAATTCGTCTTGTGTTGGATCCCAATTTAGTCCTAGAGTCTTTACTGATTCGTTGTATTTAATTTCAATCAGTTGATTGTTGCCACAATTAGGAATGCTGTTAGTTATTTTTAAATCATTTGCCAACCATTTTCTTAAATGAAAACCAAACTTTTTAAGTTCTGTGGCTACATTCTGTTGAATTTCCATGCACTTTTCCATATTATCTGCCCCTGTCATAAGGTCATCCATGTAGAAATCTTCTCGGATTATTTTTGCTGTATCACGGTTTATTTTACTACAATTGTTGGCTATGTCCATTAAGGTCTGTACAGCTAGGAATGGTGCAGCTGCCGTTCCATAGGTTACAGTAGTAAGTCGATACTCCTTTAAGGCCTTGTTATAGCATATCTCCATAACCTCCACTTTAAGATGATATCAAAAATATCTTTTTGCAGCCTAGGGCCTACCATCATTATATCGTTCAGGCTTCGACCATTTGATGCTTTAGCAGACGCATCAAAGACCACCCGCAGCTTTGTAGTAAGACTGTTCGCTCTTATTATTGCTTGATGAGGTAAATAATATTTTCCCATGTTAACTTTTTCGACTTCTTGCATATGACCTAGTTCTAAATATTCTTTCATAAACTTCGAATATTCTTCTTTTAGAACTTTGTCAGACTCAAGTTTCTTCTCCAAATTAAGAAATCGAGCTACGGCCTGTTTTTTAGAGTCTCCAAGCTCTTTGTCTTCTTTGAGCGGGAGAGCCACTATATGTATATCTTCCATCGCTGTCCACTTCTTTATTATTTGCGTAAGCTTCCAGGCATAATTGGTCTTCAGTTTTTGAATGTGAATCATTCTGCGATACTTCTTCAATTTCCCAAAATTGCTCCAGATTTGTAACGGCAGTTGTTAGTTTTTTATTAATTGGTTTATTATTTTTAATTATTCCAGACAATATCCAGCCAAATTTCGTGGATTGTCCCAGTACTCCATCAATTTTTATTCTTTTATCTTCCAGAATCTTGCCGTATAAATCACCTCCTATTACCACGTCTATTCTATCTGATTTGTTGAATAATGGATCTGCGAGCACACAATTACTCCAGTGGTTAAAATTAAACTCAAAGCGTCTGCTTGGTTGAGCCTTAGCCAATGTTGGTAACACCAATGCCTCAACTTTGATTAAATGTGTACTCAAAAAACGTGGCTTAAGTTCTAACAAAACTTTGCTCTTAAATATTCCCACTGTTGTATTTCCAATTCCTTGAAGTTCGGTTCTATCTTTAGTCCGGTGAATGGCTAATATTTGTGCGGCTTCTTCGGATATCATTGTTTTTTTGGGATCCTTGGTCTATTAATGCCCGCATTAGCACGAACTCACTGGTTTTTGATTTCACTTGTATTTGTGAAGTTGCCAGCAAAATGGTTGATGAAGCGCCTTCCTTCGTCACTGTTGCTGTTAGTTGTTCTCCTTTTTTCTCTGCAGCAAAGTCTTTATCGTGAAGAATCGTATTGTGGTTACGATTACAAATTTGGCATTTTTCTGTTTTGTTTGTGCATTTTGTGTTTATTGTGTGGTCTAAACACCCATAGCATACTTTTGATTTCCGAGTCCAACTTCTTCGTTCCGCCACTTTAAGTTGTAAAAATTTTCGACAATTTTTTGTTTGGTGGCCAGACATTTGGCAATAAAAACATTTTATCTGGTCTGTAAAAAACGTGTGTTGTTTTTGGTTATTTTTTTGAGCACTGTTGCTTCCACTCGCTTTTCCTTTTATTGCTTCAAGTGTTTGATACTGCTACTCCAGGAATTGTAAAACGTCATCCAAGCTCTGGATTTCTTTCGTTTTTTTCACCCCTTGCTCGTACTGCCTTAGGGTATCTTTGCCCAGTTTCCTTATAACCACTCTAGCTATAAATGGACATGCATCATTTAGTGGTATCTTAAGATTTTTTAGTGCGAATATGCATTCATTTGTGGTGTCCAGTAACTTTTTAACAGAACTTGCTGACTCGCCATTAATTGTTGGCTGATCAAGTAATCTGTCAACCAGTGTTGTAAACAGCAATCTTCGATTCTCGAATCTCTGTTCAAGCATACTCCATGCCGCTTCATAATTCGTCTCCGTAACGTTGAGATGCATGATGAGCTTTCCTGCTTCACCTTTGACTACAGACTTAAGTCTAAACATCTTTTCTACGTTCGAGATATGCTTTACTTCATGAACTAATTTCACAAATAAATCACGGAAGGACATCCATTCGTTTAAATCGCCATAAAAGACTGGAAGTTTAACTTCTTCCAGCTTCAGGTTGGAGGACTGCTTCTGGATCTCGGGATTTGTAGCTCCCTCTTCAAATATTTTTTGGACATTAGAAGCGCTCTTTGCCGATTCTTCGCAGATGTCCTCAATATTATTGTCATAATATCCGAGGTCTACCGTGATCTTATTATAAATCAATTTCAGATCATTGAATTTTTCCACCACGTCTTTTTCTTCTCGGGATGAGATTTTTTCTGCTCCGATCGTCTTATCCATTTGACGTTTGAAGTTTTCATGCAGTCGGTAAAACATCTTAATGAGGTTTGTTTCCAATGTTCCCAATGTTGGTGCAAATGTCGGCAGTGTTCTAGCACTTACTGTTGTTGTTTCGTCATGTTCTTGATTATTTGACTTTGGAGCTGAATCATCATCCTCTCCTGGCTGAATCGGTGTTTTTGCTGCATCAAGCAAAGCATTTATTTTGCTAACTTCACTTTCAATGCACTGGAAATAATTCATTTCGAAATATTTATCTGTGCTGACTCCAAATTCCAAAATTTTTGAGTGGCTTATCTGGAATTCGTTCCATATAGAACTTAGTCTATTCCTTTTTTCAAACTCAGAATTTCGATTTGTTTTATTTTTGAGTTTGTTATGAATAAGCACAACTTCATCCACTATTTGTTTTTGGGATTTGTATAGCTTATCTTTTTTGTCCATTTTAATTGATTTTTGGACTTTTTTTTTTTTTTTAAACACTGCACTTTCGGTGTCTAAGTCCCGATTACACTTACTTTACTGTCAGCCGTAAAGTACGCTATTGAAAATAATAATTTTGAAAGGTAATTAACTATATTTTCTTTGCTTTTTAGCAATTGAGAAAATTTCACCAATCAAAATGTATTATTTCTACTTATTTCAATTTCCTTCGCCTCAATGACGATTGAGAAAATATAAAATAAGGATCCGTTTCGAAGGACCAAATGTTCAAAATCTCTTACCTCTGGTGGGGGGAAATTTATGAACCGCGAGTTAAAAAATAAAACACCGAGTTGTAAGGTCGGTATGCTGTTTATTCGAACTGAATTATAAAATCTTAACCTACGCTTATATATACTATTTTGTTCGTGATATCGATAAGTGATAACAGAAACACACACACAAACTTTGAACCCAAGCGCAAGCAATCAGTTGTTTGTTATCTCAATTTGTATGTGTGCTCATGTTTGTTAGATAAGATATCCTAAGCAAACATAATGCCTATCACTTATCTTATCACTTCTTATTACCCTAGTGTTCAATGTTTGAACACTTTCTGCATGTATGTTTCCCAACAGCTGATGGATGAATATCGGCTTTGTTCTTAATCAAATGATGCATCTTCTTGCTTGTCGAGCTGCATGTCCGACACCTAATATCCAGTACAGTTGTCGGAAGATAGCAATATCATCTTTCTGGAATAACTTTAGGAAATTCAAATTCCTTGAATTGAATGGTTTCTCCATTTCTAAGTCTCTGAACCTATGAACCATAGTGATGATTTAAATAGTCCTTCAAATTTTGATCCTCTCGACACCACGTCAGTTGGATGTTTCTCTTGATGAATTGCCATTGATATGTCTGAAAGTGACTGAATTTTCGAAACTTTATGTGCGTCAAAAGTTTCCCAGGTGGAAGATGATTTGAGCCAGGACAACATGGTTGTAGAAACTGTATAAAAACATACCCTTTCAATTTTCTTTGGAAGTGTTTGAATTATCCTATCAAATAATTTTACAATAAGTACTGCTGCTTGTAATTCCTGGCGAATTATTTTGACAGCTTGTTCTCAATGGCACAACTCTTGATTTGAGCAAAGAAGTTAGCAAAAGTCTTTGGGACTTTCATCAAAGGAAACCTACGAACCAAAGGTTCTTAAGCTACTATTACAAAAGGCATGAGGTTCTATTATTTTGGCGTAAGGAAAAAGAAAGTATCGTGCGAGAGAATTGCACAATGTAGTTTATCCATTGTTTAGCCTTTGTATGTAATTGGAAGAAGGATTCATTCTAAACTCATAAGATGATTGGAACAAAGTTTTTCAATTCTAAATTACCTGCTTTGAGTAGACCAACTACATCATTTAGGAACTAAGCACCATCAATGGTCTCTGGAACACATACAGTGTTTTAAACGGCTTGTGAAGCTTTACACCATGTTTCTTGAATGTATTCTTCTAGACGCTGATGCTGTTCCATATGTCACGTTGACTAGTTTATATAGCTACAATGGTTTGTCAGTTTTTGGTCTCCAAAAAATAAGTTAAAAGGATCGGTCTTCCTCTTGAACCTGGTGATACATTTTTGTTATGTTTGCTTTAAAAAACGTATGTATGCATCCTGAATATTAGGACTCGTCGTGAAATCAAGGATTGGATCCCAACTCTCAATATAAAATATAAGGTTGGTGATTACTTGCACAAATTTTTTTATATCAATATGAAGTTTCCATAAGCTGGAACTTGTTGCTGTGGTAACTGACTGTGTTAATAATTTATTTTTATGAGCATTCAACAGTAATCTATTATTTTTAAAGCGAAAACTATTTCGTAGTTACTATCTGTTGGTTTAAAGTACTGTATGAGTTACTGGGCCTTTCCAGTTACATTCGGTCTAAAAAATTAAGTAGTTGGTTTGTGGTATCTGTACTGTGAACTGTAACCACGTCAAGTATTCACTATTGAATTTTTGCAGCTCGATTTTGGGAAGCATCATTATCACATTTATTGGTTTTAGTTTACTTTTCTTTTCGTAAGATGTGAAAATATACTCAAATAGCTTAAGAAACGTCTGCTTTAATTTGTCTTGTAAATTAAAGTACTCTTCTACTTCCTGTGCACTTAATTTCTGGAGATCGTCTGGGATTTGATTATCAAGTGGCTGAGTTAATACAATACTCGTTGTGTGTTGGTAGTTATGAGTTCTGCTGCCTTTCATACCTTTTGAAAATAATCCTTTTGAAAGTAAGGATGGTCCATGTGGTCCGAGAATTTCTCTCTTAAAATTGAATCATTCTGATGGAATTCTTCCCACAAAGGCTTTAAAATGCCCTTTTTCTTGTTGAAGTAAGTAGAATAAACAAAGCATTAGCTTTGTTATAATTCCGAACAATTGTACAAATTTTTTCTCTAACTTGTCGGCAAGTCATCATTAATGTAAGCCAATTTTTTTTCAGTTGAAAGTCCGACATTTACAAAAATGGATCGCTTAACTATCGGACAACGCATAAAAATTGTTAAAACCCAATAAAATAATCTTGATTCTACCACAGCCACATATCGTGCTTTAAGAGGATATTATGGTTTACATGATCGCCCAACTAAGCAAGCAATTGGCAAAATTGTGAAGAAATTTGAAGATACTGGATTGGTTAAAGATATTGTAAAAGCTGTGCATCATCGTTTCGCTTGTATCACTGAAAATATTGCTGCTGTAAGTAAAAGTGTTGTCGAAGACCCGAATGTGTCGATTCCTCGTCGTTCTTAGGAATTTGGACTGTCTTACGGCACATTATGCCGTATTTTGCATTTGGATCTACACCTACATTCATATAAAGTCCAGCTCACACAACTGAAGTTAGCTGACCATTCACAATGTCGTACATACGTCAAATGGGTGCTTGAACAACAGGCGGTGGACGGCGGTTTTTGAAACAAAATTTTCTTCAGCGACAAAGTACATTTCTCATTCGTAGAAGAGAAGCCATTATATCCACAAAAAGTCACTGTTTGGTGTGGTCTTTGGTCAGGTATGATTGGACCTTTCTTCTTTGAAAAATAAGACATTTGATGGCCGCGTAATTTTTCGTCGTGGCGATATCAACTGGCCATTAAGATCATGTGATTTGACACCGCTGGACTTTTTTTTGTATGGGGTTACGCAAAAGACCGTGTTAATGTAGATAAACCTTTAACTCTTGAGCACTTAAAAACCAACATTCGTCCAGTTATGGCTGAGATACCGCCCAAAATGTGACAAAAAGTAATCGAAAACTACTTGAAAAGAATCGATGTTTGCAACAATTTGCGTGGTGGTCATTTAAATGATGAAGTGTTTCGCATATAATGTCAACGTTCAAACTTTATAATAAAAAAGAAATATCAATATCTCAAAATGGAAAACCCTGTATTTTGTTTGTTTTATATGTTGCTTAAGTACAAAGTTTTATAATTTCAAAAAAAAAATCCTTGAACAAGCAGTGCAATTTGTTGTTCAATAGTCGTATGTAAAGTTATATGACTATAATAAAATACTACCGAACCTTCAATAATAAACTGGTGTAGAATAAATATTATAAATTTCTGAATATAAGTAGAACCTTTTTTAATACCAAATAGCAAACTTGGATATTCATGTTGTCCGTCAGAAGTAAAAATTTAGTTTATTGTATTGAATCTTCAAGAATCGGAATATGATTTAAACAGTTCCTGAGACTCAAAATGGTAAGATAATAAGTTATATGAAATTAAGGGGCCTATTATGTAAGACAACTAAGAACAAAGTTGAGTTGTAATCCGGCAATCGGTATTACCGATCACAACTAGTTGACTGTCACAAGTCAACCAGTAGTCAACTGAGAAATGGTTGACTTTTTAAGTGTGTTTGGGGGTATTATGTAAGCCAGTTGAGTTGTCTCTCAGTTGTGATTGTTATCAAAATTCAACAACTGCTATTTACCGGTTGTGTAGTGCATTTGTGTGTACAAAAAAATATCGATACGCACCAACAGCGAATTGAAAAGCTATTTTATAAAGAAAACGGAGAAAAAAATGTAAGTTTTTATAATAATATAAACGTTTGTAAAGCCTAGTACGCTGCTGATGCGAAACGAAATTTCCCATACAAAAATGACATGACGAAATCATAAACGAAAAATTTCGCTGTGCTTTTCGTTTTTCAGTACGCTGCTGAACGACGAAATGTGTCATTTTAGTGGATAGCTGTACTAGATTTCGTAGTACAATTCTCCACTCTTTTCGTTCTCAATTTAATTGCCCGGTATATTAATTGCTTGCGAAATTTTGACGTTTTATTTATTTATTGAAATTTTTTTCGAATATTTTCGTTTATGATTTCGTCATGTCATTTTTGTATGGGAAATTTCGTTTCGCATCAGCAGCGTACTAGGCTTAATAAGAAATAAATCAATACAACTCTCCATTTCGTATTATTTTGTCTTTTTAATAAAATTTTGCATTGAATTCAAAACTTTGAAATACCTACGTATTTTACTTTACACAGCTGATTTTGACACAAAAAAAGCACATAAAAGTAGGCAATGTGTTTGGTCTCCTCAACTGAAAAAAGTTGTCTCCCATAATACGAATTTTTTTTGCAGTTGTCTTCAAATTGAGTTGTCTTGATTACAACTCAACTAAGTTGAGTTGTGATCCATAATAGGCCCTTAAAAACTTCCTAAGTATAAATAAAAACAAAGTGTTATTCTAAACTTGAAAGTAACATGCATAATTTCATAACTTCAACACTTTCCCTTGTTCCTTGAAAGTTAAATTTTAAATATTAATTAAACTATGTAGAATAAGTTTAAATATCAAGCTCCATTTGCTTACATATCATCTTAAGATGTGGACTTGGTAATGGGTTGGTGCGGTTGAAATTTGTTAAACCATAATCTGTCCTTGAATAACTATCTTTCTAATGAAGAAATGCTTGATGGCGATATGTTTGGTTCTTCGGTGAAATTCTGGATTCTGCGAAAGTTTAACTGCTGCAGAATTATCTACTTGTATTAGAGAAATGTCCTTGAGTTGATAAACGCCACTGAATAATCTTTTCAGCCAAATGGCTTCACTTGCTGCTAATATTTCTGTTTCTGTTGTCGATGTCGCTACTATCGCTTGTTTTTGACTGAGCCACGAAATAGTACCGCCAGCGAATTCAATGACAACTCCTGAAGTTGAACGTCCTGTTTTCATGCATCCCACAAAATTTGCTATATCGCTATAACATTCGAGAACTGCTTTTTCTGAACCGTGACGATAAGTTATTACATATTCCAAAGTTCTTGCTATGTATGGAAACACTCTCTTGACTCGGGTGATGTCTTCAGTGGATGGATTCTCGAGTGTTCTTGAGTGCCTTGTAACAAGCACCAACGGTTTGTCTGGAAAGAAATCCCACACTATAGGCAAGATCTGGCCTTGTACCAAGCACCAACGGCTTGCCTGTACGGAAATTTCTGCTTCTCGAATTGTTCTTTAACTGTTGAAGAAGTTTTCTGTAGTCTTAATCATAGGTGTTGAAATGGACTTGCACTCAGAACATTTAAATCTTTCTAAAATCTTTCTTGCGTGTGCTTCCTGTTTAATTTGTATGTTCTTGTCCTTGACTACAATTTCTAGTCCTAGAAAATATATAGCCTCCTTTGAGATGATTTTGAATTCTTGTTTTAGTTCATTAATAAAAACGTCTAAGTCCTTTTTGTCTGTGGCTGCAACCAAACCATCGTCCCTATTTCAAACTAAAACTTCCAAAACGTTTATTCCAGTACCTCGACGATTGCTTAAGACCATATAGACTCCTTTTTAGCTTGAAAAATTTCTTTGTTCCATCGCTGTAGCCCTCTGGTTGTTTCATGTACATGGCTTCCTCAAGTTCTCCATAAAGAAAGGCTGTTGATACGTCAAATTGTGCTAAATGCATTTGTTCACTTGCTGCAATGCTTAAAATTGACCGTATCGTCCCCAACTTTGCAACTGGACTGAACGTTTGATAGAAGTCAATACTATAACGTTGACCAAAGCCTTTTACAACTTTGCTTTGTAATTGTCAATACTACCGTCAGGATTCTTTTTTAACTTGTAAACCCAGTTGCGAAGCACCAACAAGCCTCGGATATGGACGGATTTACTGTTGGCAACCTAAGCAAACGAATTAAGGACAACGAACTTCGGATATGCACGTGGAATGTTATGTCCCTTAACAGACCACGTGCGGCCGAAGAATTAGCGGAGGATCTAGACTGCTATAAAGCAGACATCACCGCCATCCAGGAAATACGATGGGATGGGCCGGGTAAAAAGAGGATGAAAAACTGTGACATTTACTATGGTGACTGCTACCGAGAAAACCAACAGCGCTTATTTGGATGCGGCTTATTCATTGGAGCCAGACTTAGGCAAGAAATCTTGAGCTATAGGTGCATCAACGAGCTACTCCTGACCATCTGCATCAAGGCTAAATTCGGCAACATTAGCCTGATATGCGCGCACGCCCCCACAGAAGAGAAGGATGACAACACCAAAGATATGTTCTTCGAGCTCTTAGACAAAACATATGAGCAGTGTCCTAGCTACGATATTAAAATTGTCCTGGGCGATTTTTAGCCAAGCTAGGAAGGGAAGACATCTTTGGTGGAATAATCGGGAAAAACAGCCTGCACGACAACACTTCTGACAACGGATTCATGCTCATAGATTTTGCTGCGGGGCGAAACGTCATGGTAGCCAGTACGCGTTTTCCACACCTCAACATCCACAAAGGAACTTGGAGTTCTCCAGATCAATCTACTGTCAACCAGATTGACCATATTGCGATCGACGCCAGACACGCTTCCAGCATCATGGATGTCCGAACTTTCCGAGGAGCTAACATCGACTCGGACCACTACCTCGTTTTAGCCAAGGTAGCACTTCGGGTTTCCAGACCCAAGGCAAAACAGGGAGATGCTGGGAGAAGGTACAACGTCGAACGGCTACAATCGCAAGAGATCGCCAAATCCTTTTCCGACCGAGTTACAAGTAACCTCTCTCGAAGTGCTCTGCCGCCAACACAATGTATCAAAAACCAGTGGCAACATTGCCAAGATGCATTCAGAGAAGCCGCCTCTGATGTGCTGGGTTTCAAGAAACCACCAACAAGGAACCCCTGCACCTGGTTTGATGAGTAATGTCGGCAGGCAAATGCAGCCAAACAACAGGCACGCAAAGCGGCGCTGCATAAAAGGACGAGAGCTGCTCATGTGCTCTACGAGCAGAAGAGGCGAGTGGAACACCGACTTCTCAGAAGGAAAAAGAGAGGGCATGAGAAGCGTGCGGTCGAAGATGTTGAGAGGTTTAAAAGCAGGAATGAAGTTCGAAAGTTTTATGAACAGGTGAAACGAAATTCACAGGTACATACACCTAGAACCGAAGGCTGCAAAGACGAAAGTGGAAACATCATAGTGGAACCGCAGTCAATGCTGAGGATATGACAGCACCACTTCTGCAGACTGTATAACGACGACGACGAACCGAATTCCATTCAACATAGACGACGAAAGCCAACAATCCCGTCCTCCCGACTTAGACGAAGTAAAGATTGCCATATCTAAGCATTTTGAGCTTTCGTTTCGATCGGACGTCTTTTTGTCTAGCTCTTGTTTTAAAATTATTTTGCTATAAATTTCCCTTGTCTTTTGCCAAACATGTCATCTAATGTGTGTAATTTATGTAGTTTAGAGTTTGTGGATTCAAACTTTATCCAATGCGAATATTATTGCAAAAATAAATACCATAAAAAATGTGCCGGGTTATCTGAAAATAGCTTTAAAGTTTTGGTCGCAGATCCTAATATAATGTGGCGGTGTAACTCTTGTATTGTTTCACCACAAATAGCGAATGTTCTGTTTGATAAACTCGATAAACTATCTTCTGATTTAAAAGACCTTAAAGATCAATTTAATCTGAGTGAATTAAAAAGATATGAGCTATCAAAAGAATCAGTGAATGCTGCAAAGAAAAATGAATCGAAAAAAAAATGCAAAAAAAGATAATTCCAACTTTGTATTAGGTCAGTGTCCCCAAAGCTCTTCAAATCCACCGTTGAATATTACTCAAAGTAGTTCTGAAGAGAAAAATAAAAGCAACAATTCTACCTATGCGAGTAAAAATCCAGCTACTGAGCAAGTCATCATCCCTCCCCAGGCCCCTGAACCTGATCATGGCATGTCGATGCTTTCTCGCAAACGTATAATTGGAAATAACTCTTCAACGTCACTACAAGGTGTTTCTGTCCCCATTATGAAGTGGTTGCACTTGTCTCACCTAGACAATAAAACATCAGTGGAATCAATCACTTCATTTATAGCCGATTTACTTAAAACTGCCCCAAATGTGATTAAGTGTATTATGCTTACTAAGAAAGATTAGGACATATCGTAACTTTGTTATCTAAACTTCAAAGTTGCAGTTCCGGAAAATTACATCGATCTATTAATGCTAGCTTCAATTTGGCCAACCGGAGTTCAAGTAAGAGAGTTTATTCACATTCCAAAAAACGAAGAGCGAATGTTATCATCAAAGCCACCAATAAATTCTCTTTAAAAAACTCATCGCTAATAAATACTACTGCTGCTCTTACAAAATCAACCTCGTATACACACGATAACGAAGCTTTCATAAATGTTTCTGATGATGTTTCTATTGATGCTGCTGTTGCTGTTGTAGATAATGCTCCCAATGCTCCCAATGCTCTTGATGCTGATAATGTTGTTGTTGTTGCTGATGTTACCAATGCTCTTGATGCTGATGATGTTGCTGTTGTTGCTAATGTTCCCAATGCTCGTGTTGCTGCTGCTGCTGCTGATACCGTGGAAGATATTTCCAATGCGCTGTCTGTATACTACCATAATGTAGGGGGAATGAGATCGAAGCTTGGAAGTTTTTATTCTGCCGTAGTCGATTGTTGTTATGACGTCATATGTCTCACAGAGACGTGGTTAAGTGATGATGTTTTCAATGCCGAAATATGTAATAGTGACTACGATATACATATATAGAAGAGATCGAAATCAGGCCTGTACTGGTTTAACAAGAGGAGGTGGAGTGCTGTTTGCGGTGAAATCTAGTTTTAAGAGTAGGCAAATTTCTCTTCAGGTTTGATCGAACAATTACGTATACAAATCAATTTTCCATATTCAAATGCTAATAATAATTGTTGTACTGATGTATATTTTTTTCTGTCTTATATTCCTCCGAGTTCAGACTTAGATATTTATACTGCTCATGTAAATAATGTTCAAACAATAGTAAGTGAATTAAATTCTAACTCTTACATAGTTGTTTTAGGAGATTTCAATTTGAATAGAATTAAGTGGATTTATTCAGACGATGATAAAGCATTACTTCCATTTAATGTAATAAGTGAAAGCGAAATTGTTGTATTAGACACAATGTCAGCTTTAAATTGTTTTCAAATTAATAATGTTGTGAACACTCTTGATAGAATTTTAGATTTAGTCTTTGTTCATGAAGAACTTAATGTTTGTTTATATAAAGAAGAATTTCCATTATTAAATAATGAAAAAAATGATGTTCACCATAGTGCCTTGAAATTTTCTGTTGATTTTATTTCTTTTTATAGGATTAATTGTAAAAGTAAAGATTTAAGTATTTACAGATTTGATTTCAATAAGGCTGATTATGGCAGCATTAATAATTATTTGAGTAATATTAATTGGAGTTCATTCTTATGTAATCATAATGTTACTCAGAACTATGAAAATTTTGTTGGAGTTTTAAAATATGTAATTTCTAGTTATGTACCTGTCAAACGAATAAAGAAGAATTGTAAACCTCCTTGGTATAGCAAGAGTTTATCGCGTTTAAAGAATGCAATGATGAATATGCAAAAAAAAAGTAAACTTAATTCTAGCTGTCGAATCGATTATTGTTGTATGCGTCGAGAGTATGAATTTTTAAAGAAATTCTTACATAGTCAATATCTATGGTCACTTGAATCAAAAATAAAAACGAATTCGAAGTGTTTTTGGCAATACATAAATTCTAAACGAAAAACTTATGGTATTCCAACTTGTATGAACTATAATGAAACTGAAAGTTGTGATTTAAAGACAATTTGTGATTTATTTGCATCATTTTTCCAATCAAATTTTAAGATCAGTTCATTTAATTCTGAAAATGCTATGGATAATATTAACGCTATAACAAATATGGGGCACATAGAACTAACAGAGAACGAAGTTCTCTTGGAACTAGGTAGTCTTGATAGCAGTATAAGTTTGCCCCCAGATAATATTCCTGCATTATTTTTAAAAAATTGCAAATCAAATCTATCCAAGCCTCTTGTTTATATTTTCAATTTATCTCTAAGCGAAGGTGTCTTTCTTGACTATTGGAAAAGCTCGTATATAACTCCGATTTTTAAATCGGGGTCTAAGCAATCTGTAGCAAACTATAGGCCCATTGCTAAGCTTCAATTAATTCCAAAAGTTTTTGAATCTTTAGTTAAAAAGAGAATATATGAAGCCGTTAAAGAATTTATATCGCCGTTTCAACATGGGTTTGTCAGTGGGAAATCTACTGCAACAAATCTGACGTTATTAACGAATTTCTGTGTGAATGCAGTTGAAAATGGAAGTCAAGTAGATGTTGTCTACACTGACTTTTCGAAAGCGTTCGATAGAGTCAACTACACAATACTCTTACAAAAACTTAAATCATTAGGTTTTCATGCTAAATTATTGAAATGGATCGAGAGTTATTTAACTAATCGCATTCAATATGTGAAAATCGGTCCAGAAGTATCAAAGATGGTTTTAAATGTCTCGGGAGTTCCCCAAGGCAGTCATTTGGGCCCATTGTTGTTCTTACTGTTTATTAACGATTTGCCTAGCCATATTTCGTTTTCTTCATGTCTAATTTTTGCTGATGACGTAAAAATATATAAAGTTATTAAATCTCTTGTAGATTTTTCTCAATTACAGAGTGACTTAAATAATTTGTATCATTGGCGCATTTTAAATGACCTTTCCTTAAATGTCGAAAAATGTAGTATACTCTCTTTTTCAAGATCCTTCTCTACGTTGATTTTTAATTATAAATTGTCAGACAACGAGCTTCGGAGAGTATACAATCATAAGGATTTAGTTGTCATATTTGATTCTAAGTTAGAGTTCAAAATGCATGTAGACTATATTGTTTCTAGAGGCAACTCTCTTCTGAGATTTATCACTAGAAACTCTAAAGATTTTAAATGTCCATACACCTTTAAATCTCTCTATGTTAATTTCGTTCGTCCTGTTCTGGAATATTGTAGTGTTGTTTGGTGTCCGTATTATAAAAACGCTTTGAATCGAATTGAAAAAATCCAAAAAAGATTCACAAGATATTCGCTTCGCCAGCTAGAATGGAATTTGCCTTTGCCTCCTTATAAAGATCGGTGTACTCTCATTGATTTAATGAGTCTCGAAGCCAGAAGAGAATACTTTCTGATTTCTTTTGCGAGAGATATTGTTACGGGTCATATAAATTGTCCTCCATTACTAATGTTGTTTAGGCCATACAGCCCAGCTCGATGCTTAAGACCAAGGGTGAACAATTTTTTCTTTATTCCCACACATACAACAAACTATGGTAGCAATGAACCTGTTTCTAGAGCTTGTAAAATGTTTAATAAATATGCTCATGTAATAGATTTGGAATGTTCTATAGATGTATTTCAAAAAGAAATAATGAAAGCTATTAAAATCGAGTAATATTAAGTAAATTATTTTCTTGTTTTATGTAAAATATAATATTGTAAGAATGTATATGCAACATATAAATTGTTAAGTCTAAGAAAGTTTATACTTATAGGCAATAAATAAATAAATAATAATAAAAAAAAAATAATAATAAAAAAAATAATGAAGTCTAATAAAGCCGCTGGAGCGGATGGCTTGAATGCCGAGCTCTTTAAAGCAGCTGGAGATAAGTTGGTTAGGAGCATGCACCAACTTATTTGTAAGATATGGTCGGAAGAAAGCATGCCCGATGAATGGAATCTCAGTATTGTTTGCCCGATCCTGAAAAAAGGAGACCCTCTAAACTGCACCAACTATAGAGGAATCAGTCTACTTAACATCGCCTACAAAATCTTCTCTGCCGTAATATGTGAACGTCTAAAGCCCATCGTCAACAACCTGATAGGTCCTTATCAGTGTGGTTTTAGACTAGGAAAGTCCAAAGTCGATCAAATATTCACATTACGGCAGATCCTGGAAAAACCCCAAGAACACCAAATCGAAACCCACCATCTTTTCATCGATTTCAAGGCCGCATATGACAGCATCTACAGGGACGAGCTGTATAGAGCCATGTCTAGTCTTGGCATCCCTGCCAAACTCGTCCGTTTATGCAGGATGACCATGGAGAATTCGCCCTACTCCATAAAGGTTGGAAACAACTTAACAGAACCTTTCGATGTCAAAAAAGGTTTTAGACAAGGTGATGCACTGTCATGCGATTTTTTTTAACATCGTACTTGAAAGAATAGTGCAGAGCTCACACGTCAACACTAGAGGCACTATCTTTCAATAGTCTGTCCAATTACTAGCATATGTATGCTGATGAGTGATGACATTGACATAATTGGAAGAACTCAGCGTGATGTCAATGGGGCTTTTGTGAGTATTGAGGCAGAGGCGGCAAAAATGGGTTTAACGGTTAATGAGGGCAAAACAAAGTACATGCTGTCGTCAAGAAAGGACCTACAACACCGACGTCTTGGTCAAAACGTCACCATCGACAGACGTAACTTTGAGGTAGTCAAGGACTTCGTCTACCAAGGCTCCGCTGTAAACGCAGAAAACAACACCAGCGCTGAGATCAAACGAAGAATAACTCTTGCTAACCGCTGTTTCTTTGGGTTAAGAAAGCAATTGAGTGGAAAAATTCTCTCTCGAAGGACCAAAGTGTCGCTATATAAGACCCTTATCATCCCCGTCCTGCTATACGGTGCAGAAGCATGGACTATGACAAAAGCGGATGAAAGCACCTTGGGTCGTTTCGAGAGAAAAATTCTTCGAGTGAACTACGGTCCCGTATGCATCGAAGGGGAGTGGAGGAGAAGATGGAACGACGAGCTGTACGGGCTGTACATCGACGTAGACTTAGCCAGAAGGGTAAAAGTCCAACGACTAAGATGGCTGGGTCACGTAGAGCGCATGGAAACCAATGCTCCGGCCCGGAAAGTCTTCGAATCCACACCCACAGGATAGCGCAGTAGAGGAAGACCGCGGATCAGGTGGCGCGCACAAGTGGAAAGTGACCTCACCCAACTTGGAGCGCGAAACTGGAGACATCTAGCTAGGGACCGAGCTAGATGGAGAAGTTTGTTGGGTGAGGCCCTAGTTCACACAGGACTGTAGCGCCACCTTAAGTAAGTAAACCCGGTTGCACGGTACGGTATAGCTTTCGCTCTTTTAGATAAATCTGTTAGTTTCCATGTCTGGTTTTCCTTGAGTGATGCAATTTCTTTCTACATTGCGTTCTTCCATTCTTGTTTGTGTTTGTTGCTCGTTGCTTCTTGGTAGTTTTCAGGATTTTCTAAAGCATTCACGAATTCTTCTGCTGCCATAACAAAATCGTCATACGTTTTTGGTTTTGTCAATTCTGAACGTGTTCTGAGACATGTTGATGGCTGTGAAGAATCTTCTTCTCTGTTTTCAAAATCAGTGTCATTGCCGGTATCGTATTCTTCACTGTTACTTTCTTCAGAATTTATTCCATTTGTGTCTTCTTAAAGTAAATTTTCAGGTTGATGACTTTATGTTTCTTCTTTTTTTATCTTTCATAGGTAACTTTATTGTGTTTGCGCAAATTGTTGTGTATATACATACACATTATACATTTAACGTTAATACACTGACCTGATTGAATAATCTTTTGAATAATCATGTTACCATTGTAAATCGTTGTGCACAAAATGATTCATTAATAGAGCAATTAATGACTGCACCTGAATGTGTCGCGGTGGCTAAGGCATCGAATTGCATTTGGGTGGATAGAATTGAATGTTCATTCTATTCAAATGGAATTCGAATCTTTGTCGTCATCCGGGCCATCATATGTGGGTTAATAATGAAATTGCATATTAATTACAAAAAATAAAATTGTAATAGGTAGATGTAAGAGTGGGGATGAACCCAAATATTTGTAAGATAGATTTAAGTATAAATAGCCCTAACGTTTGAAAATAAAAGTCAGTCTTAATAAAACATATAATTTGGCCTCTATTTATTTCGGGTGACGACTTTAGAAGAAAACGATCGTGCATTTTGATGCTCGGACTAAATTCGGTTGGAGAACTAAGATAATACTCAACAGTAGGGAAATAAACATTCCAAAATTCTTGGCTTTTCTTCAAATTGGACATCTCTAGATAATATGACTATATTATCTTTCTTGTTGAAGACTGTATCGTTCATCGAAATTATACACAACCAGATACCCCTTTAAAGCTTTTGTATCCATTTTTTTTCTCTTTTGTACAGGTACATGAGTAGAGCAAGTAGATCCTATTATTCGGAGGTGTCTTATCCTTGGTTTCTTACCTATCCAAAGTTCGTATGGACTTTTTCCATTTATTGATGTCTTTCCGGCTCTATTGAAAACGTATATAGCAGAATTTACACGCTCTGCCCAGATAGCTTCTGGATATTTGACTTCTGAGTTTGAATATTTGAAGGTTCTTGACATCTCTATAATAGTCCGGTTCTCTCGTTCTCTCTCGCCATTTTGTTGAGGTGTATATGGTGCTGTTAGCCTTTGCACGATTCCATTATCTCTTAGCGTCTTCTTGATTTCAGCATTGTCGAACTCACCACCATTATCACTTAACAGTTTTTTTATTGTGTGACACAATTCTTTTGCATGTGAAAGTACCTCCTTCAGAGCGTTCTTAACATCCGATTTGCGTTCAATTGCAAATCCATAGCGAAATTTTGTGAAACTATCTTTAAACAACACTTAATATCGCTTTTTCTTGAAAGAATCACTAAAAGGTCCACAAACATTAGTTGACATAAGCTCTCATGGTTGAGTTGCTTTTCTTCAAGTCCCAAATGGCAATAGATGCATCTTTCCATAAATACATCTTCTTCTTCTTCGTTTCCGGCTGCTAGTAGCAGCACTTTAACTCATCCTGGAGCATAGGGCGGCAACCAGTTCCTTCCATCTCTCTATTCCTATCACGATACCTCAGCTGGGATCACGTCTCCAAGTTTTGGGACCGAGCTTCCTTCATGACAGATGATCTCCATGTTTCTCTTGGCCTTCCAGGCCGCCTTCTACCTTGAGGATTCCATTGAAAGCACTGCTTTGCTATGTTGTCGTCCGGCTTCCTCAATGTATGGCCAATCCAGCGCAACTTTCTCTGCACGATGTCAACATCCACTTTTGTTTGCCCAGTCCTGAGCCACAGTTCATCGTTAGATATGGTTTGTGGCCACCGGATGTTCAGGATGTAACGTAGACAGCGGTTGACAAAAGTTTGCAACCTTCTCGAGATGTCAGCAGAGCACTTCCACGTTTCGCAGGCATATAGCAGCACGGATTTTACGTTGGACTCAAACAACTTTAACTTGGTACGGAGCGCTATTTTCCTGGAGTTCCACGCTTTAGAAAGCATTCCGAATGCACTACGGGCTTTATTTATTCTATTGGTGACATCCAGGTCCGGTCCACCATCGAGTGCCAAATAGCTTCTCAGATAGTTGAACTGGGTGACCTCTTCTACTGCCACTTGTCTCACAATAACCTGTTGTTGTTGGTTTCGGCTGGTGTGCATTAACTTAGTCTTACTGGCATTAATCCTTAAGCCAGCCACCTCCCCATTTTGTTGAAGAGAGTGGCACATTTGGCTGAGGTCTCCATTTCTGTCTGCCATTAAGCATATGTCGTCAGTATAGTCCAAATGGCTTAATGTTTCCTTCAGGCGCCATTGGATACCCAGTCTCTCGTGTTCACCCACCGTAGCAGTCAAAACATCATCAATAGCAAGCAAAAACAGAATCGGTGACAGCACATCACCCTGTCTCACTCCCTGTCGCACTTCAAATGCGTCGGAAAGCAGTCCATTGTGCAAAACGAAACACCTTGCGTTGTTGTAAGACTCTTTTATTATAGCAACAATTTTATCAGGAATGCCTCTAGCAACAAGCGATCTCCAGATAACATCGCGACTAACGCGATCGAAGGCCTTTTCAAAATCGACGAACATGAGGTAAAGCGGCGATTGGTACTCCGACGATTGTTAAAGAATAATTCGCAAGGTGTTAATGTGGTCGACACATGGTCGACCACTGCGAAATCCCGCTTGATGCCTCTTGAGCGTAGACTCGATCTTAGATTTTATCCTCTCGAGAATGATGGTTGCCATTAACTTTGGAAATACGGACAGAATGGTGATTCCACGCCAGTTATTGCAGTTCTTAAGATCACCTTTTTTGGTAGCTTGACGATTACCCCGTCCTTCCATTCCCTGGGAACAAGATACCGGCAGCCAAGTCGGGGTCTGCTTTGAGGAATTCGGCAGGTATGCCATCCAGCCCAGCTGCTTTGTTGTTCTTTAAAAGATGTATCGCGGTTCTTATTTCCGTGCATGTCGGGGGGTCAATATTAATGCTTCTGGTAGATCTACATACGTATGTCCGGCAGTTGATGATTTGCATTAGCGCTTGCATTTGCATTCTGGTCATCGTTCAGCAATGTACAGAAGTGCTCCTTCCATCTCCGCAATTGATCTTCCATTGACACTAAAAGACTACCGTTCGTGTCACGAACAGGATGATTGGCAATATTTTGTTGGCCTACAAGATCTTTAGTGATTTTGTACAGCATCAGCATCCTCGCGTTACCTCTTCTTGCAGCTTCCTCAGCGCTTTCTCCCAATTTGTCTAATCTGGCCCTCCTATCTCGTCTCACACACCTCTGCACTACCTTTTGAGCTACTCTATACTCATTTTGCAAAACCGTTTTCCGATGAGCATCAGTTTCATTATTTATATTTATTTTGAGTGCTCTGCGGTGTGTAATTTTGTCCCAGGTGTCTTGGGATATCCACAAATCCTTATCTCTAGACTGCCTCGGTACCGTTTCAGATCCAGCTTCAATAAAAACTCTTTTTACCGTGCCCCACAACGTCTCAATGGGAACATTTGCGTTTAACCCCTCATTTGACGCCTTGTCGTTAAGAGTGTTTGCAAAATCACGACAAGTATTTGGGTCACTAAAAGCGATTGTATTAAATTTTTGTCTGGTTGCCGTGTCTGTACGTCTCCGGATAGCAGCTGTTCGCAGTCGAATTGTCGCTAATAGCAGATGATGGTCGCTTCCTGTATCTGCACGTCTCTCGTTCCTCACATCGCAGTGATTTCCTCCATCGTTGTTGTATTATAAAATGGTCGGTTTAGTTTTCTGTTCGACCATCAGGGGATACCCAGGTAACTTTGTGGCAGGTCTTATGTGGGAAAAGGGGTCCACCTACCACCAGCTGACGGGCATTACAAAAGTCGACAAGCATATCACCATTGTCATTTCGTTGACCTATGCCGTGTCTACCCATAACTCGCTCAAGGCCTGTGTTATCCGAGCCAACTTTGGCATTGAGGTCCCCCATGGTGATAGTTATGTCACCCTTTGGAAATCTGCTGTAGACCGAGTTCAGTTGAGCGTAGAATGACCTTTTGTTTTCTTCTGCTGCATCATTCGTCGGAGCGTAACACTGGATGATGGTGAGTTTGCGAATTCTGGACTTAAACCTTGCTCTCATTATCCTAGCCGAAACTGGTTCCCAGGAAATTAAGCTTTTTTTAGCCTTATTATTCAGCATTATGCTAACACCATTTAGTCTTTGACCGCTACCTGTCTCATCCTCCCCAGAATACAGCATCCACGTCCTCTTTGTTGCTGATCTGTGCTCTCCTTTTCCCCTCCACTTCGTTTCACTCAGCCCAATAATACTCAAGTTGTGTATTTTCATTTCACGTTCCACCTGTTCATAAATGCTCTGTCCATACAGAGACCGAACGTTCCATGCTCCGACTCTTGTGTTTTTTTGATAGTCGAAAGTATTGTCCCTAGTTCTATTTGTGAGATTTCGGTTTCTAGTTGCCGATTCAATATTAATAGCATCACGATTGCCATTGTTGTATGAAAAATGCCGCACCCCCAAATCCGATGTGCGGTTTACTACAGCCGAAGGGACTGTAAAAGGATTTACCAGTCGTTGGTTACCTCTTGGGGAATTATTACCATTCGTTGTCATGTTTCATAAAAGAATAAACTTCTCGCTCCACTAGGTGTTTTCCCGGATGTGGTTAATAACACTATCTGCATAATGTAAATACATGGCTCACAGATATTATTATCTAGTTTTACTTTTATACCTCTCTCTTTCCAGCAACTCTTTTATATGGCGTTTGTCTTGGTGTCCCCATCTCTCATTGTAAAGCTGTAACGTTGTGTTTTCTGCAACTGCAACGTTTACACCAAATCTGTCGTTGCTGACAAGTAAATCTGCTTTGTATAAAGATTCGTTCGTATTGCGATAGCAACACAACAAAGTTTTTCCATCTACTTGAAGACAGCATTTAGTGGCCGATGACTTGAAAACACTTTTCTCATTTCTGTCCTGTGCTGCTAAAACTGAAAAGAGATTCCTTGAACCGTTAGGTACATACCAAAGGACATTTAGTGTCCCTCTTGTTAATTCTGAATTTAACACGGATATTTCCTTTTCCAACAGCATGAAGTGTTTTTTTTTCCAGCTGCTTGAATGCAACATGGGCTATCAAATTCTTTAAATTCATAGAAATGATCCGCTGAATTCGTCACAAAGGAAAAAAACACCACTTCTTTGTTAAATTGATTTCTGTATTATAAGTTAGAATGACAAGCAATTATATGAGTTTGCCTTGTGGATCGTGGAACGCATTTATAACTCCAAGGTTTTTTCGTATGTATTTTCTGTTCGCACAGAATTTGTGTTGTGATTTAGACAGGTAAGTCCAGGTGTGAATGTGAAATTGTTGAATGTTGTGCCGGTGAGCTGCGCGCGTACGTTCGGCAAATTTATATTACGCGACCGCGGTGTGTGTTTGTTAGAAGTGAGTGCCTTTTTAAATTGTATTATGTTGCAATAGTTTTAATTTTTAATTATTTATTGATTTTTGAATTCAAGTCAATAAATTATATGAGATATGGCGTGATATTGGCGTGGCTTCGGTTTATTGTGATATATATGTATATATATATGGAATATATATATTAAAATACATAATGTCATAGAGTGTTGGAATAATTCGATTTCCAATTGAAGTGCGGGAATTTGTTTACCTTTTGCTTGAGTGCGTACTTTCACTCAAGCAAATGTGATATAAGTGTGTGAATTTCCATTTTAAGTGATTCGTGAATTGTCTTCGGCGAATTAAATCGAATTAATTAAATTTGTTTTAATTGCTGATTTTATATAATCGAATTATTAATTAATAACCGGCGCGGTGTGATTTAAATGGATTTTTTTGTGAATATATATCCTTAATATAAATGTGATTTGATATTAAAGTTTAATTCAATTTTGTTGTTCGGAAGTTTTGTTTTGCCGATGGAGTTTGACGTTTGATTTGTGGATTGTGTTTATTTAAAATGAAGTTAATGTAATTTGTAAACAAACAATTATTAAAGATTATTTTGTTAGAAATTAAATTTGTTTTCATTATTTTTTGTTTATGAATTATTTATATGTATTGTCGCAGTGCAAATTTGTTCAGATTATTTATAAAAAGATAATAAAATATTTTAAATAAATTATTATTGCTTGTTTTTGTTTATTATTAAGATGAATAATCTAGTAAATTAATTAAATTTTGTGCTTTTATTGAATTTGGTTTCGTAATAAAAGAAAATATTATAAAAAACTAAGTTGTTTTATTTTGTATTCATGGTGTTTTATGCAAAATTATTGGTTTTTGTATACATTTTGGTTTTGTTTTGTAGATGTGTTTCATTTTTCAGAGTTTTTTTTTGTTGGTTTTTGCTGGATTTTTAAATGATGGCGGTTTGTTCGGTTTGGCATTCGGTTGATGGTAAAAGACAAATCTTCGCAATTGGTCGCTTCATTTGTCCATTTTGGGTTTTTACCGTGACAACGCGTACTAGTCCGTCAGCTCCTGTGTGTATTCCTTCTATTCTCGCGAGATTCCATTGCGTTGGTGGAAGTCGTTCATCCTTGAGAAGAACTAAGTCTCCTATCTTAGGCAAAGCCTGGATTTTTGTCCACTTTGGTCTCTGTTGAAGCCGTGCTAGGTACTCAGAGTTCCATTTTTTCCAGAATCCTTCTGCTAAGGACTGAACTCGCTTCCATCGGTCCATATGGCTGATATTGGTGTTAAGTTCGCCTTGAGGAACAGCATGTAGAGATCCTCCGACTAGAAAGTGTGCAGGGGTAAGCGCGTTCAAATCGTCGAGGCTGTCGGTGAGAGGGCAAAGGGGCCTCGAATTCAGACAAGCTTCTATCTGAGCTAGAAGCGTCGCGAGCTCCTCGAAGGTTAGCCTTTCGGTCCCAACAACTCGTTTTAAATGGTACATGACCGATTTCACACCCGCTTCCCATAATCCACCAAAGTGTGGAGAAGCCGGGGGAATAAAATGCCAATCGGTACCGTGATTTGACAAGGTTTCTGCAACTTCCTTCCAATCGTGTTGTGCTTCCTTCAACATCTTCGCTAATTCATTATTAGCACCGACAAAGTTTGTTCCGCAGTCGCTGTAGATTTGTTTGCAGCTTCCTCTTCTGGCCGTGAAACGCCGAAATGCTGCCAAGAAAGCTTGTGTCGTCAGGTCTGATACTACCACTAAATGTGCGGCTTTTGTTGCCAAGCAAATAAATACGGCAAAATAGCCCTTTAAAATTTTTGCACCGCGGGCTTTCCAGGACTTCACTTCTATTGGACCAGCGTAGTCGACACCGGTGTGACTGAAAGGTCGAGACATCCGCACTCGAGCAGCAGGTAAGTTTCCCATCAGCTGTTGCATCTCCGAAGCCTTTTGCCGATAACAGGAAGGACATCTGTAAAGCTGATACTTAACGCTGCGCCTTATCTGACCAATCCAATATTTTTGTCGGATGTAGCTTATCATCTGCTGGATGCCGCCATGAAGGGTGTTTTTATGCGCCTCTCTGACTCCAGACTTGTGAAGTGGTGTTTGTTTTTTAACAAAATTGGATGTTGCCCATCATAGGATAGGAGGGAGTTCTCTAAACGTCCGCCCACTCGTAAGATCCCATCAGCATCGATGAAGGCATTCAACGCGCGGAGGTTCTTGGGAGTCTTGGAGTTCTCTACAATTTGCTGGATCTCTGTTTGGAACATCTCATGTTGTGCTGCCTTGACGACGATGATATGTGCTGCCTCGAGTTCCTTGGAGCTAAACGGACCTTCTATAGACCCCAATTTCGGTCGACACTTTTTTGTAAATCGGGAACAGTGCGCGATGACCCGTACAACCTTGAGTAGGCTCGAACAGTTGTATATAGCCTGCAGGATACTGTTGCTGTTTGACACATGAATGCTGAGTATCTTCACCGTCCGCTTTTCTTCAGTTGTGTCAGTTTCGATGGGTTGATGCGGAGCATCGAATTCCCATTGATTCCTAAGAAATTCTGGTCCAAACCACCAAGTTTCCAGTGATTTCAATTCTGACGGAAACACACCCCTGGACGCTAGATCGGCTGGGTTTTGAAGCGTTGCAACATGTCCCCAGCAATCGATCCCCACTAACCGCTGGATTTCCGAAACGCGGTTAGAGACAAATGTGGTCCATTTGGCGGGAGTGGCGCGTATCCAGGCTAATGCGATCGCAGAATCTGTCCACGCATACATCTTGACATCGTGAATTTCTAAGACCTCCCTTGTGTACTGTAACAGCTGAGCCAAAACCACAGCACCACACAGTTCTAGACGAGGTAGTGTTACCGTTCGTTGACTTGGTGCCACCTTTGTCTTGGATAACAACAGATTGACATGGATATTGCCGTCGTCATCCAGAACGCGGAGATAGATTGCTGCGCCGTAAGCTTTCGTTGAAGCGTCACAAAACCCGTGCAGCTCGATCGCCTTGTTGGTCTTGCTCAACTGGGTCCACCTTGGGATGCGAAGATGTTCGATCAGAGGAAGTTCTCTAATAAAAGTGTCCCAATCCTTCATCAAAGTTGTTGGAATCTGTTCATCCCAATCATATTCAAGGTCCCATAGTCGCTGCATCATTAGCTTGGCCGTGATGATGCATGGGGAAATCCATCCCATAGGGTCAAAGAGTTTGTCAATTGTCGATAACATTGACCTTTTTGTTGTTGCTTCTGTTGGCTGCTGTAAGTTCTGGTACGAGAAGCTGTCATCTTTGGGGTACCACTTAATCCCGAGCGTCTTAACGTGATCGGACGAATTGAACGGAAGTTCAAAATCAAGCTCACGATCTTGAGCTGGGATATCCTCGATGAGTTCCTTTACGTTGCTTGTCCATTTTCGTAAATTGAAGCCTGCAGACGCAAACAGTTGCCTCGCTTCATCACGTTTCTTTCGTGCTTCTTCGAGCGAATCAGCACCGCTGATTAAATCATCGACGTACATGTCCTTACGGACAACATTCGCCCCCACCGGAAAATTTTGTTCTTCGTCTTCAGCTACTTTGGTTAGGACTTTGATAGCAAGGTATGGTGCACTTGCTGTGCCAAATGTTTCGGTATTCATTTTGTAGAATAGTATAGGAGCAGTCTTCTGCTCTCTCCACATGATAAGCTGATAGTATCGGTCCGGGAAACTAACCAAAATTTGCCGATACATCTTCTCGATGTCGGCCGTAAAAGTGACTCGGTGAGTCCTCCATTTTAGCACGAGATCTATGATACTCGACTGCAATTTCGGACCCACAAGTAAACGGTCGTTGAGGGATTTCCCGTCCGAAGCCTTCGCAGCTGCGTCAAAAACTACTCTCAGCTTCGTTGTGGAGCTTGCTTCCTTAAAAACGGCATGATGTGGTAAGAAATAATGAAATGGGGTTTGTAAAACCGCATCATTTGCATCTATTTCCTCCATGTGATGGAGTTCTTTGTATTCTCGGATACATTTAATGTAGTCCGTACGAAGCTTCGGATCCGCATCAAGCCTCCTTTCGAGATGAAGAAATCTACGGAAAGCGACTTGTCTACTCGTTCCCATTGCTGGGAGGTCTTCATTCTCAAATGGCAATTTTACTTCATAACGTCCGTCTGGTAAACGTCTTGTGTTCTTCTTGAAGATCTCATCACAAACGATGTTCTCCTCGGTTTCAAGTGTCTGGAACGGCATTTCTTCCATCTCCCAAAACTTCTCCAGTTGCGAGCTCAAATCCGTTATTTGGTCGAAGCTTCGAATTTGCCGGGGAATTTCCGCTAGAACTTTCCCTAACACTATCCACCCTAGGTCCGTCTTCTGCGCGATTGGTCCCACTCCATCGTCTGGTCTCCTTATCTCAGGAAGGAGTATCTGAGCACAAACGTCACTCCCTAATAAAAGGTCAATGGATGCAGGTTCGTAGAGATGGGGATCTGCTAACGAAAGACCCTTTAGATGGTTCCATTTGCCGGGTATCACTCGTTGGGTCGGGAGATGCCCAGTCAGCGACTTGAAGACCAAAGCCTGAATGGCAGTCTCAAACGTCGAGTGGCGGGACGCAAAACGTACTTCGACGGAGTGTTGCGAGGTGCCGCTGCTGACCAACCCTAACCCAGATACCTCGGCAATGTTCCGTCGCCTTTTCAGTTTCAGCAGTTGTGCGGCAGCTTCGGTGATAAACGACGTTTCTGAGCCGGTATCGATCAGAGCACGTAAAAGGCGTAGCCCGCCGTCCGCTGCTCGTGCCTTAACAACCGCTGTTGCCAGAAGCACCTGATGTGCGTGTTTGCGATCACCATCTATCGCGTGGTAATTAAATGTTTGTCCATTTGACTGGAGCTGTTGTTCCCCCATTGGCTGAAACTCAGGCGCGTTTGGGTTCACTGTCACTTGTAATGCCTTTGTATTGTTTTGTAATGCCTGAGCAGATGTACTGGCTACAGGCTGTTGTTGTTGTTTCTTAATATGTTGTGCGCTGCAGTGAACCAACGAATGATGTCTTTGTTGGCAAAAATAGCATGAAGTGATGGACAGACAGGCTTGAGCAAGATGGCCGTAAGATAGACAATTTTCGCAGACCTGGAGCCTACGAACTGTATTTTTTCGTCCCAAGATGTCCATATTCAAAAACTGCTGGCATTTTCTCAGCGTGTGCTTACCTTGGTTGCACAACTTGCATGACAGCTGCTCTGCAGGGTTCGATTTCGCTGCTTGTCGATACGGCTGCTTAACAGTTTGCTTAGCGTGTAAGACCTTAGGCTTTGCTGCTGGTAAACGTTGCCTTATGTTGACGGATGGCTCATCTTTGGTCCGATACCCTACTACAAGTTCCTGTTGGTCCACAACCTCGAGAGTCCGGAATCTAGTCTCCAAAAAGTCGGTAAACTCTTTAAAACTCGGTAAATCTTTCCTATTCCCTAATTTCTCTTCCCACAGTTTTTGGCTTACATTCGGCAACTTCTGGAAAAGAAACCAAATCAACACCGTATCCCATTCAGAGACTGGAACGTCCATATTTTCCAGTGCAAGGAGACATTCTCTTGTTTTGTACAATAAATCTCGAAGCCCAGAAGCAGTTTCACGAGACAAGGAGGGTTGTCCAAAAAGGGTCTGCATTTGGATGTGAACAAGTATCCGTTTGTGATCGTACCGTTCCTTCAAAAGATCCCACGCTTTCTCATAACTGGCAGCCTCAATTGCAAAATTTTGCAAAAATCGACTAGCATCACCAACTAAGCATGATTGCAGAAAATGCAATTTGTCGATGTCATCGAGGGCCTTGTTATGGTGAACGAGAGCTTGAAACCTGTCGTGAAAAGCTCGCCAGGTGGTGTATGAACCATCAAACTTCGGTAAATCGATTCGTGGAAGTCGGATTCCCGATGATGCTGCGACAACAGAATGGGGCGGAACACCCGCGGTTGTTGGAGCCGCAATAATTGGCGCGGATTTGTCTATAGCATCAACCAACTCTGCCCGATATACCAGGTAAAGTTCGTTAATTTGATCATACACCACCACTAATTCCTCTTGTTTCAGATTTTCTTCAAACAAACCTGCTCCAATAATGGCTTCGTGATAAGATTTGGAAGTCAAAATGTCATCTTCCAACTTGCTTAAACGTCCCGAAGCATAAGATTTACCCTTACGCTCTTTTGGAGCTTTCTTAAAGTTGGTAAGATCTCTTATTAATTTATTTAAAATACCCTTTTGGAGTTCTCCATATTTATAGCCTTTTGCTTCAGCCATAATAATTACTAATTATTTTATGTATTCAAATAGGAATTACAAAAAAATGAAGACAAGTTTACAACACGTAAATGAAGACTTACTGCTTGTCTGTTGCTGCTGCCGTCTTATCTGATGAAAAGCTGATTTCAGGAGCCTCCGCTGATGAGTTAATTTTTAAGTTATTTGTTTAAATGTTTAAATTTAAATTTATTAATTTATTTAAGTTAAAATTAAGTAATTTTAAGTTTATTTTTTTAAGAAATTGTTTAATTTAAAAAAGAAACCACTTTTTAAATGATAGAATTGTATGGAATTTTAAGTCTCGTGACTATATATATATATATATAACATGAATTGTAAATTCGATCTTTCTTTTTAAATGTTTAAAGTTCTGGCACTCACTGCACACACTTATTGTTTTAATTGTTTTTTAAAGCCGATTCGTAAAAAAGGCTCGAAGGACCAATGTTTCCGTATGTAATTATTAAAATTATTAGGAATTGTGTAAAAAAATGATAAAATACTTCTATATCGAAAATATGAAAAAAGTAAAATTATAGAGACAAAGGAAAAAAACACCACTTCTTTGTTAAATTGATTTCTTTATTATAAGTTAGAATGACAAGCAATTATATGAGTTTGCCTTGTGGATCGTGGAACGCATTTATAACTCCAAGGTTTGTTCCTATGTATTTTCTGTTCGCACCGCCGCCGCCTCTCCGTTTGGCATCCCTGTATGTTCGAACAGTCTGGTTGCCCCGTTGTCGATCCACCAATCTTTTGAATTTTCTTCAAAAGTAAAAACTTCGTTGCAGACAGAAACTAATGGCATTAACATCGATCAAATTGTTGTTGATGGTATTTGTTGGCTTAGCTCCATCCAAATCCATTTTCTGCAATTCCGCAACCAATGTCCTTTCTTCTTACAGTAATTGCATAAGTTCAGAGTTCTTGACCAGTTTTTCTTTATTTTTCTTTGATCTTTACTGTCTATTCTTGCTATTAACGCTTTTTGAGAGCCATCTTCCTTGTCTGAAGATTTCTGAAAATTTCTTTCAAACATGCATAGCATGTCTTGTTTTCTTCTTTTGTCAAAAGCAAATAACTTGACTTAAAAAAAGACTGAAAATTGCTTGGTAAAATGTGTAAGATTTTACACACTACCATTAAGTCTGGTAACGCACTGTTCTTTTTAGTCATAAGACCGTTGTTAAGCTCATTCCATAAATTTCGCAGCTGAGCTATGTGGGTGGAAACATCTTCGCCTTTCTTCCAGTTGTAGCTAAAGAGATCAGTGCATATTTAGAATAATTGATGGACGTTGCTTCAAACTGACTTTTTAATGCATTCCATGCATCAAACGCCATTTCCTTGTCTATTATCTTTTGATAAACTGCATCTGTTACAGAACTAGTTACCATTGGCTTCGAATAACTATTCGCTTTTCTGTACAAATCGCTCTTTGCCATATGTTCCATCTTCTCAGGTTCTTTGGCAGTCAGACCCAGAGCATTACCAACAGCTCCCTCGTGATAATCCAAAAGATCTCGCATTTTCCTTTCCCATATTGGCCAATCTGCTTCACCACTTAAGAGTTCAACATGCTTGACTAGATCCATCTCTGATTATATTTCCCCTTATATTTTACTTATTGTCAAAAAACCAAAAACTAAATTTCTTTTAAATAATTTATCTATGTATTATTATTCATAAACCAGCTGCTGGTCCCATAACCTATTGAATCTTATAAAAAACTGGTATTTTATAAATAAACAATACACACAATTTATTAAAAGAATTAGTTCTATTTGAAAATTTTGTATAAAACAGAACTAATTCTTTTAATAAATTGTGTGTATTGTTTATTTATATTATACCAATTTTTTAATAAATTCAATATTTTCTATTTAGGGGTTGGAAAGGAGAATTAACATCAACATCATGTTTTTGGTGTTTAATGTGCAAGTGAAGGTAAACAGGATGTGGAATTAGTTGCTCCATTAAGTGCGGAGTTTATCTCTCGTAACTGAGCATAACTGCGAGTCAATCGAACGTTTTGGATACAAAACTGCAATGCTGGCGGAATGATCAAAAAATCCGATGAACTGAACTGTTTTCTTTTTATCGATTTCTGCACTTGATGCAACCTTTTGCATTTTCAGAATTAATTTTTTCAGAATTAAATAATATTTTCCGGATCTTTGTTCAATAATTTCGGGAATTATTTATAATCATTTTCAAAATTCTTTCGGAAACTGCTAAAAATAGTCGACACATCAATTTGTAAAACAAATTCTTCAGTGGAATCAGTCTCCATAAGCCATCGGATGGATTGCAACCAGAATACATCGTTAACTTGAAGTGAATCACATGTTCTTTCAAGAGCATCAATTCACTTTTTTGCGTGATATGAGTTGGCACCAGAAAACAAGGAAATACAGTATTTTTTGATGTCCTAAAAAGTAGGTGGCATTGACCGCTACGGCGACAAAGAATTGACTACAGACAGCCCCCTGCCTATTATGCCACCTCACGTCATAATTCAATAAGCTTTAATTTCTTTTTCCAAAATCTGCATGTTTACATAAATCTCAGCCCACAGATCCCACAACATCTTCCGAAGGATTATCTCCTGAGAGTAATTTGCGTAATTGAGTAGTTTTCGCATTTGTTGCAAACTTGCAAGCTACCAATTCTTCTTTTTTCATATTGAGCCATAATTTAATTTGAAATTGTTCTTTAAAAGCTGCTCCACTTCTGAAGTTGTAGACTTACATATATATTCTGTGTATAGATTTTGTGTTGAAAAAATAAATTTTCTTATTTTTATAATTTTAACTTCACATTTTATAATTTATAGAATAATATATAATAAACAAGTATAAAATGAAGAAGTAATAAAAGTAAACATTAGAGTGTAACAAAAATTATAATGTATCTACAATACTCACCTTTGTAGCTAACAAAAGATATCGATTCAACAGAGAAGATATAGCTAAATCAATTAATGGTTTGTCAGCTATAATTCCTTGCCAGCTAAGAAAATTTCGGAATAATTTTAAACCACTGCAAAGTTGTCTTTGAAAGAATGACGTCCGTGCTTCTTGAACTCTGTTTATATTATAAATAGAACAAGGATTAATTATTCTAGTTATGAATTGAAATCAAAATTCCCTTACTGTTTTGGAAAGATTGGTATAAAAACATCGTTATAGAGAGCAGATTTAAGTTTTTCTAGAATGGCATTAAAAAGTTTCTGAAGTTGGTTTGAGTAATGTTGAATTGGATAATCTCTACCAACGCGATTTATAAATCCAATTAAACGTAGATTTTGTGTAGTTGACATCGGATCCCAGCAATTATTAACAATTTCTGAAATAAATTTCAAGTCACTATGAGAAACAGTACTGATACTTAAATTAAGAATAAGCTATTAAAATTCAATTGGTACCAAAACAAAAATACAAATTAAATATGTCAACAAATTTGTCACTAAGATATGACTATACAACTTTAATAGATTTGTTTGTACTTATTTGAGGACAGATTCATTTAATTCATAATTATCAATTTACTCTTGCGCTCAATTTCGGACGTACTGTTTAGTACAGGGATACTTTCTATAGCCCCACTACACGAATGTGGAATTCTTTACCACTCATTACAATATCCGTCATTATCTCGTTTCTAATCCTAATCTCCCAATTTGTTTAATTTAACTAAAATTAATTGTTTTTGAATTGAAATAGAATTTATTTGTTCGAAAGATAGTATTTTGGTATTATGACTTGAAAATAATTTCTGGCATACGAACTGAATTTTGATGACTTTTTTGAATATTTGCCGCCGTATAATAACGATTACGCGGCGGATGTTGTCCTCCTTGTGTTCGGCGTAGACTGCGATTCACATATTTCTATTGAAAAAAAACCAAGTCTCGTTAAATCGCAGAGTCTTAGGGGGCAATTTGTCGGTCCGTAACGTATGCGGTTACCAAACTTTTCCTTCAATAAATCAATTGTGCTTTGTTCAAACCACGACGAAAAAGTCAGCAAATGCAATGTTTTTGATAATTTTTGATTAAATTTTACTTTGGTTAATATCTTATGTAAAGTAAGAAGAAATGTTGAATTGAGGTAAAATTGGGAGATTACAATGCTCAATGGGGCAAGATTACGATAACTCAGCCGGCAAGACATTACAACTGGATTTTTTTAGAACAGTTAAAAACAATCATTTTTACTATGGGAGGGAGGTCTATCTCCCCCCGTTTAGGCGGGAGGGGCAATTAAAAAAATTATTACTTAAAATGCAAACAAATAGTTAAAAAATAGTTAATAATTTACTCTTTTTTGACCAAATTTTGAGTTTAAAACAATGTTTTTCAAAAACTATATATAGTTTTGACTTGATTTAAAAATAAGCTAATAGACAAAACTGTACAAAACTTAGTTGTAAGTATTACCATTATTTTTTAATTATTTAGTTTCCATTTAAAGTACATATTTTTTTTATTTCCCCTACCGCCTGAACGGGAGGAGATAGACCCCCCGCTTCATCAGTAAAAAATGCTTGTTTTTAACTGTTCTATACAAATCCGTCATTAAACTTCGTCGCCTGAGTTATGACAGTGGATCGTTTAATATATGGTAGACATACAAAATTCCAACATTGTTTTAAATAAACGTTTTCAGTTTAATCATGTATATAATACATATATAATTAATACATTTTAATTTGATTTCCCAGACCTATTATTATAAAATAAGAAAATTACTCAGTTTCTAACTTACTTAAAATTAACTTACCCCAAAAATACTATTTTTTTCAATTAAAATCAAAATTTTAACAAAATTTATTAATATTTATTATAATTATTCATATTTAATTGATCGAAATCAGCTTGGGTTGCATTAATCTTGGTTAAAATAGGTTCAAAGACTTTAGCAATGTTCTTTTTTATATGGAGACCATATTTTTAAATACTATAAACGTAAGATCCGCAAATGCAAATATGCAAATTCATGTAAATTTTAACTTGACTTCATGGGCACAGATAAGCATAGAATATATGTAGGTATTGGCACCTTTACTTTAAAAAGGCGATAAATCTAGATTACAACATTGAGGTTTTTTCTGTGCTGAACTGTTCTACTTTCCTGTTCATTGACAAACCTAGAACAGTTTAGAACAGGATTTTCTGTTCTTGCTTTTGAGTCAGATCAGGTTAGAACAGACTCGTGAGAAATGTCAAAATCGAAGTTGTTATTTTTTTTTTTGTTTACGTTTTGATTTGGCTGTGCTTTGTGTTTTCTTTTTTCTCGTGATTTAAAAAAATGAAAATAATCATCTGAAGAGGAATCCCACGAAAAATCACTATCGGTGTCTGAACCACTAACATTTTCATTTAGTATTATCTTAGCAATCACTTGATTTTCCATTTCAATAATTTTTAATAATATTTTTCACAGTAAAAACACAAAAAGTTAAAAAAAAAATAAGCGAGAAACGAAAAATTCACACAATTTGCAATTTGTTTTTTTTTTTTTGACAACTGACGTTTAACTGACTGTTCTAACTTGATCTGACGTTTCTCACGAAACTGTGCTGTCCTGTGCTGTTCTGATCTAGACAAAACCTCGTTGAACACAACTAACAACTTGAATGTTTGTTTTAAAGTAAGCTTTAAAAAAGTTGTGAAGTCACAAAAATAGTGCCAGCAAAAACTTTTTTGGCGATATATGGAGGAGGGTGAATTCGAAATTAAATGATATTATTGAAGGACACAATTCATTTTTGCACAAACTAAGCTAGTGACATGAATCAAACTATCGAATGTCATTGTGAGCAGGGTGAAAGGGGTAAATCACTTACATAGTAAGGTTTGTGTTTTATTCAACTGCCGTTAAGAGCATTTAAATGCAAATTCGTGCGGAATGTAAAGAGGATATTTTCTTAAAGTAGACCTTTTATAAAAACATATTTTTAATCATCGTGACACTTTGAGTAAGTTTTGAATTCATTTATTCCATTCCAATTAATTATATATCTAACTCATACTCTTTAAGGCTGTTTCCTTTTTGTTTTGAGAAGATTTAAGCCTGCATTAAAATTGTATCTACTATTATATGATGCACTTTTTAGAAGCTAAATTTAACAAAAATGTTATTAAACGACTTCGATGCCCTATAACTTCCAAATTTTCTTCCTTGGACTTTGATAGTGAGTTCGATATTGTTGTATTATAAAAATACACAACTTCATTTGACGAAACAAGAATTGAATCGGAATTGAATAAGGGTTTAGCGCCGCATATATCTGAATCGGATCGAAATAGGTTTAACCGATTCGATCCCACAAAACGAGGTGAATCGAATGTAATGGCTGAATCACATACACACTTCAGCTTCGCCTGACGTTTACGAGTTCAGCCATAGGAATTCAATGCATGCTATCACAATGGAGCTTCGACCTCACGTTTCGTTTGACAATCGTAAGGAAAAGAACGTAATGTAACATAATGTGACTCTAAACGGAAGCTCTAGTTCAATTATCTGAACATTTGCTTTGTCTGACAGCTCAAGAGCTGTAAAAAAATGTCAACAAACAAAATATTTGCTCTTTGGAGGGATGAAATAATAGAAATGTCATTCAAAGCAACGTCGAAGCATGCCCAACGTAACGCAGACGAAGCCGAAGCTGAAGCGTGTATGTGATTCAGCCATCATATACACGCTTCAGCTTCGGCTTCGCCTGACGTTTACGAGTTCAGCCATAGGAATTCAATGCATGCTATCACAATGAAGCTTCGACCTCACGTTTTGTTTGAAAATCGTAAGGAAAAGAACGTAATGTAACGTAATGTGACTCCAAACGGAAGCTCTAGTTCAATTATCTGAACATTTGCTTTGTCTGACAGCTCAACATCTATAAAAAATGTCAACAAACAAAATATTTGCTCTTTGGAGGGATGAAATAATAGAAATGTCATTCAAAGCAACCTCGAAGCATGCCCAACGTAACGCAGACGAAGCCGAAGCTGAAGCGTGTATTGGCTGAATCACATACACGCTTCAGCTTCGGCTTCGTCTGCGTTACGTTGGGCATGCTTCGAGGTTGCTTTGAATGACATTTCTATTATTTCATCCATCCAAAGAGCAAATATTTTGTATGTTGACATTTTTTTACAGATGTTGAGCTGTCAGACAAAGCAAATGTTCAGATAATTGAACTAGAGCTTCCGTTTGGAGTCACATTACGTTCATTACGTTCTTTTCCTTACGATTTTCAAACGAAACGTGAGGTCGAAGCTCCATTGTGATAGCATGCATTGAATTCCTATGGCTGAACTAGTAAACGTCAGGCGAAGCCGAAGCTGAAGCGTGTATGTGATTCAGCCATATGTGATTCAGCCATAAAACTGTTTTGTAAACCTGAATCGGGGAATCGGGTTATTGGTGTGTGAGGTTTTGCTTGTGTGCGTGTGTCATGTTTTATCTTTCTTTTTTGTTTTCAGATGAGTTTATTTTGGTACCCGTTTTCGTGTTGTAAGCATTATTTTATTTGAATTTTGAAACTACACAATTTGTTATTTTTTATCTATAAATATTGAAGTTACTCACAACACATGGCGTTTTTCTTTTTTAGTTCAGAGCTGAGCACTGAGCAGAGTCTGAGCGAACAGAGTAGAGTAGAGTAGAGTGTTCAGCATTTTACTCTGTTATTCTGAGCTCACAGAGCGCGCTCTGAACATGTTCAGAACTAAAAAAGAAACACGAATTTGAAGCTCTGAACGATCAGAGCTCAAAAAGAAACACAATTATTTTTTTGACAGTTCGAGCTCTGGTCTGAACTAAAAAAGAAAAACGCCAACAGTACGCATACAAATAAAACTCAAATGTCATTTCGATTCCATTTCAATTCGATTCCTCGATCCACTGACGACGTATACATGGATCGAAATCTCAACTCAACGGGCGTTTTTCTTTTTTAGTTCAGAGCAGAGCTCGAACTGTCAAAAAAATAATTGTGTTTCTTTTTGAGCTCTGATCGTTCAGAGCTTCAAATTCGTGTTTCTTTTTTAGTTCTGAACATGTTCAGAGTGCGCTCTGTGAGCTCAGAATTAAATAACAGAGTAAACGGAGTAAAATGCTGAGCACAAACAATTTGATATCTGAAAGCCGGGAAATAAAAAAAAATCATCGTCAAAACAATAAAAATGGCGGAAGAGGCTGGTCGCTCTAGTGCAGAAGAAAAGATAATTTAGAAAAAACAAATTGCATATAGCATTTTTATGAATCAAATTTATTTCAGGCGTCAAATGGACCAACGCTATGACTGTTTTTTTAATTAATTTGATTAAAAAAAATTTTGAACGCCTTCAAACAGACGACATTTCAAATCATGACAGTTTAGTGCTGAAGTTGTTTCATAATTAAATCAGAGAACTCTGAACATACTCTGCTCAGAACTCTACTCTGTTCGCTCAGAGTCTGCTCAGAGCTCAGCTCTGAACTAAAAAAGAAAAACGCCAAATTTCGATTTGATTCCTCGATCTCCTCTTGTAACCAGGGGCGTTTTTCTTTTTTAGTTCAGAGCTGAGCTCTGAGCAGACTCTGAGCGAACAGAGTAGAGTAGAGTAGAGTTCTGAGCAGAGTATGTTCAGAGCTCTCTGATTTAATTATGAAACAACTTGAGCACTAAACTGTCATGATTTGAAATGTCGTCTGTTTGAAGGCGTTTAAAAATTTTCTTTAATCAAATAAATTAAAAAAACAGTCATAGCGTTGGTCCATTTGACGCCTGAAATAAATTTGATTCATAAAAATGCTATATGCAATTAGTTTTTTTCTAAATTATTTTTCCTTCTGCACTAGAGCGGATAGCCTCTTGCGCCATTTTTATTGTTTTGACGATGATTTTTTTTAATTTCCCGGCTTTCAACATCAAATTGTTTGTGTTCAGCATTTTACTCCGTTTACTCTGTTATTTTATTCTGAGCTCACGGTGCGCGCTCTGAACATGTTCAGAACTAAAAAAGAAACACGAATTTGAAGCTCTGAGCGATCAGAGCTCAAAAAGAAACACAATTATTTTTTTGACAGTTCGAGCTCTGCTCTGAACTAAAAAAGAAAAACGCCCCAGGGTACTTTTTTTTGTTTGATTTGCCATTTTCAAAAATAGAAGTTACTCACAACCAGCGCCGGCCCCAGCCAAACTTGCGCCCTTTGCATGATTTGTAGAAAGCGCCCCTTTTTTATATTTTTTTTACACATAAACTGATACACAAGCATAAGCCTTTCCCAGATTACCCAGGAGGTAGACTTTCAATGCGTTTTTTTTATTGAGGTATCCCCAGGAGGCCTAAACCATTAAACTAAAACGCAGCGAAGAAATGAGCAGAGGGGAAACTTTTAAACTTGGAAACTTACTTTTCTGGTCTTACATTTTTCAAATTCAGAAATGAGATCATCAAAGTCTAAAGAATTTAATAATTTCTTTTCAATGGACATTATAGATAAACCTACCAATCTCTCTTGAGTCATGGTTGTCCTAAGATAAATTTTAATAATTTTAAGTTTAGAAAAACTACGTTCTCCTGAAGCTACCGTGACTCGTGACCGGGATTGTATTAAGAATTTGGAGAGCAATTACTAAATTCGGGGCAAAATCTTCAAGGTTTGAACTAAAAATAAAATTTAACACATCTAAACTTGAGCTTTGTGGTGTAACAAGCTGGGATATTACGGTTAACTCTTGAAATAATTCTTCTCCATCTAAATCTTTAAAATTACTTTGTTAAAACATTCTGCAAATTAAGGCATGAAGCGCGTAGGTACATTTTTATTTTTTAAACATTCGCTTATGTTACTAAAAAATGAAAAATTGATACTATACGTATCAAACCTTTCAAGTATTTAAAAAAAATTCAACTTTAAATCTTTGTTTCGGGTCTAATATAGTTTCAGGACATTCATCAGTATAAAGTATTTTTCTCCGTTGAGATCGCAATGATGAAGCTACAGGAAACATATTTGGTATTTCTAGGGAACTAGCAATACGCTCGGTTAATTGAAAATACCTACTCATTAAATTTTTCATCGGAACGCATGAAAATCAAACTGTTTTTTGTATTTTCTAAAACCGTTATGCCAGTTGACAGATTAACGGACGGACTTTGCAAATATTTACTAGTTTAATTTATATTTTCTAAAATATCAAACCAAATTAGCAGGCAGCAAATAAATGTAAAATCAAAAGTTTTATTTCCTAACGATTCTGCAATGTTTTTTGCCTCTAGATTTCTTAATTCTAAAAGGGCTTCATATATTTCTTCTTAATTTGTTTTTAAAGGCCTCAATGCATCTAACCTGCTCTCTCATCTTGTCTCAGAAGGGGGTTTCAAAGTATGACTTGGAATTTTTTTCTTATAAATATCCAACCTCGTTGTGGAACTTTAAAAAAAGTTATACAAACATTGAATTGTATCGAAAAATTTAACTGCATAAAATAAGCACCGAGCATCATCAACCACTAAATTTAAGGAATGCGGGCAACATGAAACTAAAAATGCTCTTGGTTCCAGGGTTCGAATTCGATTCTGAACACTCGCTTCTTTTCCTTTTATATTCGAACCATTATGTATGTATGTATGTATGGATGTACTTTATTGAGATTTTTTTTGTACACTTATGATTCTTAATTCTATGTACCTATACTATACATAGTTATTTCAATAGTTTGTTATTAATTTGCCGACTTAGAATTGGTCAGGCTACACTGTTTTTATTTTATACTAGCGGACCCGACAGACTTTGTCCTGTCATAAAGATTTGTAATGTGAAAGTTTTTTGTTCCTACGTATTTTATAGTCGTGGCTAAAAATTCTCCTGAACAGAACCGTCACCCTCGTGATAGGGCAATCATAATGATTAACAGAAATCAGTTTTATTATAAATGTAGTGCTTTGTGATATACGATGTTCTTCGTTTGATTACTTGGCGCATAGACAAACAAATCTGATGGTTTTCCAACACAGGAACAGGCAACATACAATTGACCATGTGAGAAACATGGGTTTTCTAGATTAAGAGCACAAACACTTAATGATTGCCATTGGGACTTGTTTATGGTCATAGCAAAGCAAGCCGCACTGGAAATTGTAGTCGTTTAAACTCAAATGGGACATCAGTCGGAATCATTGGGATGCGCGGTTTGAGAACATCTTCTCCTTTATACTTTCCTTTGAGTATACATAGTTGCTTCTATCACGTTGTTTAGTAATTTTTTTTATCGCTAACCGTGCACCGTTGCAAAGACGCGGTTGGTTGATATTTCGCAACATTATAACTATTGATCCAACCTTTAATTGAAGATTGTGAGGTGGCAATCCTGGAAAATCCAGCGAGTTTAAAAATTCCGGTGGATAGTTGACTACATCATCTTGGTTAGTAGCCGAATCAACTGATTTATATATCCTCGAATCGCCTGTAATTTGTTCTTGAATTTTGAAATTTAATTCATTTACATCTATGTTTTTTGCAGCCAATATAGCTCAAACAATCACGATTAGATCGGTAATTAGCTTGGTTTGTAGCATTTCGGGTCCTTCTACCTAAATTGCTTCGTCTTATAGGAGGCATATCAAATATAAATTATTTTGTCACTAAACACTAACTAAACATGATATAAGAAGTTGTTTCAGTCGTTTATCAGTTGACAAAAGCAAACTCAGTAGATTGGGTAACAGGAAATCCAAGAAAGACAATACTTGTACACCGACAAATGGACATCAACACTTTTTTGTTTTTTTTTTTTTAAATTTGACATGACTTGAAGTCAAATCTTTTAAGCTGACTACGTTTTAGTTAGAAAACATTTGTATGAGAAAAAGAAAATGGCTGTTCTTATGGTTTTTCCGCCAATTATTCGAATTTATCTCGCCGTAAAAACCATCATTGAACTGCAACGAACATTTTAAAAAAAGAATTGGCCAAATTGGTCCAGGCGTTGTTGAGTTATGCGCTTACCAACACATTTTGCGATTCATTTTTATATATAAGATTAATTTAGTTTATTTTTGTAAAGCACATTAGTTGTTTCTTAGACACAGTCTCTTAGTTTTATAAAATTACGTCCACTCAACAAGACGAAGCCTATTCGAACCATTATCATAACTTTGGCTTTGACAGTGAGATACTTATTTAAATTTCATGTAATTCAAGCTTGTCTAAAATCAACTGAGTCAGTCACATTACGGTCTTGTCACAAAATGCGTCACTTCTATTAAAAACTGATAGCTATGTATTTAATATTAATTAACAACAAAGCGAAAAAACAATTGCAACAATCTGCATTCTGCACCAGACTAGATATACATTAAAAGTAGCCGTTACAACAGTCATTAACTTTCACAAAAAAAAAAAACAAACTGCCTGCGCAAGAACAATTCGACTCCACATAGAATCATCCCTCTTTAATTTTTAAGCTCTATGCTCCTTTTCCATTCTATTAAAAATTTCATCTGTAATCAGGCACTTAACTCTTCCACAGTGTGCAATAAGAAAACCTGCACGCTCTGACCCATATGATTCCGTATAAATAAGTTTTTTTTTTAAATATCTCCCATGTTAGTTTCGATAATCAGTGTGCAAAAAAAGAAAACTTGCACATCAATTGACCATTTGTAGCAAAGACACCTACCTACCTCATTTCCAAATATTTCACCCTGTTCGTACAAGAGAAAAAAGAAAAAAACTCAACACAAAAAAGTTTCATGCAAGAGAAAAAAAGAAAAAATCTCAATACAAAAAAGTTCCATGCCATCTCATATGTGCAAGATATATTTTATGCACACCGAGTCCCAAAATTAACATAGAGAGTATGACAAAGCAAAATACTTTTTCATATTGAATCGTATGGGCTAGTACGTGCAGGTTTTGTATCACGCACGTACCTGAATGTGAGTTCTCATCTACAAAGAAAACAACAAAAAATGTCTCCGAAAGAAGAGAGCAGGTAGGTTGCTGTGCTACTTTCTACTACAAATACTAATCAAAGACACTCCATATATTTTTGTTGATGTTTTTTTTTGTAGATGAGAACTCACATTCAGGTACGTGCGTGATACAAAACCTGCACGTACTAGCCCATACGATTCAATATGAATAAGTATTTTGCTTTGTCATACTCTCTATGTTAATTTTGGGACTCGGTGTGCATAAAATATATCTTGCACATATGAGGTGGCATGGAAATTTTTTGTGTTGAGATTTTTCCTTTTTTTCTCTTGCATGGAACTTTTTTGTGTTGAGATTTTTTCTTTTTTTCTCTTGTACGAACAGGGTGAAATATTTGGAAGTGAGGTAGGTAGGATTTTTAGTTCTGCGATATTTTGAGTTAAATTTTCATTGAATGCAACAATGAAAGTGATGTTAGTTAGTGCGCAAGAGATAACTTAGGACAGTTGTGATGGATGTTTTTTTGAGATTATTTTAAGAATGTTTGTGGTTAAAGAATGGCAAATAGTAGTACATATTTGTTTGCAAGATCAGATTACATTTTCTTGCTCCTGGTAATGCGCCCCCAGAATTCTGCGCCCTGTGCATTTGCACATCTTGCACATATGCTTTGTCCGGCCCTGCTCACAACACAGTACGCATACAAATAAAACCCAAATGTCATTTCGATTCCATTTCGATTCGATTCCAAGATATACTGACGAGCGCCGTATACCTGGATCGAAATCTCAATTCAATTTCGATTCGATTCCTCGATCTCCTATTGTAACCAGGGTATTTGTAAATGATTGTTGTTTTCTTTTCGGCAGTCGGTGAGGTTGTTCTCCAGGACTTGAAAGACAAGTATCCTAAGGCGCCAGTTATAGCTATCATTGGTTTTCATCATTGGAAACAAACATTGGAATTTTTTTGACAGGTCGTTTATAGCTACCATTAAAAATTTCTGTCATTGAAAAAAATTTCTTGATTGAAACCCACCGAAAAATGTTTACTGAGAGAAATCTGTCATTGGAAATGTGTGATATTGGAACACAAATCAGTGGTACGATTCATTTCACTTTTGAACATAAAAGTATCAGCTGTTCAGGAAAATGAATTTCCCTCCGGAAAATAGAAAAATACATTTTTATATTCCTCAAAAAAAATTCTTTGTGTGATTTCCGATCGATCAGTATATAATTTTCATTTCTAATCAAAGGGAAACACCGTCAAATATCGATTCAAAAATTTGTCCGGATCGATTTCAATGATAGCTATAAGCGGCCCCTAAGTCTAAGACTTATGCCGTGATCCTTAGTCTTGCGTGCAATGATGACATTCATAACTTGCACAAACTTAAATATATTTTTTCCAATGCATTTTAAAAATTTTATTCATTTCGGATGGCTTGGCTAAGCAGATCCTGCAAATACTGCTTGATAACGTATTTGTTACGATCTGTGCCGCGCCGTTTTAATTTCCATTTCATGCTATATTTTAACGATAAATCCATTGCACTCAATTTTTGTCTTCCGCACACACAGAATTTTATTTTCCACGTCCATTATTTCTTTTTGTATTTCTTTCGAAAATGAAAACTTAAAGTGCAAAAAATTGCATAATTTTATTGGGTAGGCGCCCTAGACGAATCAATTTTCATTTTTCAAATTTGGAAATTAAGATTTTGAGCCGATTCGCGTTAGACGTTTTTTTTACTTTTTAGACTACAGATAACAGTAGTCTTGCAAATTTTCTCTTCATGCAAATTTGTTGGTCAAAAATATAAAATTCAAATATTTACAAAAACGAACCCATAGATTATTTAAATTTTCACTAATATTTGTATTCTTGATTTGGCTACTTTTAATATAAAAAAATATTTTTGTATTCCTCGAGAAGGGTACCTCTATAGAACCGTTATTTCTTTTCCGTTTTAAGTTTTCTCGAAAAGTAATGAACCGATTTAAAAATTGCTTTTTTCTCCGCAAGCTCTTATACTGTCTGAATAATATTTGATGATAAAAAAATATTTTCTTCTCCGACGAGTTTTAAAAGCACAAGTGAAATTACACTGCCAACTTTTGCATCCATATATCGGCTATGTTCGCTTCGTTGAACGTTTTAAAAATTCTTTCACAAGTAGGATCTAGAAAGTCCTGCAAAGGGACACATGCAAAAGTTTTAGTTGCAACAGAATTCTTTGGGTAACATTTTTTTCTTTGGTTAGGTTAGATGACGTTATCGCTACACTTAGATCCATGTATATCCATTATGATACCCCGAAGTATTAAACATCCCTGAAATTTATAGGCTTTTGTAAAGCCCAATAGGCGGTTTCCTGATTCCTACCAGTTCTTTACACATAAAGATTATTATTACACATAAAGATTATTATTATTAAGAATTGTCTGCCTAAGAGCATGTTTCTAGTGTGGCATAGTTCTGGGCAGTGACATAAGAAGTGGGCTTCATCTTTTTTTTTACACTTCAACATTTTCAGAAAGTAGTTAGCTTATAGCAAGCGTCAAACTACGATCAGAGGCTCATCATAAGTGCATGAGTTAGTTGTTAGTAAAAAAATACAATTATAGCCTAACACACGCACAAAATACAAAACATTAATAACATTTAACATGAAATATTACAGAACAAAAAATAAAATAGAGACGTTTACGATAGTGGAGCAGTGGTTCTCAACAATGGCTTTATTCACACCTTATTTAGATTTAAATCTATCGATGAATAGTTTAAGTTATATAAAATGCTAATTAGACTTATAGCTTCATTCTTCTCATAGTTAGTTCTATGGAAGTTTATACGTATACAAACAAATGTACGCAGATGGTGAGAAGATAGCAAATAAGGGGCATCAATTTCACCATTAATGAGTTGATGAAGAAATATTAAGTCATTATTAACACGCCTTTGATGGAGGGATTGCATTTGAAAAAGTTGAATACGATATTCATAGGGAGGCAGATAATAAGGATCATCCCAAGGAAGACCTTTTAGGGCAAAGCGAATGAAATTATGTTGAATTGATTCAATACGTTTTCTATGAATTTCGTAATAGGGAGGCCATATCTGCGAAGCATGTTCAAGATGAGGACGAACTTGGCAATTGTACAAAGAAAGAGTAACATAGGGATCATTGAACTCCTTAGCCCGACGTTTTACAAAAACAAGCATGGAACTTGCCTTATTGACAATAAAATTAATGCGATGTGTAAATTCTAAGGCGCCCTAGACGAATCAATTTTCATTTTTCAAATTTGGAAATTAAGATTTTGAGCCGATTCGCGTTAGACGTTTTTTTTACTTTTTAGACTACAGATAACAGTAGTCTTGCAAATTTTCTCTTCATGCAAATTTTTTGGTCAAAAATATAAAATTCAAATATTTACAAAAACGAACCCATAGATTATTTAAATTTTCACTAATATTTGTATTCTTGATTTGGCTACTTTTAATATAAAAAAATATTTTTGTATTCCTCGAGAAGGGTACCTCTATAGAACCGTTATTTCTTTTCCGTTTTAAGTTTTCTCGAAAAGTAATGAACCGATTTAAAAATTGCTTTTTTCTCCGCAAGCTCTTATACTGTCTGAATAATATTTGATGATAAAAAAATATTTTCTTCTCCGACGAGTTTTAAAAGCACAAGTGAAATTACACTGCCAACTTTTGCATCCATATATCGGCTATGTTCGCTTCGTTGAACGTTTTAAAAATTCTTTCACAAGTAGGATCTAGAAAGTCCTGCAAAGGGACACATGCAAAAGTTTTAGTTGCAACAGAATTCTTTGGGTAACATTTTTTTCTTTGGTTAGGTTAGATGACGTTATCGCTACACTTAGATCCATGTATATCCATTATGATACCCCGAAGTATTAAACATCCCTGAAATTTATAGGCTTTTGTAAAGCCCAATAGGCGGTTTCCTGATTCCTACCAGTTCTTTACACATAAAGATTATTATTACACATAAAGATTATTATTATTAAGAATTGTCTGCCTAAGAGCATGTTTCTAGTGTGGCATAGTTCTGGGCAGTGACATAAGAAGTGGGCTTCATCTTTTTTTTTACACTTCAACATTTTCAGAAAGTAGTTAGCTTATAGCAAGCGTCAAACTACGATCAGAGGCTCATCATAAGTGCATGAGTTAGTTGTTAGTAAAAAAATACAATTATAGCCTAACACACGCACAAAATACAAAACATTAATAACATTTAACATGAAATATTACAGAACAAAAAATAAAATAGAGACGTTTACGATAGTGGAGCAGTGGTTCTCAACAATGGCTTTATTCACACCTTATTTAGATTTAAATCTATCGATGAATAGTTTAAGTTATATAAAATGCTAATTAGACTTATAGCTTCATTCTTCTCATAGTTAGTTCTATGGAAGTTTATACGTATACAAACAAATGTACGCAGATGGTGAGAAGATAGCAAATAAGGGGCATCAATTTCACCATTAATGAGTTGATGAAGAAATATTAAGTCATTATTAACACGCCTTTGATGGAGGGATTGCATTTGAAAAAGTTGAATACGATATTCATAGGGAGGCAGATAATAAGGATCATCCCAAGGAAGACCTTTTAGGGCAAAGCGAATGAAATTATGTTGAATTGATTCAATACGTTTTCTATGAATTTCGTAATAGGGAGGCCATATCTGCGAAGCATGTTCAAGATGAGGACGAACTTGGCAATTGTACAAAGAAAGAGTAACATAGGGATCATTGAACTCCTTAGCCCGACGTTTTACAAAAACAAGCATGGAACTTGCCTTATTGACAATAAAATTAATGCGATGTGTAAATTCTAAGGCGCCCTAGACGAATCAATTTTCATTTTTCAAATTTGGAAATTAAGATTTTGAGCCGATTCGCGTTAGACGTTTTTTTTACTTTTTAGACTACAGATAACAGTAGTCTTGCAAATTTTCTCTTCATGCAAATTTTTTGGTCAAAAATATAAAATTCAAATATTTACAAAAACGAACCCATAGATTATTTAAATTTTCACTAATATTTGTATTCTTGATTTGGCTACTTTTAATATAAAAAAATATTTTTGTATTCCTCGAGAAGGGTACCTCTATAGAACCGTTATTTCTTTTCCGTTTTAAGTTTTCTCGAAAAGTAATGAACCGATTTAAAAATTGCTTTTTTCTCCGCAAGCTCTTATACTGTCTGAATAATATTTGATGATAAAAAAATATTTTCTTCTCCGACGAGTTTTAAAAGCACAAGTGAAATTACACTGCCAACTTTTGCATCCATATATCGGCTATGTTCGCTTCGTTGAACGTTTTAAAAATTCTTTCACAAGTAGGATCTAGAAAGTCCTGCAAAGGGACACATGCAAAAGTTTTAGTTGCAACAGAATTCTTTGGGTAACATTTTTTTCTTTGGTTAGGTTAGATGACGTTATCGCTACACTTAGATCCATGTATATCCATTATGATACCCCGAAGTATTAAACATCCCTGAAATTTATAGGCTTTTGTAAAGCCCAATAGGCGGTTTCCTGATTCCTACCAGTTCTTTACACATAAAGATTATTATTACACATAAAGATTATTATTATTAAGAATTGTCTGCCTAAGAGCATGTTTCTAGTGTGGCATAGTTCTGGGCAGTGACATAAGAAGTGGGCTTCATCTTTTTTTTTACACTTCAACATTTTCAGAAAGTAGTTAGCTTATAGCAAGCGTCAAACTACGATCAGAGGCTCATCATAAGTGCATGAGTTAGTTGTTAGTAAAAAAATACAATTATAGCCTAACACACGCACAAAATACAAAACATTAATAACATTTAACATGAAATATTACAGAACAAAAAATAAAATAGAGACGTTTACGATAGTGGAGCAGTGGTTCTCAACAATGGCTTTATTCACACCTTATTTAGATTTAAATCTATCGATGAATAGTTTAAGTTATATAAAATGCTAATTAGACTTATAGCTTCATTCTTCTCATAGTTAGTTCTATGGAAGTTTATACGTATACAAACAAATGTACGCAGATGGTGAGAAGATAGCAAATAAGGGGCATCAATTTCACCATTAATGAGTTGATGAAGAAATATTAAGTCATTATTAACACGCCTTTGATGGAGGGATTGCATTTGAAAAAGTTGAATACGATATTCATAGGGAGGCAGATAATAAGGATCATCCCAAGGAAGACCTTTTAGGGCAAAGCGAATGAAATTATGTTGAATTGATTCAATACGTTTTCTATGAATTTCGTAATAGGGAGGCCATATCTGCGAAGCATGTTCAAGATGAGGACGAACTTGGCAATTGTACAAAGAAAGAGTAACATAGGGATCATTGAACTCCTTAGCCCGACGTTTTACAAAAACAAGCATGGAACTTGCCTTATTGACAATAAAATTAATGCGATGTGTAAATTCTAAGTTGGAACAGAAATGAACACCTAAATCTTTAAATGTGAAGACGCGACAGAGTTTTTGCTGTGATATACAATAACGAAATACACCACCGCCGATTCGTTTTTTAGTAAAAATTATCACCTGGCATTTTAAAGGGCTGAGGGCAAGGCTATATTTCCCACACCAAAATGTGAAACTGTCAATGCCGGCTTGTAAACGAATACGATCATGGGTTGACTTTATTATTTTAAAAATCTTCATGTCATTAGCAAAAATGAGAACTTGACTTGAGCGTACACATGACGCTACATCGTTAATAGACAGGATAAACAAAAAAAAGGCCAATATGGCTTCCCTGAGGAACACCAGATTGAGCAACAAAAGGTTCTGAATGACAATTTCTAAATTTTACCTCAAAGGATCTGTTTTCAAGGTACGATTTGATCCAAGGTAAGAAAAATGGTGAAAAACCAAGAGCTTTAAGTTTGGCTAAGTTGGTCAACAGCTTTAGAAAAGTCAGTGTATACACATTCAACTTCATAACCTTGTTCTAAAGCATTTGAAAATATGTTTGAGAATGTGAGGAGCTTTGTAACCTTTGATCTTTTTTTTTACAAAACCATGTTGCTGTTCGCAAATGAGATTCTAATTAAAAAATGCTACACTTTCACAAACAACTTGTTCAAACACTTTAGGAATCCAAGAAAGCTTTGCCATGGGTTTTATCTAGTGAAAGGTTCTTGTAAGTGAAGTTAACTGGAAAGAATTCTGATTTCTTCTTAAAGTTTACAAGTTTCCAAAATTTTGTAGGATTCTCTTTTAAAGAGGTGCCCATATCAGTGACATAACTAGAATATACAAAATTAGAAAGAGACTTAAATTCGTTAAAGAGTTCAACATAAAAAGAGAAGTTGATTAGACACAGAGTTTTGAGGTAAGTTTTCCATGCCTTATTTCTTTTGTTACGCAGTATTTTTTTTGTATATCAAGGGTGGCTAAAGTTTGTATTTCTTGATTGCTTAAAAGTTACATTTTTTTCCCAACAATAATTAAGGATCTTATAAAAGTTTGAAACTGCTTCGTCAATATTAGAAAATGCTAATATTTCAGAAATGTTTAAATCTTCAGACAACAACTGGAAATTAGCTCTTCTGAAATCAAAATTATATAAGCAATCAAAGGAATTACTGTGTTCAGTAAGGTGATTTTCTTAAGCCAAGAAAATGTCCAAAGGGGGTGATATTTATCAGTATAAGCAATTCCTGATCTAGATTCTAGAACAAGAGTACTAACAGCGCCAGAAGAAAATATTTAATCGAGAATTAGATTTTTTGAGTTTTTAATACAGCTTCTTTGCTGTAAGTCAGTAAGAAGGATTTTATCGAGACAAGATAGTTCAAATTGTGAAGAAGAAAGAGAGGCTTCAAGGCAGGATTCTTCTTCAGATGGAATCCAGTCAATGTGTGGTAAATTAAAATCACCTAAAAGTAAAATATTGGTGTCAGAGCTGGACAAATTGATAAGAATTTCTAATGCCAAGGAGAGTTCGTTATAAACAGACTACAAACTTTTTGGAAGAATGTAAATGTTTAAAATGAAAATAGTCTTAGTTTGTACCATTATCTTTACACAGACCAGTTCAATTGATAGTTCAAATGGAAAAGATACAGAAGAAGAGAATAGCCTATTTTTTAACGCTATGAGAACACCTCCACCTAAATTTTTGGAATACCAACATGACAATGGTTACCGTAAATTTCGAATCTATGACTGAAAAGTTCTGTGTCGGAAAAGCTTGAATTAAGCCAAGTTAAGTTAATAAAAATGTCAGCAAAAATGTCACTACGAAGTTAGTTTTTTGACTTGGAATGGAACAGGGTCTATTTTTGTTGAATTTGGGTCATAGTTTCTAAGCTGTCACACAGGTTTCGAGGCTTTCCCATCTTTTATTCGTTTTTTGAAGTGTCTGTTGCCAATGATCTGTTTAAGTACACAAGATGGGGTGTCTTTAAGTCTATATAACTATGGAGTTGGTCGAGTTGTACCTGTCCTCGCTGGTACCCAACAAAGTCTAATGCTATGCTGTAAGCTAAGAACCTATAGTTCTTGGCGACAGTAATTTACAATGTAATATGAAAACCTCCATCCCTGATAACAGTACTCGCACAAAGGAATGGTTGAGAGTTGTAAGTCAATAGGCCTTAGTTCTCAACAGACTGTTGCGCACCTAATTTATTTTTTAATATGAAAGCTAGCGAGTAGACGTCTGTTAACGATCGTATAAGCCTTAATTAAAGATTGCATTACTACCAAAAACTGAATTAAGACAAATCATTTACAATACATATCAAAGTCTTAAGTGCAAGTTGTTTTCAAAGCATGAAAAGGCACAAAATACAATCGATTAATTTCCTTATCAAACATTTTATTCCAAATTATATTCTTTGTGCTCTTCTTAAACATTTTGTTTTCTTTGTGCTTTCCTTGAACACTTTGTTCAGTTCTCCTCCATTTAAACGTACCGGTCCATGGTCCATGGAGGACAATAACAAAACATGGGAAGAAAATATAGACGAAAAACTACAAAAACAAAGTAAGTTTATTAATTATTTGCTTGTCACAAAAATGTCTCAGAGTGAAGCGCACGAAAGACAATATAATCAGAGGTAAAAAGTTCAATATCTGTCAAATCAGAACAAAGGTTAGTTTCTGTAATGGCAAAGATAAGGAAGATTTTGAGAGTTAAGATAAACGCTAGAAGTTTTGGTTCGGAGGCCTCTAACATTCTTGTAGTAGATAGATAAGATAGTTGTACTTACAGGATGCAAATCAGTATTGTAGTTAAAGACTATGTTCTTTATTAAAACGAGCGAAAGGTGTAAACGTTTGGAATGTAGATGTGAAGCGTATGTAGCCAGATCTTTGGAAACCGTATTGGAAGAAATATACGAAATGTACTATAACTTGGGCGCCAAAATTTGATAACGGAATTTTATAGAGCGATGAAAAACAAGCACTTTTTACTGTGGGAGGGGGGTATATCTCCCCCAATTTATAAGGTAGGGGCATTCTTAGAAGAAATGAATTAAATTTAAATAAAACTATACAAAAAATGACAACACTTACAATAAAGTACTATGCTGCATTTGAAAGCCAGAAGTTTATTCTATAAGCCGAATTATAGAACAAACTTCTGGCTTTCAAATGCAGTATAGTACTTTATTGTAGGTGTTGCCATTGTTTTCTAATATATTTTCAGAATTTAATTAATTTTTTTTAAAAAGTCCTCCTACCTCCTAAACGGGGGGAGAGAGACCCCCCCTCCTGTAGTAAAAAGTGCTTGTTTTTGACCCCTCTACACAATTCCGTTATCATATTCGTGCCGATTTCGGAGACACAGAGGGATGAGGATACAACTTAAAGGAGACTTGGGTTCTACGTGAATGAAATGAGTTCTTAGAAGTAGTAAATGAATTCGAAGTAGACAAAGGTTTAGGGAGGGGAGGTAGTCTATTTTTAGATCTATTTAAATAATTTTGGATATATTTAGATACATTTGAGATGCTTTAGGATGTCTACAACAACATTTATTATGATACCATTTAGAATTAATTACTTTATTTTGTAAATCAATAGGTTTTTCAGTGCTAAAGCAGCCACCACCAATTCGCAGGTATAAAGATTTTATAGCTAAAAGTGTTTATATTGTTGCATTCTCCAATGATACTCGTAATTTTAAGTTTGCTCATGAATAGATTTTGGATCGAGGTTATATTGGCATTGGCAGAAACATTAGTTAGAAAATAAGAGTCGAATTCGTTGAGGTTTTTTACTTTGTTTAGCCTCAAATCCCAGTCGTTTGTAGTCCAGGCGTTACCAAGGCGAAAGATGGTAGGCACAGTCGGATAGAACACTCAATACTTTAAGGAGAGAAATATTTTCATCATATTTCGTAGGGGGATTTGGCAAAGCTATGAGCGAGAAATTGCCGTGCTGAGGGAGGATTAAATTATTTCAGCTTCAATTGGTTGTAGTACCCGTCGCATGGTGGTTAGTGCGTAGGACTCAGTCGTTCTTTGACTTCTGAAGAGCGAAGAAGTGATATTTAGTTAATTTTCAAGTTAAAGAAGTGCAAGTGTTTGGTTAGAAGTAAAGTTGGCAGTGTGCCACGATTCTAAATAAGAAATCGGTAGCCCAGTTGAGGTGGCGTCCGCAGTCAGTCGTTCTTTGACTTCCAGCGAGTGAAGAAGTGTTAATTAGTGATTGCCAGTTAATTTTAAATTTAAAAAGGAAAGTAAAGTGCATTTGTGGGGTTTTGCCTTTAAGTCGGCAGTTTGCTACAATAACTTACAAGTAATCGGTGGCCCAGTGGAGGTGGCGTCCGAAGACAGTCGTTCTTTGACTTTCAGAGAGATTACAAGTGTTACAAGTGATTGCTATTTAATTTTTAATTAAAAAGTGCATTTGTAGAGTTTTAAAATTAAGAAGGCAGTAAGCCACACTTTTAAATAACTAATCGGTAGTCCAGTGGACGTGGCGTCGGAACTCAGTCGTTCTTTGACTTCCAGCGAGTGAAGAAGTGTTAATTAGTGATTGCCAGTTAATTTTAAATTTAAAAAGGAAAGTGCATTTGTAGAGTTTTGCCTTTAAGTCGGCAGTTTGCTACAATAACTAACAAGCAATCGGTGGCCCAGTGGAGGTGGCGTCCGAAGACAGTCGTTCTTTGACTTCCAAAGAGAAAGCAAGCATAAGTGATTGGTAGTGTTAATTTCAAATTAAACAATAAATAAGAAAAGTGCATTTGTAGAGTTTTGCATTTAAGACGGCAGTAAGCCACAGCTTTAAATAAGAAATTGATAGCCTAGTGGAGGTGGCGTCCGAAGACGAAGCCGGAGGTCGTGGGTTCGAGTCCCAGTCTGAGTCGACAAAAAATATTAATGCTTTTTTCCACAATCGCGAAATAGTCGATTTTATTAAGTGGGAAGAAAAGCAGATGGAGAAAGAGAGGAAAGCAGGGGTATCGAAAGATACCTCTGCTAACACATCAGGTGATGTTTCGGTGGTGCCAGCAGCGGTACCCAATGATACACCAAAAACATCTGGTGAGACAGCTGAACAATGGACAACAACAACAAACAAGAAGAGGAAACTAAAAAAGCATAGCCCAAACAAAGTGGAGAGGGCCAACTCCGCTAAGCGGCGCGATATGCGGAAACAAATGGAGGGTGGTAAGGGAGGAATTACCACGGAGAGTGAGTTTTCAGACTACGCTGAGTCTGAAAAGGCTGAATATGTGTCTGAAGGTGGAGAGGGGCTCTTCAGGCCTCCGAATAGGGATTTAATCCTATCGGAGCCAGAGCCAGTCCCGCCGACAGGGAAGGTGATGGAGGTAGAGGTGGACCTCCAAGAAGAAACTAAACTGGCAGAGGCCCTGCAAGCCAAACAGGCAGCCATTAGCCAGTTTGAGGAGGCTCTTAAAAAGCTCAGGGAGGAATTGGATCCCCTCCTCAGTCAGCTAAAGCTGAAGCAGGAAGCGCGCCGACGGCAAGAGGCAGCGCAACGGCAACTGCAACAAAAACAGCAGCATCAAAAACAACAGCAACAACAACCACAGCAGCAACAAACCAAGCCCGCTACTAAAATCTCAGGAGCGGAGCAAGTTAATAAAGCATTGCCAGCAAAAGCAGGCCTAAATGTCGAGGGCCCATCGACCTCAACAAAAGCCAAACACCAACAACAGCAACAGAAGCAGCAGCAGCACCAACAGCAACAACAGCAACAGAAGCAGCAGAAACAGCAGCAGCAGAAACAGCAGCCGCAGCAACAGCAGCAGAAACAGAAGCAGCAACACCAGCAACAACCACAGCCCAAGAAAGAGAAGGTGCCACCGATTAGGACCTACCGGGTTGACCTGCAGGACTTGAAACAGGTATGTAAGTCGGCCACTAAGGGCAATTTTGTAATAAATATTCTGAATGAAAAAGAAAAGCGGTATTCGGTACAGTGCTTCTCACTGGCCGAATACAAGCTACTGAAAGAAGTGCTTAAGCAGGCCACCGCTGAGTTCTTCAGCTTCACGCCGAAAAGCGAAAAATTTAAGACGGTCCTACTAAAGGGCATAAGTTCCTGCAAGGAACCAGAGGCGCTCTTAGCTGAGCTCCGCCAAAAAGCCAACGACGATCTCGATTTCATCGGGGTCAAGCCTTTCACTACGGTGAAGTCCAGGCGAGGGGGTTACAGGCTGCCAATGTTCCTCGTAACATTATCGCCCCAAAGTAGCTTTGAGAGTCTGAGGGAAATCAAATGCCTCGACTATCAAGCCATACACTGGGAGACATTAAAAAGGCACGACGACATTTTACAATGTACGAAGTGCCAGAGGTTCGGCCATGCCGGAGCCAACTGCAATATGCAGTTGCGCTGCGTCAGGTGCTCAGAAACCCACAATGAAGGAGAATGCAAGCTCGGGAATGAGCGGGTTGAAGATTTAACCCAGCTCAAGTGTGTCCTTTGTGGAAACCAAGGGCACCCGGCTAGCTATAGGGGTTGCCCTAAGGTCCAACAAATCAAACAAAAACAGGCCAGTCAAAAAGCCGAAGAAAGTCGAACAGTTCGACAGGCTCCTACACAAAAATTCGTGGATCCCAAATTTTCCTACGCCCAAATGGTGTCAGGGAATGGGAACACGAGACAGGCTCCACCAACGGTTGCCCCAAAGGCCCCTGTGCCTAAGGCACCAGAGGTGCAGCCTGACATTGTAGCCTTGTTGTTGAACATTCAAGGTCAACTTACAGGACTGCAAAGTCAGATAAAGGAGCAAGGCAAAAGGGTAGATCATCTCTACTCTTTGTTGCCTGGCCTGGCGCAATTTAGACCATAATGGGCGCGCTGCCGGAGACGCGCCTAAAAGTCCTAGCTGTGAATGTAAATTCACTGATTAGGATTGAACGAAGAGCCAATATGTTCCAATTGCTGAAAGACTACAGTCCCGATGTGTTTATGGCTAGCGAAACTAAGCTAAACCACAAACACAAATTGACTCATAAAAATTACAATATCGTAAGAAGAGACCGGCCCGACTCCACTCAAGGGGGTGGTGTCGCTCTCTTTATACGAAAAGGCATTAATTATAAGGTCATATACAACAATGAATTGCGAAAGCTCAAGACGCTAGAAGTTTGCGTTGTATGCATCTCTCTCACTCAAGGGAAGCGGATGTATATGATTGCGGCTTATGCGGCTGGAGCTCCGCAGGTTACTTACTTTGCTTCAGAACTCGAGATTCTTTTTAGGGAACTGAAACTGAGCTTGGAAGAAAACTATTTCATCTTGGCCGGTGATTTGAACGCAAAACATGAAGATTGGGGAAATCAACATAGTAATCCCAGAGGTAACCATCTTTTTAATTTGATGAATCTTTACAGCGTTGAATATGGCGTCGACCTGCTGGCTACTGAAAAGCCATCGTATCCAAGAACCGGCTCCTTTCTGGATCTTTTGCTGTACGACACCAGACTGACAGTTACAGACAAAGTGGGTAATCACCCTCGAAACTGCTTACACACAGTCGAGTACGACAGTGATCACTGCGGACTGGCTGCTGTAATGCAGATTCCGAACGAACGCGTGGAGTTGGAGGAATACGTTGCAACGCATTCTTACAATTACAGTAAGATGCGCTGGCCTCGTTTCACCAACGCCCTAGCGAGAGAACTTCGTTCGAGTGACATAGCCCCACCAAACAACAGAAACCTGACAAATACAGAAATTGACCAACATTTACAACAGATGGACGAAACAATAAAACGAACAATGGAACGGACAATACCAAAGTACAAAGAACGGGACCAAATGGACGCTTACAGAAACGCGACTATTGACGCACTACGTAGGCACAAGAGTGGCTTACTGACAAGACTCAAAAACTTGTACAGACGACTGACAGACCCACACGACTTGGAGGTTAGGACACTGAAGTCGTCAATAAAAAATGTCAATCTGTTGATTAAGGAGAACTACAGGTTATCAATTAACAAGTACTGGGACCGCAAGATCCGGTCAGTTAATTCCAGTGACCCTAGTATGTTCCCTAAAATCAATAAGATATTTAGGAAAAAGAACGACAATGACCTTCCGTGTCTGAAACTCCAAAGAACTGAAGAGAACAGAGACGTACTCATGACAGCGCAAATAGATCCAGAAGAAGCCATCTTTGACGATGACTTTTATATAATTGAAGATCCGAAGGAAAAAGTGGAGGCGGTGGGAGCTGCTTTCCAGCAAGTGTACAAGGTGAATGTTAGCATTCGCCCCAACCACGACCTGGAAAACAGAGCCCTACTTAATCACTTTTACCTTCGAAATGATATAACACATTGGCGATCTGAGAACCGCGGTTTTATGCGGTTCGATGACGATTCCTTGGCAAATGCCATAATCGCCGAGCAAACGGGACCAAGTCCCTTGCTAGTGACGAAGGTTGAGCTTCAGCTCATCTTCAACTCAATAAAAAATAAAAAGTCAGCAGGTGTCGATGGTATATCCAACGTTGTACTAAGACATTTACCGATGGAGGCAATTGACATTTACACCACACTTTTCAATAATGCACTGAATAATGCATACTATCCAGTGCATTGGAAGACCGCTGTGGTTCATCCTCTCCCGAAAAAGGGAAAGGACAACTCCAACCCGTCAAATCTTCGGTCGATAAGTCTTCTTCCGAGCATCAGCAAAGTTTTCGAAAAAATCATTAATAGGGCTCTGACTAAGTGGGCTGCGGACAACAAAATAATTCCGGATAAACAGTTCGGGTTCAAGGCGGGTCATGACACAATTCATGCTGCGTCTAAACTCGTTTCTGATATCCAATGGAATAAAACAAAACAACAATGCACAGGTGCTGTTCTGGTTGATTTGGAAAAGGCCTTTGACACCGTATGGTTAGAGGGTCTTTACCTAAAACTGAGCAGGCTTGGCATAAGCAAGCCATTGTTGTATATACTTTATGATATGCTTAACGGTAGAAAGTTTGTTGTCAAAAGTGGCAATGTAACTTCTACCAAAACATTCTTAATTAAAAATGGTCTTCAACAGGGAGCGGTGAATTCGCCGATTCTCTTCAGCATTTACACCAGCGATCTGATAGGTAGTCTTACAAAGGCAATTGCGTTCGCCGACGATCTTATTGCGTACAGAACGGCCCGAAAGGTTGAGGTTATTAGAATTCTCTTGCAGCGTGATTTCGACAAGATTCAGCGATATTGCGACGACTGGAAACTGAAAATAAATGTCCAGAAGTCGGAGACAATTCTGTTCCGGACTCCGTTGGCTAGGGCCACGAGGGATACGTGCAAGAATTGGCGCAAGATGGTTATCGTTGATCTTCACGGGCAGCCATTAGCGAGCAAAAGTGTAGTGAAGTACCTCGGTATCTGGTTAGATCAGTATTTATATTTCGACAGACATATAAATGCTGCTCTGACCAGGGCCAGAGGAGCCTTCGCTCTGACGAAACGGCTGTTTTTTAGCAGTCGGCTTGACCCCAGAGTCAAGGTAATTTGCTACATGGCCCTCATACGGCCGATGATCGTTTATGGTTGTCCTGTGTGGTTCAACGTTGCCCCTTCCCAGATGGAGAGGTTTCGGGTGTTCGAGCGGCAGTGTTTACGACGCTGTACCGGCTTATATCGAACAGCCGAATCTTCTTACGTGCACTACTATTCCAACGAGGTCCTATACAACGGGGCTCGAATCAACAGAATTGACAATTTCGTGATAAAACTCGTTCGAGGTCACATTGCAAGAGCTATGTCTTCGACCAACAATTTAATTTTCGGGGCGTTCTACCCGAACGACGAATACTTTGAAAGTGTACGCTTGAGCGGCTTCATTCCACCAGAGGCATTCCTCTTTTTAGATAGATGCGGTCTGATACAGGATAGATTGGCAGTTCCGTTAATCTACCACGTCAGACGACGAACCGTGGATAGGCGACTCCTGTACAATCGGGACGTCATGGCACAAGGCGGAGCAGAGCTCCTTCGGTTCAGTAGGGCTGTGTCTGAACGGGACCGAACTGATAGGGTGAAGCAGGAGAACCAGTTTTGGTGGCTTCAATCGGCACTTGATAGTGAGTAGTCGGGATGGGGTTTTAAGCCTTGGCCGGCTTACATACTTGTTTTATAGTCTTAGGGTTTAGTTTTAAGTAGAATAGGCATGGTGGCACAAAAAACAAAAAAAAAACATACAAAAAAAATACAAAAAATACAAAAAAAAAAATAAAATAAAAAAATAAAAATAAAAAAAAACATGGAATAATAAAAAAAAAAAAAAATACAAAAAAAAAGACAAAATATGAAAAACAAAAAACGTTAGATAGTTAGATTTGCTGCTGTGGTTGTTCTAGTTTTAAGTAGGTTATAGGTAGAATAGGTAGTTTTAGTTAGCTTTAAGTTTTATATTAAGGACCTTATTTTAAGTAGTTTTTAAGTAAAATAAAAAAGGATATTGACATTAGTTTTTTTAAATTTTCTAATGAATACAAAAATAAATAAAATTGAATTGAAGTTAAAATAGATCTTAGGGCCGAAAGGCATTAGCATTAAGTATTATTGTTTAACTTAAAGTGTCCGTATGGGACCAGTAAGTTAGTTGTAAGTTATGGTTAATTAGGCTAGTTTTATGAATTTTTGTCTAGCTTTAAGATAGATTTAAGATTGAATTAATAAAAATGAATTGAAAAAAAAAAAAAAAAAAAAGTGGCGTCCGAAGACAAAGCGAAGGGTCGTGGGTTCGAGTCCCAGGCAGAGTCTACGAGGAATATAATTGCTTTTTTCCACAATCGTGAAATCGTAGATTTTATTGATTGGGAAAAAAAGCAGATGGAGAAGGAGAGAAAAGCAGGGGTATTGAAAGATACCTCTGCCAACACATCAGGTGATGTTACGGTGGTGCCAGCAGCGGTACCCGAAGTAACAGCAACAACATCTGGTCAGGCATCTGACCAGTGGATACCAGCAACAACCAACAAAAAAAGGAAGCTTAAGAAGCATAGCCCTAACAAGGTGGAAAGAGCTAACGCCGCTAAGAGGCGTGATATGCGCAAGCAAATGGAGAGTGGTAAGGTTGGAATTACCACTGAGAGTGAATTCTCAGACCACTCCGAGTCTGAGAAGACAGAATATGTGTCTGAAGGTGGAGAGGGGCTCTTCAGGCCTCCGAATATGGATCTATCGGAGCCAGAGCCAGTCCCGCCGACAAGGAAGGCTTTGGAGGTAGAGGTGGACCTCCAAGAAATAGAACTGATGCAGGCCCTGCAAGCCAAACAGGCAGACATCAGCCAACAAGAGGAAAACCTCAGAAAGCTCAAGGAGGAAATGGAGCCCCTCCTCAGTCAGCTTAAGCTGAAACAAGAGGCGCGCCGTAAGAAAGAGGCAGCCCAAAAACAACAGCTGCAAAAACAACAGCAGCAAAAACAACAGCAACAACAACCACAGCAGCAAAAACAACCACAACCCAAGCCAGCTTCCAAATACACAGGAGCGGAGCAAATTAAAAAGACGCCAGTGGCAGCGACAGGCCCAATTGCTGAGGGCCCATCGACTTCGGCTAAGGCAAAACAGCAGCAACAACAACAGCTACAACCAAGGCAGCAGGAGCAACAGAAACAGCAGCAGCAGAAGCAGCAGCAGCACAAGCAGAAGCAGCAGCAACACCAGAAACAACCACAGCTCAAGAAGGAAAAAGTGCCACCAATAAGGACCCATATAGTTGACCTGGACGACATAAAACAGGTATGTAAGTCGGCCACTAAGGGCAATTTTTTCATTAAAATCCTTAACGAAAAAGAAAAGAATTATTCGGTCCAGTGCTTCTCACTGGCCGAATACAACTTAGTAAAAGGGTTACTAAAAGAGGCCACAGCTGAGTTCTTCAGCTTCACGCCTAAAAGTGAAAAATTAAAGACGGTCCTACTGAAGGGCATAAGTTCCTGCACGGAACCGGAGGCGCTCTTAGCTGAGCTCCGCCAAAAAGCCATCGACGATCTCGATTTCATCGGGGTCAAGCCTTTCACTACGGTGAAGTCCAGGCGAGGGGGTTACAGGCTGCCAATGTTCCTCGTAACATTATCGCCCCAAAGTAGGCTTGAGAGTCTGAGGGAAATCAAATGCCTCGACTATCAAGCCATACACTGGGAGACATTAAAAAGGCACGACGACATTTTACAATGTACGAAGTGCCAGAGGTTCGGCCATGCCGGAGCCAACTGCAATATGCAGTTGCGCTGCGTCAGGTGCTCTGAAACCCACATCAAGGGAGAGTGCAAGCTGGGGAATGAGCGGGTTGAGGATTTGACCCAGCTCAAGTGTGTCCTTTGTGGAAACCAAGGGCACCCGGCTAGCTATAGGGGTTGCCCTAAGGTCCAACAAATCAAACAAAAACAGGCCAGTCAAAAAGCCGAAGAAAGTCGAACAGTTCGACAGGCTCCTACACAAAAATTCGTGGATCCCAAATTTTCCTACGCCCAAATGGTGTCAGGGAATGGGAACACGAGACAGGCTCCACCAACGGTTGCCCCAAAGGCCCCTGTGCCTAAGGCACCAGAGGTGCAGCCTGACATTGTAGCCTTGTTGTTGAACATTCAAGGTCAACTTACAGGACTGCAAAGTCAGATAAAGGAGCAAGGCAAAAGGGTAGATCATCTCTACTCTTTGTTGCCTGGCCTGGCGCAATTTAGACCATAATGGGCGCGCTGCCGGAGACGCGCCTAAAAGTCCTAGCTGTGAATGTAAATTCACTGATTAGGATTGAACGAAGAGCCAATTTGTTCCAATTGTTGAAAGACTACAGTCCCGATGTGTTTATGGCTAGCGAAACTAAGCTAAACCACAAACACAAATTGACTCATAAAAATTACAATATCGTAAGAAGAGACCGGCCCGACTCCACTCAAGGGGGCGGTGTCGCTCTCTTTATACGAAAAGGCATTAATTATAAAGTCATATACAACAATGAATTGCGAAAGCTCAAGACGCTAGAAGTTTGCGTTGTATGCATCTCTCTCACTCAAGGGAAGCGGATGTATATGATTGCGGCTTATGCGGCTGGAGCTCCGCAGGTTACTTACTTTGCTTCAGAACTCGAGATTCTTTTTAGGGAACTGAAACTGAGCTTGGAAGAAAACTATTTCATCTTGGCCGGTGATTTGAACGCAAAACATGAAGATTGGGGAAATCAACATAGTAATCCCAGAGGTAACCATCTTTTTAATTTGATGAATCTTTACAGCGTTGAATATGGCGTCGACCTGCTGGCTACTGAAAAGCCATCGTATCCAAGAAGCGACTCCTTTCTGGATCTTTTGCTGTACGACACAAGACTGACAGTTACAGACAAAGTGGGTAATCACCCTCGAAACTGCTTACAGACAATCGAGTACGACAGTGATCACTGCGGACTGGCTGCTGTAATGCAGATTCCGAACGAACGCGTGGAGTTGGAGGAATACGTAGCAACGCATTCTTACAATTACAGTAAGATGCGCTGGCCTCGTTTCACCAACGCCCTAGCGAGAGAACTTCGTTCGAGTGACATAGCCCCACCAAACAACAGAAACCTGACAAATACAGAAATTGACCAACATTTACAACAGATGGACGAAACAATAAAACGAACAATGGAACGGACAATACCAAAGTACAAAGAACGGGACCAAATGGACGCTTACAGAAACGCGACTATTGACGCACTACGTAAGCACAAGAGTGGCTTACTGACAAGACTCAAAAACTTGTACAGACGACTTACAGACCCCCACGACTTGGAGGTTAGGACACTGAAGTCGTCAATAAAAAATGTCAATCTGTTGATTAAGGAGAACTACAGGTTATCAATTAACAAGTACTGGGACCGCAAGATCCGGTCAGTTAATTCCAGTGACCCTAGTATGTTCCCGAAAATCAACAAGATATTCAGGAAAAAGAACGACAATGACCTTCCGTGTCTGAAACTCCAAAGAACTGAAGAGAACAGAGACGTACTCATGACAGCGCAAATAGATCCAGAAGAAGCCATCTTGGACGATGACTTTTATATAATTGAAGATCCGAAGGAAAAAGTGGAGGCGGTGGGAGCTGCTTTCCAGCAAGTGTACAAGGTGAACGTTAGAATTCGCCCCAACCACGACCTGGAAAACAGAGCCCTACTTAATCACTTTTACCTTCGAAATGATATAACACATTGGCGATCTGAGAACCGCGGTTTTGTGCGGTTCGATGACGATTCCTTGGCAAATGCCATAATCGCCGAGCAAACGGGACCAAGTCCCCTGTTAGTGACGAAGGTTGAGCTTCAGCTCATCTTCAACTCAATACAAAATAAAAAGTCAGCAGGTGTCGATGGTATATCCAACGTTGTACTAAGACATTTACCGATGGAGGCAATTGACATTTACACCACACTCTTCAATAATGCACTGAATAATGCATATTATCCAGTGCATTGGAAGACCGCTGTGGTTCATCCTCTCCCGAAAAAGGGAAAGGACAACTCCAACCCGTCAAATCTTCGGTCGATAAGTCTTCTTCCGAGCATCAGCAAAGTTTTCGAAAAAATCATTAATAGGGCTCTGACTAAGTGGGCTGCGGACAACAAAATAATTCCGGATAAACAGTTCGGGTTCAAGGCGGGTCATGACACAATTCATGCTGCGTCTAAACTCGTTTCTGATATCCAATGGAATAAATCAAAACAACAATGCACAGGTGCTGTTTTGGTTGATTTGGAAAAGGCCTTTGACACCGTATGGTTAGAGGGTCTTTACCTAAAACTGAGCAGGCTTGGCATAAGCAAGCCATTGTTGTATATACTTTATGATATGCTTAACGGTAGAAAGTTTGTTGTCAAAAGTGGCAATGTAACTTCTACCACAACATTCTTAATTAAAAATGGTCTTCAACAGGGAGCGGTGAATTCGCCGATTCTCTTCAGCATTTACACCAGCGATCTGATAGGTAGTCTTACAAAGGCAATTGCGTACGCCGACGATCTTATTGCGTACAGAACGGCCCGAAAGGTTGAGGTTATTAGAATTCTCTTGCAGCGTGATTTCGACAAGATTCAGCGATATTGCGACGACTGGAAACTGAAAATAAATGTCCATAAGTCGGAGACAATTCTGTTCCGGACTCCGTTGGCTATGGCCACAAGGGATACGTGCAAGAATTGGCGAAAGATGGTTATCGTTGATCTTCACGGGCAGCCATTAGCGAGCAAAAGTGTAGTGAAGTACCTCGGTATCTGGTTAGATCAGTATTTATATTTCGACAGACATATAAATGCTGCTCTGACCAGGGCCAGAGGAGCCTTCGCTCTGACGAAACGTCTGTTTTTTAGCAGTCGGCTTGACCCCAGAGTGAAGGTAATTTGCTACATGGCCCTCATACGGCCGATGATCGTTTATGGTTGTCCTGTGTGGTTCAACGTTGCCCCTTCCCAGATGGAGAGGTTTCGGGTGTTCGAGCGGCAGTGTTTACGACGCTGTACCGGCTTATATCGAACAGCCGAATCTTCTTACGTGCACTACTATTCCAACGAGGTCCTATACAACGGGGCTCGAATCAACAGAATTGACAATTTCGTGATAAAACTCGTTCGAGGTCACATTGCAAGAGCTATGTCTTCGACCAACAATTTAATTTTCGGGGCGTTCTACCCGAACGACGAATATTTTGAAAGTGCACGCTTGAGCGGCTTCATTCCACCAGAGGCATTCCTCTTTTTAGATAGATGCGGTCTGATACAGGATAGATTGGCAGTTCCGTTAATCTACCACGTCAGACGACGAACCGTGGATAGGCGACTCCTGTACAATCGGGACGTCATGGCACAAGGCGGAGCAGAGCTCCTTCGGTTCAGTAGGGCTGTGTCCGAACGGGACCGAACTGATAGGGTGAAGCAGGAGAACCAGTTTTGGTGGCTTCAATCGGCACTTGATAGTTAGTAGTCGGGATGGGGTTTTAAGCCTTGGCCGGCTTACATACTTGTTTTATAGTTTTAGGGTTTAGTTTTAAGTAGAATAGGCATGGTGGCACAAAAAAAAAAAAACATACAAAAAAAAAATACAAAAAATACAAAAAAAGAAAAAATAAAAATAAAAAAATAAAAAAAAAACATGGAATAATAAAAAAAAAAAAAAAATACAAAAAAAAGACAAAATATGAAAAACAAAAAACGTTAGATAGTTAGATTTGCTGCTGTGGTTGTTCTAGTTTTAAGTAGGTTATAGGTAGAATAGGTAGTTTTAGTTAGCTTTAAGTTTTATATTAAGGACCTTATTTTTAAGTAGTTTTTAAGTAAAAATAAAAAAGGATATTAACATTAGTTTTTTTTAAATTTTCTAATGAATACAAAAATAAATAAAATTGAATTGAAGTTAAAATAGATCTTAGGGCCGAAAGGCATTAGCATTAAGTATTATTGTTTAACTTAGAGTGTTCGTATGGGACCAGTAAGTTAGTTGTAAGTTTTGGTTAATTAGGCTAGTTTTATGAATTTTTGTCTAGCTTTAAGATAGATTTAAGATTGAATTAATAAAAATGAATTGAAAAAAAAAAAAAAAAAGTGGCGTCGGAACACAACTCCAAGGGTCGTGGGTTCGAATCCCGTGCAGAGTGCACTAGAAATCTTGAAGCTTTTTTTCACAATCGTGAAATCGTAGATTTTATAGATTGGGAAAAAAAGCAAATGGAGAAGGAGAGGAAAGCAGGGGTATCGAAAGATACCTCTGCCAATACATCAGGTGATGTTGCTGTGGTGCCAGCAACGGTACAAAAAATCACCGAAACAACATCGGACCATGCAACGGACCAGTGGTCAATAATAAAGAGGAAGAGGCAAACTCCCAACTTGGTTCAACGAACCAATCCTGCTAAGAAAAGCAAATAAAAAAAAAATGCAGCAGAAAGGCGTGACGTCAGACCATGAGACCTCAGAGAGTGACGACTCTGGGAGCCCAGATTACATCTCAGAGGGTGGAGAAGGGCAGTTTAGGTCTCCGAAATTTAGGAACAAGATCCTATCGGAGCCAGAACCGTCAACAAATAAATCGTTGGAGGGGGAGGTGGACCAAATCCTCCAAGAGGAGAATCAACTGATGGAGGCACTGCAAACTAAGTAGGCCGCCATCAGTAAACATGAAGACAGCTTAAAAAAACTAAAGGAGGAAATGGGGCCAATCCTCAGCCAACTTAAACTAAAGCAGGAAGCGCGCCGACAGCAAGAGGCGGCGCAACGGCAACTGCAACAAAAACAACAGCAGCAAAAACAACAGCAACAACAACCACAGCAGCAGAAACAACTACAACCCAAGCCCGCTACCAAAAACGCAGGAGCGGAGCAAAAGAAAAAACCGCCATCAGCAGTGACAGGCCCAAATGTTGAGGGCCCATCGACCTCAACTAAAGCAATGCAGCAGCAACAACAGCAGCAGCAACAACAGCAGCAGAAACAGCAGCAGCAGCAGAAACAGCAGCAGCAAAAACAGCAGCAGCAGCAACACCAGAAACAACCACAGCCCAAGAAGGAGAAGGTGCCACCAATAAGGACACACAGAGTTGACCTGGACGACATAAAACAGGTATGTAAGTCGGCCACTAAGGGCAAATTTCTCATAAAAATTGTAAACGAAAAAGAAAAGAATTATTCGGTCCAGTGTTTCTCACTGGCCGATTACAAGTTAGTAAAAGGGTTATTAAAAGAGGCCACAGCTGAGTTCTTCAGCTACACGCCTAAAAGTGAAAAATTTAAGACGGTCCTTCTGAAGGGCATAAGTTCCTGCACGGAACCGGAGGCGCTCTTGGCTGAGCTCCGTGAAAATGCCAATGATGATCTCGATTTTATCGGGGTCAAGCCTTTCACTACGGTGAAGTCCAGGCGAGGGGGTTACAGGCTGCCAATGTTCCTCGTAACATTATCGCCCCAAAGTAGTTTTGAGAGTCTGAGGGAAATCAAATGCCTCGACTATCAAGCCATACACTGGAAGACATTAAAAAGGCACGACGACATTTTACAATGTACGAAGTGCCAGAGGTTCGGCCATGCCGGAGCCAACTGCAATATGCAGTTGCGCTGCGTCAGGTGCTCCGAAACCCACAACGAGGGAGAATGCAAGCTGGGGAATGAGCGGGTTGAGGATTTGACCCAGCTCAAGTGTGTCCTTTGTGGAAACCAAGGGCACCCGGCTAACTATAGGGGTTGCCCTAAGGTCCAGCAAATGAAACAAAAACAGGCCAGTCAAAAAGCCGAAGGAAGTCGAACAGTTCGACAGGCTCCAACACAAAAATTCGTGGATCCCAAATTCTCTTACGCCCAAATGGTGTCAGCGAATGGGAAAACGAGACAGGCTCCACCAACGGTTGCCCCAAAGGCCCCTGTGCCTAAGGCACCAGAGGTGCAGCCTGACATTGTAGCCTTGTTGTTGAGCATTCAAGGTCAACTAACAGGGCTGCAAAGTCAGATAAAGGAGCAAGGCAAAAGGGTAGATCATCTCTACTCTTTGTTGCCTGGCCTGCGCAATCTAGACCATAATGGGCGCGCTGCCGGAGACGCGCCTAAAAGTCCTAGCTGTGAATGTAAATTCACTGATTAGGATTGAACGAAGAGCCAATATGTTCCAATTGTTGAAAGATTACAGTCCCGATGTGTTTATGGCTAGCGAAACTAAGCTAAACCACAAACACAAATTGACTCATAAAAATTACAATATCGTAAGAAGAGACCGGCCCGACTCCACTCAAGGGGGCGGTGTCGCTCTTTTTTTACGAAAAGGCATTAATTATAAGGTCATATACAACAATGAATTGCGAAAGCTCAAGACGCTAGAAGTTTGCGTTGTATGCATCTCTCTCACTCAAGGGAAGTGGATGTATATGATTGCGGCTTATGCGGCTGGAGCTCCGCAGGTTACTTACTTTGCTTCAGAACTTGAGATTCTTTTTAGGGAACTGAAACTGAGCTTGGAAGAAAACTATTTCATCTTGGCCGGTGATTTGAACGCAAAACATGAAGATTGGGAAAATCAACATAGTAATCCCAGAGGTAACCATCTTTTTAATTTGATGAATCTTTACAGCGTTGAATATGGCGTCGACCTGCTGGCTACTGAAAAGCCATCGTATCCAAGAAGCGGCTCCTTTCTGGATCTTTTGCTGTACGACACAAGACTGACAGTTACGGACAAAGTGGGTAATCACCCTCGAAACTGCTTACAGACAGTCGAGTACGACAGTGATCACTGCGGACTGGCTGCTGTAATGCAGATTCCGAACGAACGCTTGGAGTTGGAGGAATACGTTGCAACGCACTCTTACAATTACAGTAAGATGCGCTGGCCTCGTTTCACCAACGCCCTAGCGAGAGAACTTCGTTCGAGTGACATAGCCCCACCAAACAACAGAAACCTGACAAATACAGAAATTGACCAACATTTACAACAGATGGACGAAACAATAAAACGAACAATGGAACGGACAATACCAAAGTACAAAGAACGGGACCAAATGGACGCTTACAGAAACGCGACTATTGACGCACTACGTAAGCACAAGAGTGGCTTACTGACAAGACTCAAAAACTTGTACAGACGACTTACAGACCCCCACGACTTGGAGGTTAGGACACTGAAGTCGTCAATAAAAAATGTCAATCTGTTGATTAAGGAGAACTACAGGTTATCAATTAACAAGTACTGGGACCGCAAGATCCGGTCAGTTAATTCCAGTGACCCTAGTATGTTCCCGAAAATCAACAAGATATTCAGGAAAAAGAACGACAATGACCTTCCGTGTCTGAAACTCCAAAGAACTGAAGAGAACAGAGACTTACTCAGGACAGCGCAAATAGATCCAGAAGAAGCCATCTTTGACGATGACTTTTTTATAATTGAAGATCCGAAGGAAAAAGTGGAGGCGGTGGGAGCTGCTTTCCAGCAAGTGTACAAGGTGAATGTTAGCATTCGCCCCAACCACGACCTGGAAAACAGAGCCCTACTTAATCACTTTTACCTTCGAAATGATATAACACAATGGCGATCTGAGAACCGCGGTTTCGTGCGGTTCAATGACGATTCCTTGGCAAATGCCATAATCGCCGAGCAAACGGGACCAAGTCCCTTGTTAGTAACGAAGGTTGAGCTTCAGCTCATCTTCAACTCAATACAAAATAAAAAGTCCGCAGGTGTCGATGGTATATCCAACGTTGTACTAAGACATTTACCGATGGAGGCAATTGACATTTACACCACACTCTTCAATAATGCACTGAATAATGCATATTATCCAGTGCATTGGAAGACCGCTGTGGTTCATCCTCTCCCGAAAAAGGGAAAGGACAACTCCAACCCGTCAAATCTTCGGTCGATAAGTCTTCTTCCGAGCATCAGCAAAGTTTTCGAAAAAATCATTAATAGGGCTCTGACTAAGTGGGCTGCGGACAACAAAATAATTCCGAATAAACAGTTCGGGTTCAAGGCGGGTCATGACACAATTCATGCTGCGTCTAAACTCGTTTCTGATATCCAATGGAACAAATCAAAACAACAATGCACAGGTGCTGTTCTGGTTGATTTGGAAAAGGCCTTTGACACCGTATGGTTAGAGGGTCTTTACCTAAAACTGAGCAGGCTTGGCATAAGCAAGCCATTGTTGTATATACTGTATGATATGCTTAACGGTAGAAAGTTTGTTGTCAAAAGTGGCAATGTAACTTCTACCACAACATTCTTAATTAAAAATGGTCTTCAACAGGGAGCGGTGAATTCGCCGATTCTCTTCAGCATTTACACCAGCGATCTGATAGGTAGTCTTACAAAGGCAATTGCGTACGCCGACGATCTAATTGCGTACAGAACGGCGCGAAAGTTTGAGGTTATTAGAATTCTCTTGCAGCGTGATTTCGACAAGATTCAGCGATATTGCGACGACTGGAAACTGAAAATAAATGTCCAGAAGTCGGAGACAATTCTGTTCCGGACTCCGTTGGCTAGGGCCACGAGGGATACGTGCAAGAATTGGCGCAAGATGGTTATCGTTGATCTTCACGGGCAGCCATTAGCGAGCAAAAGTGTAGTGAAGTACCTCGGTATCTGGTTAGATCAGTATTTATATTTCGACAGACATATAAATGCTGCTCTGACCAGGGCCAGAGGAGCCTTCGCTCTGACGAAACGGCTGTTTTACAGCAGTCGGCTTGACCCCAGAGTGAAGGTAATTTGCTACATGGCCCTCATACGGCCGATGATCGTTTATGGTTGTCCTGTGTGGTTCAACGTTGCCCCTTCCCAGATGGAGAAGTTTCGGGTGTTCGAGCGGCAGTGTTTACGACGCTGTACCGGCTTATATCGAACAGCCGAATCTTCTTACGTGCATTACTATTCCAACGAGGTCCTATACAACGGGGCTCGAATCAACAGAATTGACAATTTCGTGATAAAACTCGTTCGAGGTCACATTGCAAGAGCTATGTCTTCGACCAACAATTTAATTTTCGGGGCGTTCTATCCGAACGACGAGTATTTTGAAAGTGCACGCTTGAGCGGCTTCATTCCACCAGAGGCATTCCTCTTTTTAGATAGATGCGGTCTGATACAGGATAGATTGGCAGTTCCGTTAATCTACCACGTCAGACGACGAACCGTGGATAGGCGACTCCTGTATAATCGGGACGTCATGGCACAAGGCGGAGCAGAGCTCCTTCGGTTCAGTAGGGCTGTGTCCGAAAGGGACCGAACTGATAGGGTGAAGCAGGAGAGCCAGTTTTGGTGGCTTCAATCGGCACTGGATAGTGAGTAGTCGGGATGGGGTTTTAAGCCTTGGCCGGCTTACATACTTGTTTTATAGTTTTAGGGTTTAGTTTTAAGTAGAATAGGCATGGTGGCACAAAAAAAAAACATACACAAAAAAATACAAAAAATACAAAACAGGAAAAATACAAAAAAATACAAAAAAAAATTAAAAAAAAAACATGGAATAATCAAAAAAAAAAAAAAATAAAATAAAAAAAAGACAAAATATGAAAAACAAAAAACCTTAGATAGTTAGATTTGCTGCTGTGGTTGTTCTAGTTTTAAGTAGTTTATAGGTAGAATAGGTAGTTTTAGTTAGCTTTAAGTTTTATATTAAGAACCTTATGTTAAGTAGTTTTTAAGTAAATATATATTATAGGTAGAATAGGTAGTTTTAGTTAGCTTTAAGTTTTATATTAAGGACCTTATGTTAAGTAGTTTTTAAGTAAAAATAAAAAAGGACATGGACATTAGTTTTTTCTAAATTTTCTAATGAATACAAAAATAAATAAAATGAATTGAAGTTAAATAGATCTTAGGGCCGAAAGGCATTAGCATTAAGTATTATTGTTTAACTTAGAGTGTCCGTATGGGACCAGTAAGTTAGTTGTAAGTTATGGTTAATTAGGCTAGTTTTATGAATTTTTGTCTAGCTTTAAGATAGTCTTAAGAATGAATTAATAAAAATGAATTTGGAAAAAAAAAAAAAGTGGCGTCCGCAGACAAAGCGAGGGGTCGTGGGTTCGAGTCCCAGGCGGAGTGAACGGAGAATATTATTGCTTTTTTCACAATAGAGAAATTGCGGATTTCATCAATTGGAAAGGAGAAGAAAGCAGGGGTCTCGAAAGATATCTCCACTGACACATCAGGTGATGCTAATGTGGTGCCATCAGCGGTATCTCAAATCACAGCAACCATATCACGAAAGGCATCTAACCATTCCACAACCACAACAAACAAGAGGAGAAGGCAAACACCCAATTTAGTGCAACGAGCCAATGCAGCTAAGTGCGGAAAGATGAGGGAAAAGCTGCAGCAGAACAAGATACAAGTGATGACGTCAGAGAACGAAATCTCAGAGTATGACGAATCTGAGAGCACTAAGTACGTCTACTAGTTAGGAGAAGGGCGGTATAAGTCTACGAGCTGGTTGACTATTTAGCCCAGCTCAAGTGTATTTTGTGTGGTCCAAATAATGAAACAAAAACAGGCCAGTCAAAAAGCTGGAGTAAGTCGCACAGTTCGACAGGCTCGGATAAAAAAAATTCGTAGATGGGAACACGACACAGGCTCCACCAACGGTTGTCCCAAAGGCCCCCCTGTCTATGGTACTAGAGGTGAAGACTGACATTGTAGCCTTGCCGTTGAGCATTTAAGGCCAACTAAAAGACTGCAAAGTCAGATAAAGGAGCAAGGGAAACGGGTAGATCGTTTCGCGCGCTGCCGGAGGCGCGCCTAAAGCTCCTAGCTGTGAATGTAAATTCACTGATTAGGATTGAATGAAGAGCAAACATGTTTAAATTGTTAAAAGACTTCAGTCCCGATGTTTTTATGACTATCGAAACAAAGCTAAACCACAAACATAAATTGAATCATAAAAACTACAATATCGTAGAAAAAAAAACGGCCCGACTCCACACAAGGGGCGGTGTCGCTCTCTTTATGCGAAATGGCATTATATACAACAATGAATTGCGAAAGCTCAAGACATTAGAAGTTTGCGTTGTATGCATCTCTCTCACTCAAGGGTAGCGGATGTATATGATTGCGGCTCATGCGGATGGAGCTCCGCAGGTTACTTACTTTGCTTCAGAACTCGAGATTCTTGTTAAGGAACTAAAACTGAGCTTGGAAGCAAACTATTTCATCTTGGCCTGAGATTGTAACGCGAAACATGAAGATTGGGGAAATCAATATAGTAATCCCAGAGGTAATCATCTTTTTAATTTGATGAATCTTTAGAGCGTTGAATATGGCGTCGACCTGCTGGCTACTGCAAAGTCATCGTATCCAAGAAGCGGTTCCTTTCTGGATCTTTTGTTGTACGACACCACACTGAAAATTACAGACAAAGTGGGTAACCACCCTCGAAACTGCTAACAGACAGTTGAGTACGACAGTGATCACTGCGGACTGGCTGATAAAATGCAGATTCCGAACGAACGCGTGGAGTTGGAGGACTATGTTGCAACGCGCTCTTACATTACAGTGAGATGCGCTGGCCTCATTTCACCAACGTCTTAGCGAGAAAACTTCGTTCGAGTGACATAGCTCCACCAAACAACAGAAACCCGACAAATGCAGAAATTGACCAACATTTACAACAGATGGATGAAACAAGAAAACGAACGATGGAACAGGCAATACCAAAGTAAAAAGCACGGGACCAAATGGACGCTTACAGAAACGCGACTATAGACGCACTTCATAGACACAAGACAGGCTTACTGTCAAGACTCAAAAACTTGTACAGACGATTCACAGACCCACACGACTTGGAGGTTAGGACACTGAAGTCGTCAATAAAAAATACCAATCTGTTGATGAAGAAGAACTACAGGTTATCAAATAACAAGTACTGAGATCACAAGATGTTTCCTAAAATCAACAAGATATTCAAACTCCAAAGAACTGAAGAGAACAGAGACGTACTTTGGACAGCGCAAATAGATCCAAAAGAAGCCAGCTTTGCCAATGACTTTTACATAATTGAAGATCCGAAGGAAAAGGTGGAGGCGGGGGGAGCTGCCTTCCAGCAAGTGTACAAGGTGCATGTTAGCATTCGCCCGACCCACGAACTGGAAAACAGAACCTTACTTCATCGATCTTCAGCTCATCTTTAAAGCAATAAAAAACAAAGAGTCAGCAGGTGTCGATGATGTATCCAACGTTGTACTAAGACATTTACCGATGGATGGAATTGACATTTATACTACACTCTGCAATAATGCACAGAATAATGCAAATTATCCAGTGCGTTAGAAAACCGCTGTGGCTGTGGTCACCTCTCCCAAAAAAGGGAAAGGACAACTACAACCAGTCAGATCTTATGTCGATAAGTCTTCTTCCGAGCATCAGCAAAGTTTTCGAGAAAATCATCGATAGGGCTCTGACTAAGTGGGGGCTGCGGACAACAAAATAATCCCGGGTAAAAAGTTCGGGTTCAACGCCGCGGCCGCGGCCGCCGGTCATGACACAATTCATTTGCGTCTAAACTCATTTCTGATATTCAATGGAATACTATTGCGTACTCCAACGATCTTATTGCGTATAGAACCGTCCGAAAAGTTGAGGTTATTAGAATTCTCCTGCAGCGTGATTTCGACAAGATTCAGCGATATTGCGACGACTGGACACTGAAAATAAATGTATAGAAGTCGGAGACAATTCTGTTCTGAGTGAAGGTTATTTGCTACATGGCCCTCATACGGCCGATGATCGTTTATGGTTGTCCTGTTTGGTTCAACTTTGCCGACGCTGTACCGGCTTACATCGAACAGCCGAATCCTCTTACGTTTATTACTATTCCAACGAGGTCCTATACTGCGGGGCTCGAATCAACAGAATTGACAATTTCGTGATAAAAGTCGTTCGAGGTCACATTGCAAGAGCTATGTCTTCGATTAACAATTACATTTTCGGGGCGGGCGTTCTACCCGGAGTAGTATTTTGAAAGTGTACGCTTGAGCGGCTTCAATCTTAGATATGTATATGCGGTCCGCTAATATACCACGTCAGACGAAGAACCGTGGATAGGCGACTTATGGCACAAGGCGGAGCAGAGCTCCTTCGGATTAGTAGGACTGTGTCCGAACGGCACCGAAGTGAAGCAGAAGAACCAGCTTTGGTGGCTTCAATCGGCACTTGATAGTGGGTAGACGGGATGAAGTTTTAGGCCTTTGCCGGCTTACATACTTGGTTTATAGTTGTAGGGTTTAGTTTTAAGTAGATTAGGCATCATGGCACCACAAAAAAAAACATAAAAACAAGAAAATGAAAAAAGCATGAAAAAATATGGAAACGAAAATGAATACAAATAGTTAGGTTTGCTGTTGTGGTTGTTCTACTGCTAAGTAGTTTATAAGTAGAATAGGTAGTTTTAGGTAGTTATTAGTTTTATTTTAAGGACCTAGTTTTAAGTAGCACTTAAGTAAAATATAAAAAGATATTGAAAGTAAAATATTAAATTAAATAAAAAATTGAATAAAATTTAAATGAAGTTAAAAGTTTATGTCATTATCCATGGATGGCACTTGCATCAATGAGACTGAACACCTCAATATTCTCGGTATGTGTGTCACCAACCGCCTCTCGTGGAATGATCACATACGCGATGTCGCCAAAAATGCCGCAAGGTGTTTGGGTTTTCTTAGGCGATGCAAGAAATATTTCACCCCTTCTGATCTGGCTGTTATCTACAAGACTTACATACGTCCAAAGCTTGAGTATAACTCCCATCTCTGGGCTGGTGCTCCTGCAACTTACTTAAGCCTCTTGGATAGTATTGAACGTAGAGCATTTTAATTGATAGATGATAATATCATCATAAGTTCATTTACTTCGCTTGAACATCGTCGTAAGGTCTCTTGTCTGACCCTTTTTTACCGTTATTTTAACGGCTTATGCTCTAGTGAAATAGCCAGTTGCATTCCTCCCCTTAAACAGTTCAACCGTAATACTCGCGCTTCTAGGAATGCTCATCAGTATACCCTCGAGCTCAACTTCGGCCGTACTGTCAAATACATAGATTCGTTCTTTAGCCGTACTACGCGAATGTGGAATGCCTTACCACACTCTGTCTTTCCTAGTCATTGCAATATTCAGAAATTCAAAACCAATGTGCACCGACATCTTCTTTTAAACCCTCTCTCCTCTTCCTAGTGCTCACACTGTGCATCTGCATAATAAGGCTAGTAATATCCCCTTGCGTGTGTGCTTATTATAAAAAAAAAAAAAAAAAATAGATCTTAGAGCCTAAAGGCATTAGTATTAAGTATTATAGTTTAACAAAGAGTGTCCGTATGGTTCCAGTAAGTAAGTTGTATGTTATGGTTAATCAAGCTAGTTTTATGAATTTCTCTCTAGCTTTAAGATAGTTTTAAGAATGATTTATAAAAATGAATTTAAAAAAAGGGCATACGACTATAATGCCGGAGGTCTTAAGTTCAATCCATGATTGTGCCATCTAAAGTTTTTTTTCCACGTGTACTACCTCTTGATGATTGACAAATCCTCTAAGAGTAATTTCTGTCATGAAAAGTGATTTCTCAAATTAGGCGTTCGGGTTCGGCTTAAAACTTAAACTTAAAACAGGAATGGTTGAGAGTTTTAAGTCAATAGGCCCTAGCGCCACCTAATTTATTGATTTTTATTCATTTCAATTCTTACTGAAAATGGTTGTTTTTTTTTTACTGTAATAAAAATAATAATTCTACCTGTAACTTTTGGAAGTAATATTTTTTCAATAACTATTGGCACTAGTTTCACATCAGGATCTAATAATAATGAATCTTCTGTTTCCATTTCTGACAATCCAAATAGCATGCAGGCCGAATACCAGCTCATATTTTCAATATCTTTGTAGTCTTCATTTAAGGGATTCCAAATAACTGTTTCAGTTCTTACGATTGGAGCCATGACCTTTTGAAAAAAAACTTGTTTAAAATGTAAATACATGTACACAAAAAAAACCTTGGGTAGACAAAGACTAACAAAAGCATCTTTATATGAATCCATATCCGTCTTGCGCCAAACATTAAATTTTGAGAGTACGAATTCTGGTTTACAGAAATCATCTCCAGCGTCTGCAAATAAATTATCTACTTCCACTTGCAATTGATCTAGTTTTTTTAAGTAAAAAAATAATTATGAGACGTTTGATAACTACATACTGTAACTACTTGCCTATTGACAATTTCTTCTGTTTAAGAATATGGTCAGAAACTTCATCGTCACTTGACATGCCATCTAAATGCGTGCTGCTAATGTCACATTTTTCTCTTTCACAACGCCTTCGAGTTCGTCTGCATTCACGTTCGGCTGTTCTTTTGATTATTTCTTCGTTTTCTGGAACCCTTTTCATAGCTGAGCCTAAACATTCTTAAATAAAAAAAATATTTTTTTTTGTTTTTGAAAGTGTGAGTTATGTTTACTGTTTGAAGATTCAGTCATTTCCTTTACTTGGTCTCGAACATCTTGTCTTCTTCTCTCAATTAAGTATGAAGGATGTTTTGATAAAATTTGCATAGCACGTTTCTCTAAGTCATTTATTTTAGGTACCTGTGATAAAAAAGTTTTGAAAATAAAAAAGTAAAGGTCAAATACACAGAACCGGATTTAGAGGTCCAGAGGCCTCGGGGCAATAAAGGAGCGGAGGCCCCTCGCCTCAAAATTATTTTCAAAATAAAGTAAACCATTTTTTTTAACTCGAGTTTTTCAATAAAAAATGGAGTAAAGTTCGTGAATAATTGATGGCATTTAATTTTGTCACAATAATAATTATTTGCTTATCAAACTGCATACCTGACTGCATAAAGAAATATGAAACAAATTACCAATTTGTCAATAATAATTGATTTTTCCAAGAATTGAATAACAGCGATTCTTCATATACAGCAATTAATTTATATGTACATATATGTACATATAAAAAAAAAATCGAATACCCAACCACCGAGGTTGCGGGAGTTATAGAATTGCTTCCCAATCATAACAACCAAACCATACCAAGCGTATTCCATATCGCTTAATAAAAATACCATTAAATATTAAATGCCCACCAAGCATATTTCGTTGAACATAATTTATGTGAATAGACATAAAATATTAAAAGTAATGTAAACAAAGAATATCTAACAAAGAATCTTCCACAGATACAGAATATCCAAACATAAATATAAAATCAAACTAATGTAAACAAAAAATCGTCAACGATCAAAATTCAAACTAATGTAAACAAAAATCGTCAACGATCAATAACAATAAAATTGAATCATCATAAAATATGATGATAATGCATGTGTACCAATACACACATATTTATAGTCTGTAAGAAGAAATTAAGAATATCAAAATGGTATAAATAAGCAGGGTTTTTCCTGACAGTAAGTTCAGTTCCATCTTGAATCTCCTACGTAAAGCAGAAGATTTCCCCCCACCAGTGGTAAGGGATCCGATGCTCAAATTAATAAATAAAATACTTGTTTAAAATTTTAATCTAGCGTTTTATTTTAAAATCTTTTTAAAAAAATCCCGGAGGATTTAAAATACAAAATTGGCGCAGTCGGTAGGATCTCACTAAGAAGTTAAATGAAAATTAATGAATAGATGAGATTCAGTGATCGGACCGAAAAGAAAATAAAAAAAAAAAGTTTTTTAACCGGTAGAATTTTGTGCGGATTAAAGTACAACGTACATTATCTAAAACATTATTCAACGATCGAAATTAAATTGTGTTTTGTGAAAATTAATAACACTGAAGTGTTTTAGTGGACAAAACAATTTCGTACCAGAAAAACAAAATTATTTGTATACTTAAGTGTTCATAAATTTTTTTAATACACGCATTCTCATAGAGAGATAAGTAAACAAAACATTAACATAGTGTCTACGAAAAAGACAAAGTGTCTATGCAAAAGACAAGCAGGTGAAAAAAAAAGAAATAAATTAAAAAGTGCATACAAAAAAAAATAATAACTTTTAAAGAAAATATAAGTGAATGAAAAACTTGCGGAAACTAAGGGAAAGAATTTTTAAAATACAAGAAGAAACTATAAACAAAATGAACGCCGCAGAACATCAAGCTCAACAGGCTTCACTTGCAAATCAGCAAGCGCAATTAGCCGAAATTCAAGCTCAAGCAAGAGCACAAGCTCCGATGGATCCAGTTCAACATGCAGTTTGGGCAGAACAGCAAAATTCAATATCAAAATATACCAAAATCAAATCCAAATAATTTTAATCAAAATCTAAATCGGAATCCTTTTAGAAATAATTTGCATCCCAACTTATTTAGACAAAATAATCATAGAATATTTGGAAACGCAAATCCAAATAATTTTAGATTCGGATTTAATAGAAATAACCATCAGGCAAATTTTAATAATAATAATCAAAGATCATTCAATTCAGGACAGTATAGGAATAATAACTATAATAATCCAAATCCAAGGCCAGAACCTATGGATGTAAATAATACGGAAATAAAAAATGAAGAGGTAAATTTTACCATAGCCGGGAAGAAGAATCACTTCCCATAATAAAAGTTACAATAAATAATAAAAAATTTAATATTCTTATAGATACTGGCTCAACAACAAGTATACTTGATGAGTCACAACTAATAGAAATTCCGAGAACTTTAATGAAAGTTCCAATCAAAATTAAATCGCTCAATCATGAAAATATTATAAAATTTGAGATCATAACTGAAGTACCGGTAGAATTCAATGAAGATGAAGCTACCATGGCATGGAAGTTGATGAGAATACGAAATAATAAATTTGTAGGAATCATAGGTCAAAATTTATTAAAACCTATAGGAGCGACATTGTTTCTAAAAGAAGGATATATTGAAATAAATAACAGAAAAACATACTTTGAGAATTATGACAGCGAAAAGAGAGAAATTAAAAGTATATACGAATATGAAGAAATTCAAACTCTAGAATATTGCAACTCAACGCAAATGAGCCAATTAATAGATAAGAATTTAAATTATTAAGAAACACAGGAATTAAAAAAATTTATTGATGAAAATAAATATGTTTTTTATCAAGAAGGTGATAAACTTACTTCAACAACACAAACTATGCATAGAATTAGGACTGAGCATGATAGTCCCATATTCAGTAAAATATATAGATACCCTAAAATCCACGAAAGAGAAATTGAACGGCAAGTTAATGATTTATTACAACAAGGTATAATACGAAAAAGTGTTTCCCTTATAATGCACCTATTTGGGTAGTCCCAAAGAAAATAGATAATTCAGGTGAACAAAAATGGCGAATGGTAGTCGATTATAGAAAATTAAATGAAAAAACAATCGAATTTAAGCATCCTATACCTAATATCAATGAAATATTAGATAAATTAGGACGAGCTCAATATTTTTCAACCCTTGACCTTGCAAAAGGTTTTCATCAAATAAAAATGAATCCCCTTGATTCTGAAAAAACAGCTTTTTCAACTCCATACGGACATTATGAATGGTTAAGAATGCCATTTGGTCTGAAAAATGCACCAGCCACTTTTCAAAGAATGATGAATGAGGTTTTAGAAGGTTTAATAAATAAAATCTGTGTAGTATATCTTGATGATATATTAATTTTTAGTACTTCATTACAGGAACATATGGTAAATCTTCGATTAGTTTTTTGTAACCAACTACTTTTGCCATCGGTTATGTATGCCGGAAAGATACCCCTTTGGCTACCTCGGCCATGGGTTCTTGAACCTAGAGTTGATTACAAAAAAAATATTTATTTCCGGCCTAAGCGTCAACGGTCTTGTTTGACGAGCGAGAAAATAGCCTCAACCCACCCTTCCTTGGTTGTCTCCCTCGCCAGGACAACCCCTTTTCCAGGATTCTTCAAAATGCCATCTTTTCACTCTCCCTGCATCATCCTTCTCATCCTCTTTTTAATAAAAGAATTTAGTTCACCATGATTTTTTTTTTAATTTATTTCAATAATAATATAAATAAATATAAGTTGATTTTGATTGACTTCATTAGTATCTTTAATACAACAAATTTTATTTAAATTAAATTTACGATGATAAAAAGATAAAAAAATTAAATGCTCTAATGGCAGCTTTGCGGTATTTATTTCAAACTTTTATCAAAAAAATCTTAACCACGTCTTCGATTTATTAACAAAAAGTTGGGATATACAATCCTCTTTTGTCGTATTTAAGAGGTTAACTTAGCACTTTATTCCCCACTCGTTACCACCCTCGCGAACGAAAATTTGTGCGTATATATATTAATATATTGGTATATTTGTATATATACAAATTAAAACTACAAGCAACAAAATAAACTCACCCTTGTCCTTCCGTTCGTAGTGGCCACTGCTGCAGGAGAATAAGGAGGTATCACTTTTCCCTTTTTTTATTGCACGCTTTTCAGTGCCTTTGTTAAATATGCACACGATATATATATATATATAAGTCCAATTTACTCATTCGCGAAATTAAACATACCACCCGGTTCGCGTAGTTAAAAAATTTTTTAAATTGAAAATTTTTGAATTCGACCGACACAGTCACCACTTTGAGGTACAATTTAATAAATCAAAGTATTATGAAAAAAATGATAAAAAAAGAAATAAAAAAAATTTAATTCTAATAAAAAAAAAACGAAATAGAAAGGTTTTAATTTCAAAGGACCGTATCCTTTATGACTTTAACACCACTTTAACAATTAGCGGAGCCTGCCCACGGCTACCGGTTGGCTTCGATCCCGCTTTCCGCAACTGTCTCGGATATGCCGCTAGCTTCTTTTTTGTTTTCTGAATTTTACTGGATTTTTTGGTCCAGGCAGGGAACTGGGAACAATCCTCCTGCCTATGAACTCAATTTCCTCTTGACTTTGAATTCAATTTCCTCTTGACTTTGAATTCCACCTTCTTTTCCTGTTTCTGTGAGTTCTTATTTAATGTTCACTCTTCGCTGATATATTTCCTTTTTTTTGTGACCGCACCAAAAATTTGAATTGGTAAAAGGGTAGGTATCTGCTAGCTTATTTAAAACAAAAAGGCCTTTGTTTTACGGCTGGTCGATTTGAAAAGACCGAGATTTGAATATTCTTTTTCTTTTCAACCGACACTTTACCCATCAACATTTTGCAAATAACATTCAGCCAACCAGCTATAATCAATTCTCTCTGGATACATTGAAGCTATATCATCCCCATTCTCCCAAAAGCAATCTCACTCTTTTAATTCACTGAGATTTCTCTTTTTAATGTCTCAAGTCCCAAGTCCCTATTCTCTGAACCCATCCTTGGTTCAAGTATCGACCTACGTTACCGACTCGCAATATCGTAACCTTGATCTCGTTTAATGCCATTTTGACAAGTCTAAATTAAAACAAAATCATTTTTTTGTTTGTTATCGTCGGTCGTCGTCGTCGCGTCGTTTCCTTTAATAATTATCTCGTCGTCTTTTTTTTGTGTTTAATAAATAAATAAAGTCGAAATGTAACATTTTCAACGTTTAAACAAATATAACCTTAAAGTACAGGTAGATAAATGTGATTTTCTTAAAAGAGAAACAAAGTTCTTAGGGCATACAATTACAGACAAAGGTGTGAGACCCAATATAGATAAAATAGAAGCTATAGAAAAAATACAACTTCTTGTACAGCTAAAGAAATCAAATCATTCTTAGGAATAACAGGATATTACAGGAAATTTATTAAAGACTATGCAAAAATTGCACAAGCCATTACCAAATATTTAAAGAAAGATACAAAAATTGATAAAAACGATATAAATTATATTAAAGCACATCAAGAATTAAAAAATGCGCTTCAAACGGGACCAGTACTTGCATATCCTGATTTTAATGAAAAATTAGTCTTAACGACCGATGCATCCAATTATGCCATTGGAGCAGTGCTAACACAGAAAGGGCATCCAATAACATTTATAAGTAGAACTCTCAATGAACATGAAAGAAAGTACAGTACAACAGAAAAAGAATTACTCGCTATAGTTTGGTCAGTAAAATACTTACGACCGTATTTATATGTTAGACGCTTTGATCTTAAAACAGACCACCAACCATTAAAATGGCTACAAACAAAAAATTTAGGCAGAGATATTTCACCCAGATTACAAAGATGGATTCTCCAATTAGGAGAATACGATATGCAAATCGAATATTTAAAAGGTATGTACATGTAATACTGTAGCAGATTTTTGGAGTAGAGAAATTAAAGACACGCAAGAAATTCACATGTTAGAGCAGGATTCAGTCAGGCCCACAGTACATTCACAACATGAAGAAATGAATGATCATTTTCCAATAAAAGATAGTGCAGTGAATATTTTTAAGCAACAAATTATTTTAAAAGCAGGAAATGGATTGAATAAAAGCCCTAAATATAAAAGAATACATATTGGAATAAATGAATAATATAAAGATAATTTTAATGATTTAATAATACCGTTAATAGAACAAGTTAGTACAGGAATTTATACTGAATTAACCGACAGTGAATATAATATTCTTCAACAAAAATTGATAGAGTTATTTGGAACAAGAATAAAATTTTATAAATGTGAACAATTTGCTAAAGACTTAGAGACAGAAGAAGAAGCCATTAAACAGATAAAATTGTATCATGAAAAAGAAACAGGTCATGCAGGCATTGAAGAAAATTATAACGGACTTAGAACAAGAATCTATTTCAAGAAATTAAAAGAATTAATAAATGACGTAATCAATAGTTGCAATATTTGCAAACAATCTAAGTATGATAGACGACCAATTAAAGACAAATTTCATTTAACAGAAACTCCAAAAGACATTAATGAGATAGTTCATATAGACATTTATTGTAATAATAAAACAAAATACTTAACTTCCATTGACAAATTTAGTAAGCTAACCACAGCTACATACGTTCCAAACGTTTCTCATGAAACCTTAGAAGAAACAATTTTACAACTATTAGCCACAAATGGTAAATCAAAAAGATTCAGTATGGATAATGAATTTAACTTTCCAAGAATTATTAAATTATTAGAAGACCTTGACATAGAAGTACATTTTACTAAACCAAACAGTCATTCAGGGAATTCAGACATTGAAGTCTTTCATAGAACATTAGCTGAAAAAATAAGAGCAATCCTAAACAAAAAAACGAACCCTAGTATACATGAAATTCAAGTAGCTGTTCACAAAGCTAATCTCTTTTATAATACTTCGATACATTCTACTACGAAGCAAAAACCATATGATATACAGAAAGGCAATGTAGATAAAAATAAACTTTATGATCTAATGATCAAAAACAAACAAACAGTGGTTAGAACAAAAGAATTTTATAGTGAAATCTCCAGAAGGTATTATAATTACAACAAACATAGACAGTGAACTAAATTTAATTGAAGAAGAACTAAAAAGCATTAAAGGTCATAAACCCCATATAAGAAAAACAAGAAGTCTTATTAACATAGGAGGGAGAGTCTTAAACTTTTTATTCGGAACTATGGATGATGAGGACAAAATAGAAATAGAAAACAGATTAAAAACACTAACCGTAAATAATCACGAGTTAATAATTAATAATAATAAACAGGTAGATATAAATAATCAACTTCAACAGGAAATAAAAACATTAAAAAATTTAATTGATACAAAAATAAAAAAATATTCCGCTTCTGCAGAGAAATTTAAACAATTAGAAAAAAGAATTATAATTCTAGAGTATACTAGAAGAGTTGACAAATTGAAAGAAATCGTTGAAAAAATACAAAATATCATTTTAGCAAGTAGATTACAGATAATGACAAATACTTTATTAACGGCGGAAGAAATAGAATATTATGATATTGATTTGTTCAAACTAAAAAACATTAAACTCTCTATAAGATAATGATCTTTTAATTTTTATAATTCAAATACCAGATCAAATTTATAGTTTTGATAAATATCTTATAACGTCTATCTCCAACGAGGAAAATATTGAATTTGAAATAGATGATGAAAATATTATAAAAATAAATGATACTTTTTATAAATATCTTGAAAATAAAGAATTAAAACATCTTAAAACCTATACTAATTGTATAAATAAAAATAATTGTCTTAAAAGAAAGAATGAAGAAAAATAATATTGTAAAAGAACTTAAAAATGGAATACTAATTGTTAAAAATAGCAACTCTAAAATACAAAGTTCTTGTGATGAAAGAAAAGTTATTCCAATAAAAAGAAATGTATTAATAAATTTTGAAAACTGTAAAATCAAAATAAACGAAAAAGAATATGTTAACAAACATTCAATTTTAAAACAACCAATAAATATTTATGTGGTATTAATTATAATTTAACAGACATTAACTTAAAAATTGAAGATTATAATATAACAAACATTGAAAATATTAAAGAAATAGTAGAAAAAGTTTCTGACCAATCCTTTATTCACTTTGGTGTAAATATATTTGTAATTGTTATAATTTGTATTATACTTATAATTCTATACAAAAAATTGTTCCAGGAGAAACAAAAATCAAAGGGGGGAGGAGTTATAGAATTGCTTCCCAATCATAACAACCAAACCATACCAAGCGTATTCCATATCGCTTAATAAAAATACCATTAAATATTAAATGCCCACCAAGCATATTTCGTTGAACATAATTTATGTGAATAGACATAAAATATTAAAAGTAATGTAAACAAAGAATATCGAACAAAGAATCTTCCACGGATACAGAATATCCAAACATAAATATAAAATCAAACTAATGTAAACAAAAAATCGTCAACGATCAAAATTCAAACTAATGTAAACAAAAATCGTCAACGATCAAAAACAATAAAATTGAATCATCATAAAATATGATGATAATGCATGTGTACCAATACACACATATTTATAGTCTGTAAGAAGAAATTAAGAATATCAAAATGGTATAAATAAGCAGGGTTTTTCCTGACAGTAAGTTCAGTTCCATCTTGACACTCCTACGTATAGCAGAAGATTTCCCCCCACCAGTGGTAAGGGATCCGATGCTCAAATTAATAAATAAAATACTTGTTTAAAATTTTAATCTAGCGTTTTATTTTAAAATCTTTTTAAAAAAATCCCGGAGGATTTAAAATACAAAATTCGGGAAAGTACCACCCCACTCAGCCATTAAGCAATTGGGGTACTCCCTCAAGATGGGTAGTGAATAATTGGAAGTGCTTCTTGTCAGGGCCATTTGAGATTTTGATATTTCACTGATTGCCTGATTGGAGTGAACAAACATAGATCAATGATTTCTGTTATTTAAGATTAATATAATTAAATAATCATGTACGTACAAAGTACTGTAGGCTGTAGGTAAAGGTAAAAGAGCAAACAAAATACATATCAAAGGAAAAGATGTTTAATAGTTGGAATTTGAAACAAAAATGTTCGGAAGTCTCCTCCCCGGTTGCTCTCCCCTCAATTCGGCCCTGCAAATACATCATCATTGTAGTGAACAGAACTTGCTTCATCAATGTTAAAAACACAGTTCAAGAATTAGGAACGAAAGGCAGGGTATGAAAATAAAAACAAAAATATTCCCTAGTTTTTCTTTTAAGATAAATCAATGATTTTTTTTTTAATTGCATACAAGATTTTTTCGACGGAATTCAAGTCATTCTCCATCGTCATTTCGACAGACATATAAATGCTGCTCTGACCAGGGCCAGAGGAGCCTTCGCTCTGACGAAACAGCTGTTTTACAGCAGTCGGCTTGACCCCAGAGTGAAGGTAATTTGCTACATGGCCCTCATACGGCCGATGATCGTTTATGGTTGTCCTGTGTGGTTCAACGTTGCCCCTTCCCAGATGGAGAAGTTTCGGGTGTTCGAGCGGCAGTGTTTACGACGCTGCACCGGCTTATATCGAACAGCCGAATCTTCTTACGTGCATTACTATTCCAACGAGGTCCTATACAACGGGGCTCGAATCAACAGAATTGACAATTTCGTGATAAAACTCGTTCGAGGTCACATTGCAAGAGCTATGTCTTCGACCAACAATTTAATTTTCGGGGCGTTCTATCCGAACGACGAGTATTTTGAAAGTGCACGCTTGAGCGGCTTCATTCCACCAGAGGCATTCCTCTTTTTAGATAAATGCGGTCTGATACAGGATAGATTGGCAGTTCCGTTAATCTACCACGTCAGACGACGAACCATGGATAGGCGACTCCTGTACAATCGGGACGTCATGGCACAAGGCGGAGAAGAGCTCCTTCGGTTCAGTAGGGCTGTGTCCGAAAGGGACCGAACTGATAGGGTGAAGCAGGAGAACCAGTTTTGGTGGCTTCAATCGGCACTTGATAGTGAGTAGTCGGGATGGGGTTTTAAGCCTTGGCCGGCTTACATACTTGTTTTATAGTTTTAGGGTTTAGTTTTAAGTAGAATAGGCATGGTGGCACAAAAAAAAAACATACAAAAAAATACAAAAAAGGAAAAATACAATAAAATACAAAAAAAAAAATTAAAAAAAACATGGAATAATCAAAAAAAAAAAATTAAAAAAAAAGACAAAATATGAAAAACAAAAAACGTTAGATAGTTAGATTTGCTGCTGTGGTTGTTCTAGTTTTAAGTAGTTTATAGGTAGAATAGGTAGTTTTAGTTAGCTTTAAGTTTTATATTAAGGACCTTATTTTATGTAGTTTTTAAGTAAAATAAAAAAGGATATTGACATTACTTTTTTCTAAATTTTCTAATGAAGACAAAAATAAATAAAATGAATTGAAGTTAAATAGATCTTAGGGCCGAAAGGCATTAGCATTAAGTATTATTGTTTAACTTAGAGTGTCCGTATGGGACCAGTAAGTTAGTTGTAAGTTATGGATAATTAGGCTAGTTTTATGAATTTTTGTCTAGCTTTAAGATAGTCTTAAGAATGAATTAATAAAAATGAAAACAAAAAAAAAAAACAAAAAAAGTGCGTTGGACTGTCATGCCAGAGGTCTTGGGTTCGATCCCTGCCTATGCCATCTAAAGTTTTTTCACGGGTACTGCCTCTTGCGAGGAATTGACAAATTCTCCAAGAGTAATTCTTGTCATGAAAAGTGCTTTCTCAAATTGGCCGTTCGGATTCGGCTTAAAACTGTAGGTCCCCTCCATTCCTGACAACAGTACTCGCACACAGGAATGGTTGAGAGTTGTAAGTCACTAGGCCCTAGTTCTCAACGGACTGTTGCGCCACCCGATTTATTTTTATTTTTTAAGTTTATAACTTTATTCAGGGAGAGTACGATAACTTGGGCGCCAAGATTTGATAACGGAATTTTGTAGAGGGGTCAAAAACAAGCACTTTTTACTATGAGAAGGGGGGGGATCTATCTCCCCCCGTTTAGTAGGTAGGGATACAATAAATTAATTTGAAAAATAAAAATACTAAAAAACAATGGCAACATTTACAAGAAAGTACTATACTGCATTTGAAAGCCAGAAGTTTGTTCTATAATCCGGCATTTAAATTAAATTATTCATGTCAATGGTTTTTGAGAAATTTGCATTCAAAGTACAAATGTTAATAAAAAAAAGTTTAATTTAGTTTAAAATGGAATCAGCGTCACCATCAAAAATCATAAAAAAGTAGTTGTTACCAAGCCCAGAATGAATTAAAAATTCAAACTAACCGATACCGAGTATTCTTAAAATATGCAACGAAAAGAAGGCAAACCTTACTATCTGAAAATAATCGTTGTAGATACGGAAATATTGGTGGTCAAGAATTAGGAACGAAAGGCAGGGTATGAAAATAAAAACAAAAATATTCCCTAGTTTTTCTTTTAAGATAAATCAATGATTTTTTTTAATGGCATACAAGATTTTTTCGACGGAATTCAAGTCATTCTCCATCGTCATTCTGCACAAACGGATAAGTTTGACAGGGATGCCAAAACTAGACGCTGCTCTATCAGGGTCGGGAAAGATCTCACCGATGCATTTGATATCAAAAAAGGTTTAAGACAAGACGATGCACTGTCATGCGACTTATTCAACACCGTTCTGGAAAGAATTGTGCAAAATTCAACCGTCAACACTAGAGGCACAATCTTCCAAAGGTCCATCCAATTACTCGGATACGCCGATGATATTGACATAATTGGAAGAACAAAGCGTGATGTCAGTGGAGCGTTTTGGAGCATTGCGACGGAAGCGAAGAAGATGGGTTTAGTGGTCAATGAGAGCAGAACCAAGTATATGCTGTCATCAAAAAAGCACATTGAACAACGACGTCTTGGACAAAACGTCACCATGGACAGCTATAACTTTGAGGTACTTAAGGACTTTGTCTACCTAGGCTCCGCTATTAACACAGACAACGACACCAGCGCTGAAATCAAACGAAGAATAACTCTTGCAAATCGCTGCTTCTTTGGACTTAGAAGGCAATGGAGTAGTAAAGTCCTCTCTCGAGCATCTAAAATCACCATCTATAAGACACTCATCATCCCGGTTCTCATTTATGGCGCTGAGGCCTGAACCCTGTCAAAGAAAGATGAGAGCGTCTTAGGATGCTTCGAGAAAAGTTCTTTTGGGTGATTTTTGGTCCCGTATGCATAGAAGGAGAATGGAGGAGAAGCTATATAGACGAACTGTACGGGCTGTACAGCGACACTGACCTAGTTAACAGAATTAAAGTCCAACGACTTAGATGGCTAGGTCATGTAGAGCGAATGGACATCAACGCTCCAGCCCGGAAGGTCTTCGATTCCAACCCCGAGGGACGGCCGGCGAAGCAAAGGAAGACCGCGACTCAGGTGGCACACGCAGGTGGGTGAAGACCTCAACCAACCTGGCGTGCGAAACTGGAGACAGCTAGCTAGGGACCGAGCTGGCTGGAGACGCATGTTGGTTGAGGCCCAGGTCCGCCCCGGACTGTAGCGCCACCTTAAGTAAAAGTCAGTAGTAATTTTCAATATAAATTTCCTTTTCATTTATTTTTAATATAATATAACAAATATTAATAATGTTTTTCTTACTCTAGAAATATAAATTTACTGCTTCTGTTTTTATACAGCTTGTTGTTCTTTATTTTTATGTTTCACCCTTTCTCTGCTCTTGGTTATTGTCTTTTTTTCAGTTTTTATTTTTCACTTCTTTCTTTTACTTCTGCGCCAATTAATATTTCTTCTTTGTAATTTATTTCGTTTGTAACCTCCTATTTTGCCTTGGTTCGGTTGGCTGGAACTATTCCCTTAGGCTAGCTCGGCCGTGGGATCTTGAACCTTTAAGGAGTTTACAAAAAAAATCCAGCCAGCGTCAAGATGTTGCACGACGCGCGAGTAAATTTCCTCTACCCTCCCTACCTCGGTTGCTACTCTCGCCAGAGCAACCCCTTTTCCAGGCTTCTTCTTACCTTTCTGTCATCCCATGTCCTCTCCTTAGTTCCTCACCCTCATCCTAAATATTAAGAAATTAGTTCCGGCACATTGTGCTAGTAACTCTTATAAAGTTCATTGAATTATACAAAGATGGTTCATCTTCATGACATAAAATTGATTTTATTGGTTAAATATTATATGACTTTTAACTTAATAATATTAATAATGCACTAGGCAAACTAAAATGATATTTCAATCTGATGTATTTTGTTCTAGTATTTAATTTCAAAATCTTAATTAAATTATTAATGCTTTAAAAAAAAAATGAAAGTATAACAAAGTATGCAAGCAAACTATTTAATGAGTAATTCAATTTAGTTGGCAATCATGCGAATAAAACAAAGAAAATCTATCTCAACACAATACGTATTCAATTAACCTTTTTTCTTTTTAGCTTTCGCACAAGTAGAAGGAAATTCTATTCCTTATCTTGTGATAACGTTTTCACTTGGTTCTTAATCGCGACAGTTCGAGTTCACCAAAATAAATTTCAAATAAAATATAGTGTATATGTATATATATGTAAATTATACTCAAACAAACTTACCCCTATTTGTAGAAGTGGCCACTGCTGCTAATAGTCTCGTTTGGAGTCAGCTTTACTTTTTTCGTAATTATGTTTTCTTTCGCCTTCACTTGAAATTTAGTTTGATTCTCGTACTTGTTGATTTAGCGTATTATTACAAATTCAATTAGATTATGCACTTTATGAGGTATGCTGTTGAGCTTGAATTTCTTTCTTTGTTCGCTCTAGGCCAAGCTTATTTCAAACAAAGGTAATTAAAAGCATACAAAAACTATTTGATAATTATTTAAAATTGAAGTTAAAAAAAATTAAAAGTTAAAAAAAATATGAAGTCTTCGATGGGATTCGAACCAGGAACCCTTAGTTTCGGAGGTACGTGATACGTCGCCTAGACGATCACGAACACGGAGGATATTGATATTAGTTTTTTTTGAAATTTTCTAATGAATAAAAAAATAAATAAAATGGATTTGAAGTTAAATAGATCTTAGGGCCGAAAGGCATTAGCATTAAGTATTATTGTTTAACTTAGAGTGTCCGTATGGGACCAGTAAGTTAGTTGTAAGTTATGGTTAATTAGGCTAGTTTTATGAATTTTTGTCTAGCTTTAAGATAGTCTTAAGAATGAATTAATAAAAATGAATTTAAAAAAAAAAAAAAAAACGACCACGGAGCCTCTATAATTTAGGGCGAAAGTTGAGCACTTGGAATTTCCTAATGTGTCGAAGTATATTTTCAGGCGACTTGGATATTTCCCAATTTGCTGAGCACCTGTGCCTCTTCGGTCGGAAATGTGGGATTTTTCCTCGAAATTCCTGGATTTATCCTGATATTCCCTTATTTCCTCGTTCACTTCGCTCCCCTTTTGGGTATGTATATATTTAAGGAATTCACTTTCGATATAAAAAATTTTTGCAATGGCTAAATTCACTTCAAACGATTTTCAAATTTCGGTTTTCGCTAACCGTCTTAAAAATACCGGTGTTGAATGCCCTTGTGGTATCTTTGAAGGTTTTCTTTGAAAAGAAAGACTTTCACTTTCAAACCTCTTACCCAACCTATCCATTTAGTGCATTCATACCGGAGAAGATTCAGCAAACTCTTTCCTACCGTTCGATCGTGAGATATCGGATTCGAGTCTTATGCTCTCGCCAGATCGAAAATCTCCCTCTCTATTTGTCCCGCTCCCCGACTCTATTTTGCGAACAAACCCCCGAGGAATATCCCTAAAAAGGCTTTTCTCTGTTCTAAAATCTAAATTTCCCATCATTCTCCAATTTCCCTCCTATCATTCTGACAGATCAGTTCGTCGAGAATTTTCAAAACAAACCTAATGTCGTCGTCGTCGTTGTTATTGATATTCATTTTTATTCGTGCCGCAATTCTTTTAAACAAGAAAACTCAAAAAGTGTAATTCGGTTACAGGGCTTTGCTTTTTTCTGATAAAAACGTTGTCAGAAATATGCAAACGAACCCACGTATACGATTCCGGCAATAGGGAAATCGTGCGGGCGGTAGACCATAATACACCACAAATCTTGGTGTTTAGTTCGGAGAGTAATTGAATGCAAATTGTTGCCGTGTTTTAAAATGCAATTCTTGTGAAGTTCGTTCGTCAAAATACAATTCAGTGTTATTTCAAGTGATTGAGTTATTTGTGTTAATTTATGAAAAGTTATAAAAAAAATAAGGTCTATTGAAATTTTCAATGAAAACGGTGAACACAAAAAAAAGCAAAACGGGATCGTTGATGTGCGAAAGGGAAAGTCATATAAGCCTCGACTTGGCTCATTTAATTATTTGTAAATAAGACAACGGCACATCCTTTTGGCTTTTCTTAAATCTATCGGTATTCGGAAATCGAAAAAAAGGAGGTCGTCAACCCCAAACGTCAACAACACAAAAAAAACATACAAAATATTGCAATTTGCCGTCGGGATTTTTCACTTACATTAATTAGGTATCGTCGGGAAGGTATTTCGTTTTAAATCGTTTAATAGAAATAGGTGAATCGCATTTAAAAGTGTGAATAAATAAAATAAATAGGACGAGTGTCATTTTGTGGAAATAAATACGTGGAAGTCAATTATTCTAGTGTCAAGTGTATCACATTTAATATATTCAGAGGTAATTCTCTTCGTCTTCAATGTTGTTATGATGGTCAGTTTTTCGTGAAGTTTTTAATAAATAAAAAGTGTCCTAATTTGTCCTATGGTGCGAATATCGTTAATATTATGTGTCGGTCCGGTATATTGTTCGTCAGGAAATATAAATAGGCAACCGAATCTTAGATATTGTCATTTACAATCAACGTGGGACGCGAACCCACTTATGCTAGACGGGCACTTGATTTAAAAATCGTCAGATAAGTACATTTATAATTTTTCAAAACAAAATTCGATGCTTTGTGAGATGTTATAATTTCTTTCTAGCTTTTATTGCCGTATGTCCTTAGCATGGAAAACGCCAAGGGGTTTACCGGACCGTGATTCCAATTCGTACATACAATTTCCTACCACTCTTTTAATGCGGGATTTAAGAAATTTTGGAAGCAATTTGGCGTTAATTCCCTGTACGAAATTGCTTTGAGCGAAGTTACGGTGGAACACTTCTTGTCCTTCCTGGTAAGTTACGTTTCTTGTACGTTTATTATATGTATCTCTTGACTTAACGTATGCCCTGTCCAAATTCTCCGACAACTTCTGTCGTGCCAAGGTAAATTTCAGTGCGCGGGGTGTGACCACCATTTCAGGATCGGGTAAAGCGTTAATTTTTCTAAGCAGTGCATATGTTGACCCATGAGTGACCATGTTCTGACCGAACATAGCGAAGTAGGGCTGACATTTTAGAGAGTCGTGTATATCGGAACGCAACGCACAGGCTATACTGGACAGATGGATGTCCCAGTCGTTCTGTTGCTCCGAAATCAAAATTCTTAGCTTGCTAAGTAGACTTCGATTTACCCTCTCCGAAATGTTGGCCTGCGGTGCATGCACCGCTGTACGCACATGCTTAACCCCGTACTCGTCCAGAAATTCCCTGAAATCCTTGGACACAAACTGACGGCCGTTGTCGGAATGAATTTGTTCAGGGGTCCCGAAAGCGTGAAAAATTTCAGATTCAAGGTATTGAATCACCCGTTTCGAAGTGGCTTTCGGTAAAGCCTTAAAAAACATAAATTTGGTGAAATGATCCACCACGATGAATACGTACACATTACCGCTTTTGGTACGCGGATAGGGACCTAAAAAATCTATGTATATTCGTTGCATTGGTCTCTCGGTTTTTGTTTGACTCACTATTGGTGGACGAAGAGTCTCATTTGGAGCTTTTACCATCTTACAAACCTCACAGTTCTTGACGTAAACTCTTACTTCTTTTGCCATTTTCGGCCAGTAATATTTGGCTGCTATGCGGGAATAGGTTTTGTCAAAACCACTGTGACAACTAAGTTTACTGTTATGACTCAATTCAATACACTTCAATGTCAGACTGTCTGGTAGCCACAGTCGCCAAAGTGAGTCTTCTTCGTCTACATTCCCTTCTCTAAATCGAACTCTTCGATAGACGTATTTCCCAGAAACTATGACATCTGGTAGATTTGACTGGTTTCGGACAATGTTCTCTTTCAAGTGGGTGTATGAATCGGAATCGAAATCGGTTGAATCCAAATCGATCTCACCCCATGTGGACACCGAAGAATCCCTCCGAATTCCACCGTCACCAGCGTTGCCACTCGCTGCAATTTCGTCCATGTTTATCCGAGAAAGGCAATCGGGAACTACGTTAAGCGACCCCTTACGATGCTGGATGGAGAAATTATAACCTTGGAGTTCTAAACTCCATCTGGCTAGTCTGCCTGACAACTCTTTCATTGACATGAGCCATTTAAGGCTCGAATGATCAGTTATAATCGTAAAGGGTAGTCCGTCAACGTAGGCTCGGAATTTTCGGACGCTCAACACCGCTGCAAGGCATTCTTGCTCGGTGACGGTGTAATTTTTCTGGGACTTATTAAGTTTTTTGGACATGAAGGCAATGGGTTTTTCGTTACCATCCTCATCCACTTGAAAGAGGACACCCCCTACTCCCTCAGACGACGCGTCACATTGAATCGTGAATGGTTTGGAGAAATTTGGTTCGGATAATACAGGAGCCGACGAAAGGGCAGTTTTGAGCTGCTCGAAAGCTTCCATTGCTTCAGGCGTTAATTCAAATTTGGATTTCTTCTGAAGACAATTGGTCAAAGGGGCAGCTAGATCGGCATAGTTCCGGATGAACCTCCTATACCAACCCGTTAGACCCAAGAATCTCCTTATCTGTCTAACCGTTGTTGGAACAGGGAAATTGACCATATCCTCTATCTTATCCGGGTTGGTTTTCAAATTTCCTTGACCTACAATAAATCCAAGAAATTTAATTTCCTTCATACAGAATTTACTCTTTTCCATATTAATGGTCAGGTTAGCGCGACGAAGGCAACTTGCCACTTCTTTAAGGATGAGTATATGCTCCTCAAAGGTAGAAGTACATATCAGTAAGTCGTCTAAATACACAAACACATTATCACGGAGATGACTCGGAATGACTTTATCCATTACTCGACAAAGAGTTTGACCAGCGTTACTTAGGCCAAATGGCATTACCTTGAATTGGTAGAGAGGTCTACCAGGAACTGCGAAGGCAGTTTTCTCCCTCGAACTCTCATGTAATGGAATTTGCCAGTAAGCGTCTTTCAAATCGATCCCCGTGATAAAATGCGTGTCCTTTATACGACTTAGCAAACCTTCGACGTGAGGCAGCGGATACGCATCCTTAATAGTGACTTCGTTAACCTTTCGGAAATCAAGGCAAAGGCGAACTTTTCCAGGTTTTCTGACGAGAACGACAGGACAGCTCCAAGGAGAGTTGCTGACTTCAATCACCCCTAGTTCCAACATCCTGTCTAGCTCCTTATAAACTTCCCTTTGCCGAACAGGGGACAGAGGGTAGTGTCGGGATTTGATTGGGCTAGCGTTTCCCGTGTCCACAATGTGGCACCCGAGATCAGTTTTTCCTAACCCTAACACCACAAAATTTGGAAATTGCCTTTTTACATTTTCCAATTGAAAGGATTCTTCTGCTGTAAGTTTAATCAATTCTGCTTCGCTTTTAAAATTTTCTTCCTTATCATCCGCTTTTAAATCTACAGCTAACTCGCTGACTTGAGGCAACAAATTGAAACTACGCCAAAAATTCATCCCGAGATATAGTCTTTGTGTCAGATTTGGTATAAGATAAAATATTAGATTATTACTTAAGCCGTTATACTTTGTCTCTATTTGACAATACCCTTCAATATTATGAGACTTACCGTCTGCTGTCCGTACAACATTATTATATGTTAAAACTTTTACTCCGAGTTTTCGGACCAACTCCCAACAACCCTTTCCTAATACTGAGATAGAAGCCCCGCTGTCGAGGAGTCCAAAAACCGACTCGTCATTCATTAGAACCTCAGCGTATAGGCGGCCATCTGTCTCAGAGGATATGATGGTTTCGATTATTTCCTTCCGGAACTTTTTTCGCTTTTGAAAGCGATGACGACATTTTTGGATGTGCGAATTGATTGGTTTGTTGTTGGTTGCGAAAATTTTAGCCCTAACCTTTTCATAATTTAATTTTCGCTCGTGAAGAGACTTTAGCTGGTGTGATTCATATGGATGAAAACGATTCACATTGACATTGGGTTTTTCATTTTTCAAAATCTTAATCCGAATTGCATCTTCGTCAGTTTCATTAAGGTCACTTGTAACATGAGGGGTGTTTAATTTTGCGAGTGGTTCGGAGGGTTCCTTGAGGAACGAATCTCTCCACTCTTCGCTTCGTCCCTCGAAAAGTTTCCCGTTTGGTGTTTCCCACATTGAATTGTGTTAACACCCTTTGCTCCACATAGGAAACAAAATAAATTTCTGGTGGACGCTGGACAAAAATGATAGGCGTGGCCTTTTTGATCACAGTTCCAACAGATGTAATTGGCTGTTGAAACCAGCTTTCTTGACGAATACACTGCCGCGACTTCATGTATCTCCGATCCTTCATCGAGAGAATCGTTTTCTACCGCAATCTCATTTACGGATCGATGACCGACTGTTCGCTTATTTAAAAATCTTTCAGCCTCACGAGCCTTCTGCCGAAGCTGTTCAAGATTTTTGATTTCAGCTGACAGAAGAATCTCTCCCAATTTTTCTTTGGCGTTGCCCCTAATAATTTCGACAAGCTTTTTGTCATCGAAAGAGTCCTTCAGACGATCGTTTAAACCACACACGGAGGAGTAAAAATCATCGAAGGATTCCTTCGCACCCTGCTTTCGACACATTAATTTCATGTATATGTCTATTTCAGACTCCAACCTACCAAACTCTTTCTTCATAGCTACTTTTATAGCTGCAAGATCCGCGTTAGGATTCTTTTTGACGAAACGCCAAAACCACTTATTAGGCTTACCTTCCAGCAAAATGTGGAAGTTGGCGGCAATCTGTTCATCACTATACGCTGATGACGATTGCATCCTGCCTAATTTTAGTAAAAAATCGGAAATATTCTCGGAACCATCGTATTTGATATTCCATCGATCTAACCTACAAGGCCCTGAGGCAACAAACGTCGTAGACCCGTTTGAGTTCCTTGGTTGAGGAAACTGGTTCATTTCCGATCTTTGAGATTGTAATGGGGAATGGTTGCTTGCTTGTTGTGGCTGTATGCGCAAACTTTCAAGCCGTTGCGACACATCCTCCATGAACGCATTCATTTGTTGAAAAATTCGAGTTTGGTATCGAGTTCTTTCCATCCTAGAGAGATCATTTGGATCACCATTATTTTCACCCTGATTTTCCCACCTCTCAGCGTTTATTTCTAGGCCTTCTGGAAGCACAACGGCATTATGGTCACGATCTTGACCTGCCTCTTGATCAGCCATGTTAGAGGTAGAATTGGAGATGACGGAGTTTAACTCTTCAGAAAAGCTAAATGATGCGTCTAAATTAAACCTGTCAATGGTAGTATGAAACCTTCGGTAGAACTCTTCGAAATCAGCTTCGTTCAGAGGGTTAAAATTATATATATTGTCTTCTGCACTTGATAGGTTATGCCCACTACTCATAATTAACCACGCGAGTCGCGTTCTCAATTGGGTCTTTGCAACTCTTAATCTTGGTAAGAAAAATATATGAATGCCACGAAACAATGTTTATTTTTGAAATACTTTTTCAAAAAAAAATATACTACACAAACTTTAAGAAAATTCGAAGTGAGGATTATCAGAATCCAGGTAAATCCAAACAAAGGTGAGTGAATCGTAAGTATCCCAAAAGAATTTAAGTAAAATTCAATTTCAAAATTCTTTAAGGATAATGTATTTAAATTCAAACAAACAAATATAAAAAATGATATGCAATTCTTATTACTAAAACAGGAAAAATAAAAATTTTAATTAGAAAATGTGTTTAAAAAAAGTAAAAAAAATCTAAAATCCACGATTTCTTAAATACTTTCTGAAAGTGAGGATAAAAAAAATATAAAAAAACTTTTATCTTAATCCAGAAATTTCTCTTCCAGTACCACTTAATCGAATCAAAAAAAATTCAAATTATCGGACCCGTGATGCAATTCAGGATCAGAGGTGTCCACTTTGGAAACAAAATTTCAAATTTTTGTTCAAGACCAAAGTGTATGTAAGTTGAAATTTATTGAAAAATATATATTGAAATTTAAAAATGTGATAATGACAAAATTAATTTGTTTTCTTTTAAAATGTATTTTTAGCTTAGGATGAGGATGAGCTTTCAGGAGAACAATGAATGACAGACGGAACGAAGAAGCCGTTGTTCTAAGAGCCGACGAGCAAAAAAAAGCATACTATTGTTGGAAAGGACTTCTGAAAAAAAATATATTCTCCTCGGGTTTCAGGACTTCGGAAGACGAACCCTTCATCTTTGAAGGCATCTGAAACCTTCGGAGAATTTAATAGGGCTTGCTGAAAGGACCTCCGAAGACGCCTTCCTTAAGATCGACGGGTCTCTTTCAGCATTATATTTTGTGTTCGGTTGGTTCGGACAATCGGGAATCCTTATCGAGGATGCCCGAAAACTCGAACCAATCTTGCACGAAATTGTCTAAATGTAGTTGTTTGAATGCGTTTCCTTGTGGCAACGCGATACCAGTTTAAAACAACATAGTTATCGGGACTCACAACAAAAACTGCAAGCGAAGCTGAATTTGAAATTAAAATTGATTTTAAAATGCAATAAAAAAATATAAAAAAAAATGAAAATTTGAAGTTATAATGCAATGACTTTGAAATTTAAATGAAAGTTAAAAGTAAACTATTGAACTATTAAACTAAAATGAATTGGCTCAGAAAAATAATCAGCCACTCTATCTAAAAGATAGAGGGCTCCACGTTATGGGCGCCATTTGTAACCTCCTATTTTGCCTTGGTTCGGTTGGCTGGAACTATTCCCTTAGGCTAGCTCGGCCGTGGGATCTTGAACCTTTAAGGAGTTTACAAAAAAAATCCAGCCAGCGTCAAGATGTTGCACGACGCGCGAGTAAATTTCCTCTACCCTCCCTACCTCGGTTGCTACTCTCGCCAGAGCAACCCCTTTTCCAGGCTTCTTCTTACCTTTCTGTCATCCCATGTCCTCTCCTTAGTTCCTCACCCTCATCCTAAATATTAAGAAATTAGTTCCGGCACATTGTGCTAGTAACTCTTATAAAGTTCATTGAATTATACAAAGATGGTTCATCTTCATGACATAAAATTGATTTTATAGGTTAAATATTATATGACTTTTAACTTAATAATATTAATAATGCACTAGGCAAACTAAAATGATATTTCAATCTGATGTATTTTGTTCTAGTATTTAATTTCAAAATCTTAATTAAATTATTAATGCTTTAAAAAAAAATGAAAGTATAACAAAGTATGCAAGCAAACTATTTAATGAGTAATTCAATTTAGTTGGCAATCATGCGAATAAAACAAAGAAAATCTATCTCAACACAATACGTATTCAATTAACCTTTTTTCTTTTTAGCTTTCGCACAAGTAGAAGGAAATTCTATTCCTTATCTTGTGATAACGTTTTCACTTGGTTCTTAATCGCGACAGTTCGAGTTCACCAAAATAAATTTCAAATAAAATATAGTGTATATGTATATATATGTAAATTATACTCAAACAAACTTACCCCTATTTGTAGAAGTGGCCACTGCTGCTAATAGTCTCGTTTGGAGTCAGCTTTACTTTTTTCGTAATTATGTTTTCTTTCGCCTTCACTTGAAATTTAGTTTGATTCTCGTACTTGTTGATTTAGCGTATTATTACAAATTCAATTAGATTATGCACTTTATGAGGTATGCTGTTGAGCTTGAATTTCTTTCTTTGTTCGCTCTAGGCCAAGCTTATTTCAAACAAAGGTAATTAAAAGCATACAAAAACTATTTGATAATTATTTAAGTTAAGTTAAAAAAAATTAAAAGTTAAAAAAAATATGAAGTCTTCGATGGGATTCGAACCAGGAACCCTTAGTTTCGGAGGTACGTGATACGTCGCCTATTTTTTTTTTTTTTTTTTTTTTTTTTTTTAATTCATTTTTATTAATTCATTCTTAAGACTATCTTAAAGCTAGACAAAAATTCATAAAACTAGCCTAATTAACCATAACTTACAACTAACTTACTGGTCCCATACGGACACTCTAAGTTAAACAATAATACTTAATGCTAATGCCTTTCGGCCCTAAGATCTATTTAACTTCAAATCCATTTTATTTATTTTTTTATTCATTAGAAAATTTCAAAAAAAAACTAATATCAATATCCTTTTTTTATTTTTACTTAAAAACTACTTAAAATAAGGTCCTTAATATAAAACTTAAAGCTAACTAAAACTACCTAATCTACCTATAAACTACTTAAAACTAGAACAACCACAGCAGCAAATCTAACTATCTAACGTTCTTTGTTTTTCATATTTTGTTATCTTTTTTTTTTTTTATTTTTGTATTTATTATTTTTTTTTGTATTTTTTTGTATTTTTTTGATTTTTTCTTGTATTTTTTGTGTATATTTTTTTTTCTATTTTGTGTTTTGTATTTTTTTTTTTTTGTGCCACCATGCCTATTCTACTTAAAACTAAACCCTAAAACTATAAAACAAGTATGTAAGCCGGCCAAGGCTTAATACCCCATCCCGACTACCCACTATCAAGTGCCGATTGAAGCCACCAAAACTGGTTCTCCTGCTTCACCCTATCAGTTCGGTCCCGTTCGGACACAGCCCTACTGAACCGAAGGAGCTCTGCTCCGCCTTGTGCCATGACGTCCCGATTGTACAGGAGTCGCCTATCCACGGTTCGTCGTCTGACGTGGTAGATTAGCGGAACTGCCAATCTATCCTGTATCAGACCGCATCTGTCTAAAAAGAGGAATGCCTCTGGTGGAATAAAGCCGCTCAAGCGTGCACTCTCAAAATACTCGTCGTTCGGATAGAACGCCCCGAAAATTAAATTGTTGGTCGAAGACATAGCTCTTGCAATGTGACCTCGGACGAGTTTTATCACGAAATTGTCAATTCTGTTGATTCGAGCCCCGTTGTATAGGACCTCGTTGGAATACTAATTCACGTAAGAAGATTCGGCTGTTCTGTACAAGCCGGTACAGCGTCGTAAACACTGCCGCTCGAACACCCGAAACTTCTCCATCTGGGAAGGGGCAACGTTGAACCACACAGGACAACCATAAACGATCATCGGCCGTATGAGGGCCATGTAGCAAATTACCTTCACTCTGGGGTCAAGCCGACTGCTAAAAAACAGCCGTTTCGTCAGAGCGAAGGCTCCTCTGGCCCTGGTCAGAGCAGCATTTATATGTCTGTCGAAATATAAATACTGATCTAACCAGATACCGAGGTACTTCACTACACTTTTGCTCGCTAATGGCTGCCCATGAAGATCAACGATAACCATCTTGCGCCAATTCTTGCACGTATCCCTCGTGGCCCTAGCCAACGGAGTCCGGAACAGAATTGTCTCCGACTTTTGGACATTTATTTTCAGTTTCCAGTCGTCGCAATATCGCTGAATCTTGTCGAAATCACGCTGCAAGAGAATTCTAATAACCTCAACCTTTTGGGCCGTTCTGTACGCAATTAGATCCTCGGCGTACGCAATTGCCTTTGTAAGACTACCTATCAGATCGCTGGTGTAAATGCTGAAGAGAATCGGCGAATTCACCGCTCCCTGTTGAAGACCATTTTTAATTAAGAATGTTTTGGTAGAAGTTACATTGACACTTTTGACAACAAACTTTCTACCGTTAAGCATATCATAAAGTATATACAACAATGGCTTGCTCATGCCAAGCCTGCTCAGTTTTAGGTAAAGACCCTCTAACCATACGGTGTCAAAGGCCTTTTCCAAATCAACCAGAACAGCACCTGTGCATTGTTGTTTTGTTTTATTCCATTGGATATCAGAAACGAGTTTAGACGCAGCATGAATTGTGTCATGACCCGCCTTGAACCCGAACTGTTTATCCGGAATTATTTTGTTGTCCGCAGCCCACTTAGTCAGAGCCCTATTGATGATTTTTTCGAAAACTTTGCTGATGCTCGGAAGAAGACTTATCGACCGAAGATTTGACGGGTTGGAGTTGTCCTTACCCTTTTTCGGAAGAGGATGAACCACAGCGGTCTTCCAATGCACTGGATAATATGCATTATTCAGTGCATTATTGAAGAGTGTGGTGTAAATGTCAATTGCCTCCATCGGTAAATGTCTTAGTACAACGTTGGATATACCATCGACACCTGCTGACTTTTTATTTTTTATTGAGTTGAAGATGAGCTGAAGCTCAACCTTCGTTACTAACAAGGGACTTGGTCCCGTTTGCTCGGCGATTATGGCATTTGCCAAGGAATCGTCATTGAACCGCACGAAACCGCGGTTCTCAGATCGCCATTGTGTTATATCATTTCGAAGGTAAAAATGATTAAGTAGGGCTCTGTTTTCCAGGTCGTGGTTGGGGCGAATGCTAACATTCACCTTGTACACTTGCTGGAAAGCAGCTCCCACCGCCTCCACTTTTTCCTTCGGATCATCAATTATAAAAAAGTCATCGTCAAAGATGGCTTCTTCTGGATCTATTTGCGCTGTCCTGAGTACGTCTGTGTTCTCGTAAGTTCTTTGAAGTTTCAGACACGGAAGGTCATTCTCGTTCTTTTTCCTGAATATCTTGTTGATTTTAGGGAACATACTAGGGTCACTGGACTTAACTGACCGGATCTTGCGGTCCCAGTACTTGTTAATTGATAACATGTAGCTCTCCTTAATCAACAGATTGATATTTTTTATTGACGACTTCAGTGTCCGAACCTCCAAGTCGTGTGGATCTGTAAGTCGTCTGTATAAGTTTTTGAGTCTTGTCAGTAAGCCACTCTTGTGCCTACGTAGTGCGTCAATAGTCGCGTTTCTGTAAGCGTGCATTTGGTCCCGTTCTTTGTACTTTGGTATTGTCCGTTCCATCGTTCGATTTATTGTTTCGTTCATCTGTTGTTAATGTTGGTCAATTTCTGTATTTGTCAGGTTTCTGTTGTTTGGTGGGGCTGTGTCACTCGAACGAAGTTCTCTCGCTAAGGCGTTGGTGAAACGAGGCCGGCGCATCTTACTGTAATTGTAAGAGTGCGTTGCAACGTATTCCTCCAACTCCACGCGTTCGTTCGGAATCTGCATTATGGCAGCCAGTCCGCAGTGTACACTGTCGTACTCGACTGTCTGTAAGCAGTTTCGAGGGTGATCACCACTTTGTCTGGTGTCGTACAGCAAAAGATCCAGAAAGGAACCGCTTCTTGGATACGATGGTTTTTCAGTAGCCAGCAGGTCGACGCCATATTCAACGCTGTAAAGATTCATCAAATTAAAAAGTTGGTTACATCTGGGATTACTATGTTGATTTCCGCAATCTTAATGTTTTGCGTTCAAATCACCGGCCATGAAGAAATAGTCTTCTTCGAAGCTCAGTTTCAGTTCCCTAAAAAGAATCTCGAGTTCTGAAGCAAAGTAAGTAACCTGCGGAGCTCCAGCCGCATAAGCCGCAATCATATACATCCGCTTCCCTTGAGTAAGAGAGATGCATACAACGCAAACTTCTAGCGTCTTGAGCTTTCGCAATTCATTGTTGTATATAACTTTATAATTAATGCCTTTTCGTATAAAGAGAGCGACACCACCCCCTTGAGTGGAGTCGGGCCGGTCTCTTCTTACGATATTGTAATTTTTATGAGTCAATTTGTGTTTGTGGTTTAGCTTAGTTTCGCTAGCCATAAACACATCGGGACTGTAGTCTTTCAACAATTGGAACATATTGGCTCTTCGTTCAATCCTAATCAGTGAATTTACATTCACAGCTAGGACTTTTAGGCGCGTCTCCGGCAGCGCGCCCATTATGGTCTAAATTGCGCCAGGCCAGGCAACAAAGAGTAGAGATGATCTACCCTTTTGCCTTGCTCCTTTATCTGACTTTGCAGTCCTGTTAGTTGACCTTGAATGCTCAACAACAAGGCTACAATGTCAGGCTGTACCTCTGGTGCCTTAGGCACAGGGGCCTTTGGGGCAACCGTTGGTGGAGCCTGTCTCGTATTCCCATTCCCTGACACCATTTGGGCGTAGGAAAATTTGGGATCCACGAATTTTTGTATTGGAGCCTGTCGAACTGTTCGACTTCTTTCGGCTTTTTGACTGGCCTGTTTCTGTTTCATTACTTGGACCTTAGGGCAACCCCTATAGCTAGCCGGGTGCCCTTGGTTTCCACAAAGGACACACTTGAGCTGGGTTAAATCCTCAACCCGCTCATTCCCCAGCTTGCATTCTCCTTCATTGTGGGTTTCTGAGCACCTGACGCAGCGCAACTGCATATTGCAGTTGGCTCCGGCATGGCCGAACCTCTGGCACTTCGTACATTGTAAAATGTCGTCGTGCCTTTTTAATGTCTCCCAGTGTATGGCTTGGTAGTCGAGGCATTTGATTTCCCTCAGACTTTCAAAGCTACTTTGGGGCGATAATGTTACGAGGAACATTGGCAGCCTGTAACCCCCTCGCCTGGACTTCACCGTAGTGAAAGGCTTGACCCCGATGAAATCGAGATCGTCGTTGGCTTTTTGGCGGAGCTCAGCTAAGAGCGCCTCCGGTTCCGTGCAGGAACTTATGCCCTTTAGTAGGACCGTCTTAAATTTTTCGCTTTTCGGCGTGAAGCTGAAGAACTCAGCGGTGGCCTGCTTAAGCACTTCTTTCAGTAGCTTGTATTCGGCCAGTGAGAAGCACTGTACCGAATACCGCTTTTCTTTTTCATTCAGAATATTTATAACAAAATTGCTCTTAGTGGCCGACTTACATACCTGTTTTAAGTCCTGCAGGTCAACCCGGTAGGTCCTAATCGGTGGCACCTTCTCTTTCTTGGGCTGTGGTTGTTGCTGGTGTTGCTGCTTCTGTTTCTGCTGCTGTTGCTGCGGATGCTGCTTCTGCTGCTGCCGTTTCTGCTGCTGCTGTTTCTGTTGCTGCTGTTTCTGCTGCTGCTGTTTCGGTTGCTGTTGTTGCTGCTGCATTGCTTTATTTGAGGTTGATGGGCCCTCAGCATTTGGGCCTGTCACTGCTGATGGCGGTTTTTTATTTTGCACCGTCTCTGTGCTTATGGTTGCGGGTTTTTGTTGTTGCTGCTGTGGTTGTTGTTTTTTTGTTTGTTTCTGCTGTTGTTGTTGCTGAGCTCGCTCCGCTGCTTCTTTTTGGCGGCGTGCTTCTTGTTTCAGCCTCAGTTGGCTGAGTAGCGGCTCCATCTCCTCCTTAAGTTTCTTAAGGCTTTCCTCAAACTGGCTGATGGTGGCCTGTTTGGCGTGCAGGGCCCTCATCAGCCCTTCTTCATTTTGGAGGTCCACATCCCCCTCCATCCCCTTTTTTGTCGACGGCTCTGCTAAGATCTCGTTGTTATTGTTCGGAGACCTATAGTGACCTTCTCCTTCCTCAGAGACGTAATCAATATCGTCCTCAACTACTGAGCACTCAGTATCCGACGTCATCACTTTCGTTTTTTCTGTCTCCATCCTCTTCCTCATAGCTCTACGAGTAGCAGCACTTTTTCGTGGCACCAAATTTGGGTTTGGTGTTTCCCTTTTCCTCTTGCTTGTTGTTGTTGAGTATGTCGGATCGGACTGGTGGCCTGATGTTCTTGCGGTCATGTGAGGTACCGCTGCCGGTACTACACTTACATCACCTGATGTATTTGCAGAGGTATTTTTTGATACCCCTGCTTTCTTCTCCTTCATTTGCTTTTCTTCCCAACAGATAAAATCAGCAATTTCTCTGTTGTGAAAAAAAGCAATTAAATTTTTCGTTGGCTCTGGCTGGGAATCGAACCCACTACCCTTGGATCTGCTTCCGGACGCCACCCCTTTTTTTTTTTTTCCAAATTCATTTTTATTAATTCATTCTTAAGACTATCTTAAAGCTAGACAAAAATTCATAAAACTAGCCTAATTATCCATAACTTACAACTAACTTACTGGTCCCATACGGACACTCTAAGTTAAACAATAATACTTAATGCTATTGCCTTTCGGCCCTAAGATCTATTTAACTTCAATTCATTTTATTTATTTTTGTATTCATTAGAAAATTTAGAAAAAACTAATGCCAATATCCTTTTTTATTTTTACTTAAAAACTACTTAAAATAAGGTCCTTAGTATAAAACTTAAAGCTACCTATTCTACCTATAAACTACTTAAAACTAGAACAACCACAGCAGCAAATCTAACTATCCAACGTTTTTTGTTTTTCATATTTTGTCTTTTTTTTCATTTTTTTTTTTTTTTATTATTCCATGTTTTTTTATTATTTTTTTGTATTTTTTTTGTATTTTTTTGTATTTTTTTGTATTTTTTTTTGTATTTTTTTGTATGTTTTTTTTTTGTGCCACCATGCCTATTCTACTTAAAACTAAACCCTAAAACTATAAAACAAGTATGTAAGCCGGCCAAGGCTTAAAACCCCATCCCGACTACTCACTATCAAGTGCCTATTGAAGCCACCAAAACTGGCTCTCCTGCTTCACCCTATCAGTTCGGTCCCGTTCGGACACAGCCCTACTGAACCGAAGGAGCTCTGCTCCGTCTTGTGCCATGACGTCCCGATTGTACAGGAGTCGCCTATCCACGGTACGTCGTCTGACGTGGTAGATTAACGGAACTGCCAATCTATCCTGTATCAGACCGCATCTATCTAAAAAGAGGAATGCCTCTGGTGGAATGAAGCCGCTCAAGCGTGCACTTTCAAAATACTCGTCGTTCGGATAGAACGCCCCGAAAATTAAATTGTTGGTCGAAGACATAGCTCTTGCAATGTGACCTCGAACGAGTTTTATCACGAAATTGTCAATTCTGTTGATTCGAGCCCCGTTGTATAGGACCTCGTTGGAATAGTAATGCATGTACGAAGATTCGGGTGTTCGATATAAGCCGGTACAGCGTCGTAAACACTGCCGCTCGAATACCCGAAACTTCTCCATCTGGGAAGGGGCAACGTTGAACCACACAGGACAACCATAAACGATCATCGGCCGTATGAGGGCCATGTAGCAAATTACCTTCACTCTGGGGTCAAGCCGACTGCTAAAAAACAGCCGTTTCGTCAGAGCGAAGGCTCCTCTGGCCCTGGTCAGAGCAGCATTTATATGTCTGTCGAAATATAAATACTGATCTAACCAGATACCGAGGTACTTCACTACACTTTTGCTCGCTAATGGCTGCCCGTGAAGATCAACGATAACCATCTTGCGCCAATTCTTGCACGTATCCCTCGTGGCCATAGCCAACGGAGTCCGGAACAGAATTGTCTCCGACTTATGGACATTTATTTTCAGTTTCCAGTCGTCGCAATATCGCTGAATCTTGTCGAAATCACGCTGCAAGAGAATTCTAATTACCTCAACCTTTCGGGCCGTTCTGTACGCAATAAGATCGTCGGCGTACGCAATTGCCTTTGTAAGACTACCTATCAGATCGCTGGTGTAAATGCTGAAGAGAATCGGCGAATTCACCGCTCCCTGTTGAAGACCATTTTTAATTAAGAATGTTTTGGTAGAAGTTACATTGCCACTTTTGACAACAAACTTTCTACCGTTAAGCATATCATAAAGTATATACAACAATGGCTTGCTTATGCCAAGCCTGCTCAGTTTTAGGTAAAGACCCTCTAACCATACGGTGTCAAAGGCCTTTTCCAAATCAACCAGAACAGCACCTGTACATTGTTGTTTTGCTTTATTCCATTGGATATCAGAAACGAGTTTAGACGCAGCATGAATTGTGTCATGACCCGCCTTGAACCCGAACTGTTTATCCGGAATTATTTTGTTGTCCGCAGCCCACTTAGTCAGAGCCCTATTAATGATTTTCTCGAAAACTTTGCTGATGCTCGGAAGAAGACTTATCGACCGAAGATTTGACGGGTTGGAGTTGTCCTTTCCCTTTTTCGGGAGAGGATGAACCACAGCGGTCTTCCAATGCACTGGATAATATGCATTATTCAGTGCATTATTGAAGAGTGTGGTGTAAATGTCAATTGCCTCCATCGGTAAATGTCTTAGTACAACGTTGGACATACCATCGACACCTGCTGACTTTTTATTTTTTATTGAGTTGAAGATGAGCTGAAGCTCAATCTTCGTCACTAACAGGGGACTTGGTCCCGTTTGCTCGGCGATTATGGCATTTGCCAAGGAATCGTCATCGAACCGCATAAAACCGCGGTTCTCAGATCGCCAATGTGTTATATCATTTCGAAGGTAAAAGTGATTAAGTAGGGCTCTGTTTTCCAGGTCGTGGTTGGGGCGAATGCTAACATTCACCTTGTACACTTGCTGGAAAGCAGCTCCCACCGCCTCCACTTTTTCCTTCGGATCTTCAATTATATAAAAGTCATCGTCAAAGATGGCTTCTTCTGGATCTATTTGCGCTGTCATGAGTACGTCTCTGTTCTCTTCAGTTCTTTGGAGTTTCAGACACGGAAGGTCATTGTCGTTCTTTTTCCTGAATATCTTGTTGATTTTAGGGAACATACTAGGGTCACTGGAATTAACTGACCGGATCTTGCGGTCCCAGTACTTGTTAATTGATAACCTGTAGTTCTCCTTAATCAACAGATTGACATTTTTTATTGACGACTTCAGTGTTCTAACCTCCAAGTCGTGTGGGTCTGTAAGTCGTCTGTACAAGTTTTTGAGTCTTGTCAGTAAGCCACTCTTGTGCTTACGTAGTGCGTCAATAGTCGCGTTTCTGTAAGCGTCCATTTGGTCCCGTTCTTTGTACTTTGGTATTGTCCGTTCCATTGTTCGTTTTATTGTTTCGTCCATCTGTTGTAAATGTTGGTCAATTTCTGTATTTGTCAGGTTTCTGTTGTTTGGTGGGGCTATGTCACTCGAACGAAGTTCTCTCGCTAGGGCGTTGGTGAAACGAGGCCAGCGCATCTTACTGTAATTGTAAGAATGCGTTGCAACGTATTCCTCCAACTCCACGCGTTCGTTCGGAATCTGCATTACAGCAGCCAGTCCACAGTGATCACTGTCGTACTCGACTGTCTGTAAGCAGTTTCGAGGGTGATTACCCACTTTGTCTGTAACTGTCAGTCTTGTGTCGTACAGCAAAAGATCCAGAAAGGAGTCGCTTCTTGGATACGATGGCTTTTCAGTAGCTAGCAGTTCGACGCCATATTCAACGCTGTAAAGATTCATCAAATTAAAAAGATGGTTACCTCTGGGATTACTATGTTGATTTCCCCAATCTTCATGTTTTGCGTTCAAATCACCGGCCAAGATGAAATAGTTTTCTTCCAAGCTCAGTTTCAGTTCCCTAAAAAGAATCTCGAGTTCTGAAGCAAAGTAAGTAACCTGCGGAGCTCCAGCCGCATAAGCCGCAATCATATACATCCGCTTCCCTTGAGTGAGAGAGATGCATACAACGCAAACTTCTAGCGTCTTGAGCTTTCGCAATTCATTGTTGTATATGACTTTATAATTAATGCCTTTTCGTATAAAGAGAGCGACACCGCCCCCTTGAGTGGAGTCGGGCCGGTCTCTTCTTACGATATTGTAATTTTTATGAGTCAATTTGTGTTTGTGGTTTAGCTTAGTTTCGCTAGCCATAAACACATCGGGACTGTAGTCTGTCAACAATTGGAACATATTGGCTCTTCGTTCAATCCTAATCAGTGAATTTACATTCACAGCTAGGACTTTTAGGCGCGTCTCCGGCAGCGCGCCCATTATGGTCTAAATTGCGCCAGGCCAGGCAACAAAGAGTAGAGATGATCTACCCTTTTGCCTTGCTCCTTTATCTGACTTTGCAGCCCTGTAAGTTGACCTTGAATGCTCAACAACAAGGCTACAATGTCAGGCTGCACCTCTGGTGCCTTAGGCACGGGGGCCTTTGGGGCAACCGTTGGTGGAGCCTGTCTCGTATTCCCATTCCCTGACACCATTTGGGCGTAGGAAAATTTGGGATCCACGAATTTTTGTATTGGAGCCTGTCGAACTGTTCGACTTCTTTCGGCTTTTTGACTGGCCTGTTTCTGTTTCATTACTTGGACCTTAGGGCAACCCCTATAGCTAGCCGGGTGCCCTTGGTTTCCACAAAGGACACACTTGAGCTGGGTCAAATCCTCAACCCGCTCATTCCCCAGCTTGCATTCTCCCTCGTTGTGGGTTTCAGAGCACCTGACACAGCGCAACTGCATATTGCAGTTGGCTTTGGCATGGCCAAACCTCTGGCACTTCGTACATTGTAAAATGTCGTCGTGCCTTTTTAATTTATCCCAGTGTACAGTTTGATAGTCGAGGGATTTGATTTTCTTCACACTATCAAAACTGCTTTGGGGCGATAATGTTACGAGGAACATTGGCAGCCTATAACCCCCTCGCCTGGACTTCACCGTAGTGAAAGGCTTGACCCCGATAAAATCGAGATCATCAGTGGCTTTTTCGCGGAGCTCAGCTAAGAGCGCCTCCGGTTCCGTGTAGGAACTTATGCCCTTCAGAAGGACCGTCTGAAATTTTTCACTTTTAGGCGTGTAGCTAAAGAACTCAGCTGTGGCCTCTTTTAGTAACCCTTTTACTAAGTTGTATTCGGCCAGTGAGAAGCACTGGACCGAATAGTTCTTTTCTCTTTCATTTAATATTTTAATAACAAAATTGCCCTTAGTGGCCGACTTACATACCTGTTTTATGTCGTCCAGGTCAACTTTATGTGTCCTAATGGGTGGTATTTTTTCTTTTCCAGGCTGTGGTTGTTTCTGGTGTTGCTGCTGCTGTTGCTGCTGCTTCTGTGGCTGTTGTTGCTGCTTCTGCTGATGCTGCTGTTTCTGCTGCTCCTGCTGCCTTTGTTGTAGCTGTTGTTGTTGTTTCTGCTGTTTTGCCTTAACCGAAGTGGATGGGCCCTCAGCAACTGGGCCTGTCACAGGTAATGAGGCCTTCACATTTTCCTCCGCTCCCGTGATTTTGGTAGCGGGTTTGGACTGTCGTTGTTGCTTGTGTGGTTTTTGCTGCTGTGGTTGTTCTTGCTTTTTTTTGTTTTTGTCTATCTGTTGTTTTTGTTGCTGTTGCCGTTGAGCCGCCTCTTGTTGGCGGCGCGCCTCTTGCTTCAGCTTTAACTTACTGAGGAGGGGCTCTATTTCCTCCTTGAGCTTTTTCAGGTTTTCCTCATACTGGCTGATGGCTGCCTGTTTGGCTTTCAGGTCCTCAACCAGTTTCGTTTCTTCTTGGAGGTCCGCCTCTACCTCCAAAGCCTTGCCTGTCGGCGGGACTGGCTCTGGCTCCGATAGGATTAAATCCATATTCGGAGGCCTGAAGAGCCCCTCTCCACCTTCGGACACGTACTCTGTTTTCTCAGACTCGGCGTAGTCTGAGAACTCACTCTCGGTGGTAATTCCTCCTTTACCACTCTCCATTTCTTTCCGCATATCCCGCCGCTTAGCGGAGTTGGCCCTCTCCACTTTGTTTGGGCTATGCTTCTTCAGCTTCCTTTTTTTGTTAGCTGTTGCTGCCGCTATGCCCTGGTCTGATGCCTGACCAGATGTTGTTGATGTTATTTTCGGTACCGCTGCTGGCACCACCGTAACATCACCCGATGTGTTGGCAGAGGTATCTTTCGATACCCCTGCTTTTCTCTCCTTCTCCATCTGCTTTTCTTCCAAATCAATAAAATCTGAAATTTCTCGATTATGGAAAAAAGCTGCAATAATTTTCGTGCACTCCGCACGGGATTCGAACCCACGACCCTTGGAGCTGTGTTCCGACGCCACCTCCGCTAGGCTGTCGATTACTTAAAAAAACTGTGGCACACTGCCTTCTTAAAACACTAAAACCTTACAAATGCAATTTACTTTTTTTAATTTAAATTTAGCTGCTAATTACTTCTTCACTGTGCGGAAGTCAAAGAACGACTGATTTCCGGACGCCACTTCCACTGGGCTATCGATTTGTTACTTTTTGTGGTGGCAAACTGCCAACTTTATTTATAACTTAACTTGCACTATTTAACTTGGAAATTAATATAAATAAAATCACTTCTTCACTGCTTGGAAGTCAAAGAACGACTGATACGTCGCCTAGACGATCACGACCACGGAGCCTCTATAATTTAGGGCGAAAGTTGAGCACTTGGAATTTCCTAATGTGTCGAAGTATATTTTCAGGCGACTTGGATATTTCCCAATTTGCTGAGCACCTGTGCCTCTTCGGTCGGAAATGTGGGATTTTTCCTCGAAATTCCTGGATTTATCCTGATATTCCCTTATTTCCTCGTTCACTTCGCTCCCCTTTTGGGTATGTATATATTTAAGGAATTCACTTTCGATATAAAAAATGTTTGCAATGGCTAAATTCACTTCAAACGATTTTCAAATTTCGGTTTTCGCTAACCGTCTTAACAATACCGGTGTTGAATGCCCTTGTGGCATCTTTGAAGGTTTTCTTTGAAAAGAAAGACTTTCACTTTCAAACCTCTTACCCAACCTATCCATTTAGTGCATTCATACCGGAGAAGATTCAGCAAACTCTTTCCTACCGTTCGATCGTGAGATATCGGATTCGAGTCTTATGCTCTCGCCAGATCGAAAATCTCCCTCTCTATTTGTCCCGCTCCCCGACTCTATTTTGCGAACAAACCCCCGAGGAATATCCCTAAAAAGGCTTTTCTCTGTTCTAAAATCTAAATTTCCCATCATTCTCCAATTTCCCTCCTATCATTCTGACAGATCAGTTCGTCGAGAATTTTCAAAACAAACCTAATGTCGTCGTCGTCGTTGTTATTGATATTCATTTTTATTCGTGCCGCAATTCTTTTAAACAAGAAAACTCAAAAAGTGTAATTCGGTTACACGTTTTTCATTAACATGTTTTTTTTTTATTTTCTCTTAGTCCACGAAGTATAAGTAGGTTTTAGTGCTTATTGTCCACATTCACTGTAGTCTTCACTTCGTAATTTATTTACATCGTTTATTTTTTCATTTATGTTTTTTAATGCTTTTTGCACTTAATATTTTAATTAAGATTGGTTCATCTCTATACATGGCTCTTAAGGCCATACGTGTTTGAGAATGTATCCTGTCCATAAAAAGAGAATATAAGTTAACATGAATGCGATTACCGTTGACCCGACGGAAGTGCTGACTGGAGGAGGTGAATTTCCAAAGAAACATTTTCATATTTTCAACTATGGCAAGTAATAGTCCTGTATTTTGTAAATTTTTCTTTAGGTAAGTTCATAATTTTTTTGTAGTACCCGTGGCATGATGGTTAGTGCGTTGGACTGTACAGGCTCCACCAACGGTTGCCCCAAAGGCCCCTGTGCCTAAGGCACCAGAGGTGCAGCCTGACATTGTACCCTTGTTGTTGAGCATTCAAGGTCAACTTACAGGGCTGCAAAGTCAGATAAAGGAGCAAGGCAAAAGGGTAGATCATCTCTACTCTTTGTTGCCTGGCCTGGCGCAATTTAGACCATAATGGGCGCGCTGCCGGAGACGCGCCTAAAAGTCCTAGCTGTGAATGTAAATTCACTGATTAGGATTGAACGAAGAGCCAATATGTTCCAATTGTTGAAAGATTACAGTCCCGATGTGTTTATGGCTAGCGAAACTAAGCTAAACCACAAACATAAACTGACTCATAAAAATTACAATATCGTAAGAAGAGACCGGCCCGACTCCACTCAAGGGGGTGGTGTCGCTCTCTTTATACGAAAAGGCATTAATTATAAAGTCATATACAACAATGAATTGCGAAAGCTCAAGACGCTAGAAGTTTGCGTTGTATGCATCTCTCTCACTCAAGGGAAGCGGATGTATATGATTGCGGCTTATGCGGCTGGAGCTCCGCAGGTTACTTACTTTGCTTCAGAACTCGAGATTCTTTTTAGGGAACTGAAACTGAGCTTGGAAGAAAACTATTTCATCTTGGCCGGTGATTTGAACGCAAAACATGAAGATTGGGGAAATCAACATAGTAATCCCAGAGGTAACCATCTTTTTAATTTGATGAATCTTTACAGCGTTGAATATGGCGTCGACCTGCTGGCTACTGAAAAGCCATCGTATCCAAGAAGCGACTCCTTTCTGGATCTTTTGCTGTACGACACAAGACTGACAGTTACAGACAAAGTGGGTAATCACCCTCGAAACTGCTTACAGACAATCGAGTACGACAGTGATCACTGCGGACTGGCTGCTGTAATGCAGATTCCGAACGAACGCGTGGAGTTAGAGGAATACGTTGCAACGCATTCTTACAATTACAGTAAGATGCGCTGGCCTCGTTTCACCAACGCCCTAGCGAGAGAACTTCGTTCGAGTGACATAGCCCCACCAAACAACAGAAACCTGACAAATACAGAAATTGACCAACATTTACAACAGATGGACGAAACAATAAAACGAACAATGGAACGGACAATACCAAAGTACAAAGAACGGGACCAGATGGACGCTTACAGAAACGCGACTATTGACGCACTACGTAGGCACAAGAGTGGCTTACTGACAAGACTCAAAAACTTGTACAGACGACTTACAGACCCACACGACTTGGAGGTTAGGACATTGAAGTCGTCAATAAAAAATGTCAATCTGTTGATTAAGGAGAACTACAGGTTATCAATTAACAAGTACTGGGACCGAAAGATCGGGTCAGTTGATTCCAGTGACCCTAGTATGTTCCCAAAAATCAACAAGATATTCAGGAAAAAGAACGACAATGACCTTCCGTGTCTGAAACTCCAAAGAACTGAAGAGAACAGAGACGTACTCATGACAGCGCAAATAGATCCAGAAGAAGCCATCTTTGACGATGACTTTTATATAATTGAAGATCCGAAGGAAAAAGTGGAGGCGGTGGGAGCTGCTTTCCAGCAAGTGTACAAGGTGAATGTTAGCATTCGCCCCAACCACGACCTGGAAAACAGAGCCCTACTTAATCACTTTTACCTTCGAAATGATATAACACATTGGCGATCTGAGAACCGCGGTTTTATGCGGTTCGATGACGATTCCTTGGCAAATGCCATAATCGCCGAGCAAACGGGACCAAGTCCCCTGTTAGTGACGAAGATTGAGCTTCAGCTCATCTTCAACTCAATAAAAAATAAAAAGTCAGCAGGTGTCGATGGTATATCCAACGTTGTACTAAGACATTTACCGATGGAGGCAATTGACATTTACACCACACTCTTCAATAATGCACTGAATAATGCATATTATCCAGTGCATTGGAAGACCGCTGTGGTTCATCCTCTCCCGAAAAAGGGAAAGGACAACTCCAACCCGTCAAATCTTCGGTCGATAAGTCTTCTTCCGAGCATCAGCAAAGTTTTCGAAAAAAATCATTAATAGGGCTCTGACTAAGTGGGCTGCGGACAACAAAATAATTCCGAATAAACAGTTCGGGTTCAAGGCGGGTCATGACACAATTCATGCTGCGTCTAAACTCGTTTCTGATATCCAATGGAACAAATCAAAACAACAATGCACAGGTGCTGTTCTGGTTGATTTGGAAAAGGCCTTTGACACCGTATGGTTAGAGGGTCTTTACCTAAAACTGAGCAGGCTTGGCATAAGCAAGCCATTGTTGTATATACTGTATGATATGCTTAACGGTAGAAAGTTTGTTGTCAAAAGTGGCAATGTAACTTCTACCACAACATTCTTAATTAAAAATGGTCTTCAACAGGGAGCGGTGAATTCGCCGATTCTCTTCAGCATTTACACCAGCGATCTGATAGGTAGTCTTACAAAGGCAATTGCGTACGCCGACGATCTAATTGCGTACAGAACGGCGCGAAAGTTTGAGGTTATTAGAATTCTCTTGCAGCGTGATTTCGACAAGATTCAGCGATATTGCGACGACTGGAAACTGAAAATAAATGTCCAGAAGTCGGAGACAATTCTGTTCCGGACTCCGTTGGCTAGGGCCACGAGGGATACGTGCAAGAATTGGCGCAAGATGGTCATCGTTGATCTTCACGGGCAGCCATTAGCGAGCAAAAGTGTAGTGAAGTACCTCGGTATCTGGTTAGATCAGTATTTATATTTCGACAGACATATAAATGCTGCTCTGACCAGGGCCAGAGGAGCCTTCGCTCTGACGAAACGGCTGTTTTTTAGCAGTCGGCTTGACCCCAGAGTGAAGGTAATTTGCTACATGGCCCTCATACGGCCGATGATCGTTTATGGTTGTCCTGTGTGGTTCAACGTTGCCCCTTCCCAGATGGAGAAGTTTCGGGTGTTCGAGCGGCAGTGTTTACGACGCTGTACCGGCTTATATCGAACAGCCGAATCTTCTTACGTGCACTACTATTCCAACGAGGTCCTATACAACGGGGCTCGAATCAACAGAATTGACAATTTCGTGATAAAACTCGTTCGAGGTCACATTGCAAGAGCTATGTCTTCGACCAACAATTTAATTTTCGGGGCGTTCTACCCGAACGACGAATATTTTGAAAGTGCACGCTTGAGCGGCTTCATTCCACCAGAGGCATTCCTCTTTTTAGATAGATGCGGTCTGATACAGGATAGATTGGCAGTTCCGTTAATCTACCACGTCAGACGACGAACCGTGGATAGGCGACTCCTGTACAATCGGGACGTCATGGCACAAGGCGGAGCAGAGCTCCTTCGGTTCAGTAGGGCTGTGTCCGAACGGGACCGAACTGATAGGGTGAAGCAGGAGAACCAGTTTTGGTGGCTTCAATCGGCACATGATAGTGAGTAGTCGGGATGGGGTTTTAAGCCTTGGCCGGCTTACATACTTGTTTTATAGTTTTAGGGTTTAGTTTTAAGTAGAATAGGCATGGTGGCAAAAAAAAAAAACAAACAAAAAAAAAAAACAAAAAAAAACAAAAAAAAAAAAAAAAAAAAAAAACATGGAATAATCAAAAAAAAGACAAAAAAAGACAAAATATGAAAAACAAAAAACATTAGATAGTTAGATTTGCTGCTGTGGTTGTTCTAGTTTTAAGTAGTTTATAGGTAGAATAGGTAGTTTTAGTTAGCTTTAAGCTTTATATTAAGGACCTTATTTTAAGTAGTTTTTAAGTAAAAATAAAAAAGGATATTGACATTAGTTTTTTCTAAATTTTCTAATGAAGACAAAAATAAATAAAATGAATTGAAGTTAAATAGATCTTAGGGCCGAAAGGCATTAGCATTAAGTATTATTGTTTAACTTAGAGTGTCCGTATGGGACCAGTAAGTTAGTTGTAAGTTATGGATAATTAGGCTAGTTTTATGAATTTTTGTCTAGCTTTAAGATAGTCTTAAGAATGAATTAATAAAAATGAATTTGGAGAGGCATCCGAAGACAGCTCCAAGGGTGGTGGGTTCGAGTCCCAGGCGGAGTTGACAAGAGATATCATCGCTTTTTTCACAACAGAGAAATAGTCGATTTTATTAACTGGGAAGAAAAAAATGAAGAAGGAGAAGAAAGCAGGGGTATCGAAAGAAGAATAGATTTGAGATCCTATCGGAGCCAGAGCCGTCAAAAAAAATTGGCATTGGAGGTGGAGTTGGACCTCCAAAACAAGGCAAAGCTGATGAAGGCCCTCCAAGCCAAACAGTCCACCATCAGCCAACATGAAGAAAGCGTTAAAAAACTCAAGGAGGAAATTGAGCAGCTCCTCAGCCAACTAAAGCTGAAGCAACAAAAACAACAGCAAGCCAAAAACAAAAAAAAAGAGGCTGGGATGCGACCCACACTGATAACTTCCCATCCCGTCTATCGATTTGTCTTGCTTAAAAGTTTGTCTAAATGTATCAATTCTTACCAAATTTGCATTCTATTTTTTGTAGATTTTATTTTTTTTATGAAAAAACGGACTGTTGGATTTTTATAAAAAAATTATTGAATATAAAAAACAATATTTTCTGTGAAATAAAATAAGTTTGAAGCCAATATTTTTAATTTTTGAAAAGCTATTTGAGCCGAAAATCAATTTTTACCAACTTTTATTAATTTTTTTGTTTAGGTTTTTATTTTTTGTAAAAAAACTGTCAATTCGATTTTTCTCAAAATTTTTCCTAATGTTGAAAACAATATTTCTTATAAGTTAAAATTAGTTAGAAGCCATAATCTCAAATTTTTGAAAAGATATTTACATAAGTCGAAAATCAATTTTTACCAACTTTTGTTAAATTTTTTTTCGGTTTTTAATTTTTTGTAAAAAAACTGTCAATTCTATTTTTTTTCAAAATTTTACTGAATGTTGAAAACACTATTTTTTGAAAGATAAAAGTAGTTTAAATCCAATATCTCAAAGTCTTGATAGGATATTTGAGTCAAAACTCAATTTTTACCAACTTTTTCTTTATTTTTTTTAGGTTATTATTTTTTGTAAAAAAACTGTCAATTCGATTTTTCTCAAAATTTTATCAGATGTCAAAAACATTATTCTTCGTTGCACAAAATTGTTTTGGAGATGAAATCATATTTTAGTCGTAAAATTTTCGAAGTGACAAATTTTTTTTTCAGTTTTTTTGATTTATAAAAAAAACCGTTAATTGAATTTTTTTCCAAAAATATAATTGTTTTGTATTACGTTACAATATATAACATAAAATTTAATTCAAGTCTCTAGCGTCATTGGTTCATGAGATATTTAGGGTTAACCAAAATTTTCACCTTTTTTTTAAACTGCTATGGTAAAAAAACCACCCACGCAATTTTCTTGAGAGCCCTTTCTGCATCTTTCTGCCTTATTGTCTGTATAACAAAATTTATTTTAAGTCGATATCTCTTCTGGTTCTTGAGCTATGGACGACGAAAAAAACGTCGCGAACGTACGGACATACGGACGTACGGACGTACAGACGTACGGACGTACGTACACACGCACGCACAGACATCTTTCTAAAAATCTTTTATTTCGACTCTAGGGACCTTGAAACGTCGAGAAATGTCAAAATTTTCAATTTGACAAATCGGACCCATTACAATAACTTCCTATGGGAAGTTAAAAAACCAACAACAACCACAGCAGCATCAACCACAGTCAAAGCCCGCTACCAACATCACGGGAGCGGAGTAAAAAATGAAGGCGTCACTACCACCAGTGACAGGCCCAATGTCTGAGGACCCATCGACTTCGGCTAAGGCCAAACTGCAGCAACAACAACAGCTACAATCAAGGCAGCAGAAACAGCAACAACAACAGAAGCAGCAGCAGCAACAGCAGCAGCAACATCAGAAACAACCACAGCCCAAGAAGGAGAAGGTGCCACCAATTAGGACCTACCGGGTTGACCTACAGGACTTAAAACAGGTATGTAAGTCGGCCACTAAGGGCAATTTTTGTATTAATATAATAAATGAAAAAGAAAAGCGATATTCGGTGCAGTGCTTCTCACTGGCCGAACACAATTTACTTAAAGAAGTGCTTAAGGAGGCCACCGCTGAGTTCTTCAGCTTCACGCCTAAAAGTGAAAAATTAAAGACGGTCCTACTGAAGGGCATAAGTTCCTGCACGGGACCAGAGGCACTCCTAGCTGAGCTCCGCCAAAAACCCATCGACGATCTCAATTTCATCGGGGTCAAGCCTTTCACTACGGTGAAGGCCAGGCGATGGGGTTATAGGCTGCCAATGTTCCTCGTAACATTATCGCCCCAAGGTAGTTTTGAGAGTGTGAAGGAAATCACACGCCTCGACTATCGAGCCATAGATTGGAAGACATTAAAAAGGCACGACGACATTTTACAATGTACGAAGTGCCAGAGGTTCGGCCATGCCGGAGCCAACTGCAATATGCAGTTGCGCTGCGTAAAGTGCTCCGAAACCCACATTAAAGGAGAATGTAAGCTGGAGAATGAGCGGGTTGAGGACTTTGCCCAGCTCAAGTGTGTCCTGTGTGGAAACCAAGGGCACCCCGCTAGCTATAGGGGTTGCCTAAGGTCCAAGAAATGAAACATAAACAGGCCAGTCAAAAAGCCGAAGGAAGTCGAACAATTCGACAGGCTCCAACACAAAAATTCGTGGATCCCAAATTTTCCTACGCTCAAATGGTGTCAGGGAATGAGAACACGAGACAGGCTCCACCAACGGTTGTCCCAAAGGCCCCGTGCCTAAGGCACCAGAGGTGCAGCCTGACATTGTAGCCTTGTTGTTGAGCATTCAAGGTCAACTTACCGGGCTGCAAATTCAGATAAAGGAGCAAGGCAAAAGGGTAGATCATCTCTACTCTTTTTTGCCTATTAGACGAGACAGAGTAGATAGAAGATTCAAGATTCAAGATTTGTTTATTGAACTTTTATATATACAATTGGATAGTCTTCAGATTAAATAGATACATTGTCTTAGAATAAAATGGTTTGTTGGCACATAGGGGGCCTAACTTCATATATTGGCTTAAGTTTAAATTAAAATATTGTTTAATATGTATGGCGTTCTAAAAATAAAAGTCGGTTGACTTTTCGGTTTTTTGCCTATCCTGACACAATTTAGACCATAATGCGCGCGCTGCCGTAGACGCGCCTAAAGATCCTAGTTGTGAATGTAAATTCACTGATAAGGATTGAACGAAGAGCAAACATGTTCCAATTGTTGAAAGACTTCAGTCCCGATGTGTTTATGGCTAGCGAAACCAAGCTAAACCACAAACACAAATTGACTCATAAAAATTACAATATCGTAAAAAAAGACCGGCCCGACTCCACTCAAGGGGGCGGTGTCGCTCTCTTTATACGAAAAGGCATTAATTATAAAGTCATATACAACAATGAATTGCGAAAGCTCAAGATGCTAGAAGTTTGCGTTGTATGCATCTCTCACTCAAGGGAAGCGGATGTATGTATATGATTGCGGCTTATGCGGCTGGAGTTCCGCAGGTTACTTACTTTGCTTCAGCACTCGAGATTCTTTTTAGAGAACTTAAACTGAGCTTCGAAGAAGACTATTTCTTCATGGCCGGTGATTTGAACGCAAAACATTAAGATTGCGGAAATCAACATAGTAATCCCAGATGTAACCAACTTTTTAATTTGATGAATCTTTACAGCGTTGAATATGGCGTCGACCTGCTGGCTACTGAAAAACCATCGTATCCAAGAAGCGGTTCCTTTCTGGATCTTTTGCTGTACGACACCAGACAAAGTGGTGATCACCCTCGAAACTGCTTACAGACAGTCGAGTACGACAGTGTACACTGCGGACTGGCTGCCATAATGCAGATTCCGAACGAACGCGTGGAGTTGGAGGAATACGTTGCAACGCACTCTTACAATTACAGTAAGATGCGCTGGCCTCGTTTCACCAACGCCTTAGCGAGAGAACTTCGTTCGAGTGACACAGCCCCACCAAACAACAGAAACCTGACAAATACAGAAATTGACCAACATTAACAACAGATGAACGAAACAATAAATCGAACGATGGAACGGACAATACCAAAGTACAAAGAACGGGACCAAATGCACGCTTACAGAAACGCGACTATTGACGCACTACGTAGGCACAAGAGTGGCTTACTGACAAGACTCAAAAACTTATACAGACGACTTACAGATCCACACGACTTGGAGGTTCGGACACTGAAGTCGTCAATAAAAAATATCAATCTGTTGATTAAGGAGAGCTACATGTTATCAATTAACAAGTACTGGGACCGCAAGATCCGGTCAGTTAATTCCAGTGATCCTTGTATGTTCCCTAAAATAAACAAGATATTCAGGAAAAAGAACGATAATGACCTTCCGTGTCTGAAACTCCAAAGAACTGAAGAGAACAGAGACGTACTCAGGACAACGCAAATAGATCCAGAAGAAGCCATCTTTGACGATGACTTTTTCATAATTGAAGATCCGAAGGAAAAAGTGGAGGCGGTGGGAGCTGCTTTCCAGCAAGTGTACAAGGTGAATGTTAGCATTCGCCCCCACAACGACCTAGAAACAGAACCCTACTTAATCACTTTTAACTTCGAAATGATATGACACAATGGCGATCTGAGAACCGCGGTTTCATGCGGTTCGATGACGATTCCTTAGCAAACGGGACCAAGTCCCTTGTTAGTGACGAAGGTTGAGCTTCAGCTTATCTTCAATTCAATAAAAAACAAAAAGTCAGCAGGTGTCGATGGTAAAGTTTACGACGCTGTACCGGTTTATATCGAACAGCCGAATCTTCTTACGTGCATTACTATTCCAACGAGGTCCTATACTGCGGGGCTCGAATCAACAGAATTGACAATTTCGTGATAAAACTCGTTCGAGGTCACATTGCAAGAGCTATGTCTTCGACCAACAATTTAATTTTCGGGGCGTTCTATCCGAACGACGACTATTTTGAGAGTGCACGCTTGGGCGGCTTCATTCCACCAGAGACGCATTCCTCTTTTTAGATAGATGCGGTCTGATACAGGATAGATTGGCAGTTCTGCTAATATACCACGTCAGACGACGAACTGTGAATAGGCGACTCCTGTATAATCGGGACGTCATGGCACAAGACGGAGCAGAGCTCCTTCGGTTCAGTAGGGCTGTGTCCGAACGGGACCAAACTAATAGGGTGAAGCAGGAGAACCAGTTTTGGTGGCTTCAGTCGGCACTTGATAGTGGGTAGTCGGGATGGGGTTTTAAGCTTTGGCCAGCTTACATACTTGTTTTATTGTTTTAGGGTTTAGTTTTAAGTAGAATAGGCATGGTGGCACAAAAAAAAAATAATTACAAAAAAAAATAAAAAATAAAAAGAAAAACAAATATAAAAAAAATGAGAAATAAGAAATAAGAAAAAAAAATGTTAGACAGTTAGATTTGCTGCTGTGATTGTTCTAGTTTTAAGTAGTTTATAGGCAGAATAGGCAGTTTAAGCTAGTTTTAACCTTTATATTAAGGACCTAATTTTAAGTAGAAATGAAAAAAGATATTGAAATTATTTTTTTTTTAATTTTCTAGTAAATAAAATAAAAAATAAAATTGAATTGAAGAAAAATAGATCTTAGGGCCGAAAGGCATTAGCATTAAGTATTATTGTTTAACTTAGAGTGTCCGTATGGGACCAGTAAGTTAGTTGTAAGTTATGGCTAGTTTTATGAATTCTTGTCAAGCTTCAAGATAGTTTTAAGATTGAATTGATAAAAATGAATTTAAAAAAATCTAGGCGCCGACAAAAAGTACCAGAAGAACGCCTACTTCTGTTCGACCCCCATCATCCAAATATATTTTTTTTTTATCTAAATTTTAATTATTTTTGTTTTGACATAAACTTTACTTTTAAATTAATTACTTTATAAATTTTTTAGTGATAATAACGTCTGCTCAAAACCAAAAATCTTTTTGATGAGATACGTTTCGGGAAACGTGAAATAAAATCATTTTTTTGTTTGAAGTTAAAAGTGAATAATTTCGTCGAGCTTATAGCCCACACTACAGCAGAAGATACGGGTAAGTCGATTTTCATTCATTCGTATACATTTTTTCTTTAAATTCGTTTTTATTAATTCAATCTTAAAACTATCTTAAAGCTAGACAAAAATTCATAAAACTAGCCTAATTAACCATAACTTACAACTTACTTACTGGTCTCATACGGACACTTTAAGTTAAACAATAATACTTAATGCTAATGCTTTCGGCCCTAAGATCTATTTTTCTACTTAAAATTAGGCACTTAATTTAATTAATTTATTTTTTTTTATTTTTTTTATTTTTTTTTTTATTTTTTTTCGTGCCTCCATGCCTATTCTACTTAAAACCAAACCCTAAAACTATAAAACTATGTAAGCCGGCCAAGGCTTAAAACCCCATCCCTACTACCCACTATCAAGTGCCGACTGAAGCCACCAAAACTGGTTCTCCTGCTTCACCCTATCAGTTTGGTCCCGTTTGGACACAGCCCTACTGAACCGAAGGAGCTCTGCTCCGCCTTGTGCCATGACGTCCCGATTGTACAGGAGTCGCCTATCCACGGTTCGTCGTCTGACGTGGTAGATTAGCGGAACTGCCAATCTATCCTGTATCAGACCGCGTCTATCTAAAAAGAGGAATGCTTCTGGTGGAATGAAGCCGCTCAAGCGTGCACTCTCAAAATACTCGTCGTTCGGATAGAACGCCCTGAACATTAAATTGTTGTATAGGACCTCGTTGGAATAGTAATGCACGAAAGAAGATTCGGCTTTTCGATATAAGCCGGTACATCGCCGTAAACACTGCCGCTCGAACACCCGGAACTTCTCCATCTGGGAAGGGGCAACGTTGAACCACACAGGACAACCATAAACGATCATCGGCCGTATGAGGGCCATGTAGCAAATAACCTTCACTCTGGGGTCAAGCCGACTACTGTAAGGCCGCGGCCACGCAGTAAGCGGCTGAGCGGCTGAGCGGAAAAAAAAATATAAAACATATGAAATCACATAGAAGCGGCCACACAATGAGCGAGCGGCGAAACAAAATTCTGAGCGGCTAAGCGGCGCCGCTCAGCAACCAAACTTGTTTTAATTTTTGGTAATGTTCTGAGCGGCAAGAAGTAAAGATGGCCAAAGTAAACATTGAGTTGTTAATTTCGTGTGTGCAATCTCGACTTTAACTACTAATCGCTTAAAAGCGTCGCTCAGTGCCTGGCCATACGTCGCTTAGCGTTGCCGCTCAGCCGCTTGCCGCTCAGCCGCTTAGCCGCTCAGCCGCTTACTGCGTGGCCGAGGCCTAAAACAGCCATTTCGTCAGAGCGAAGGCTCCTCTGGCCCTGGTCAGAACAGCATTTATATGTCTGTCGAAATACAAATACCACCATGCCTATTCTACTTAAAACTAAACCCTAAAACTATAAAACAAGTATGTAAGCCGGCCAAGGCTTAAAACACCATCCCGACTACCCACTATCAAGTGCCGATTGAAGCCACCAAAACTGGTTCTCCTGCTTCACCCTATCAGTTTGGTCCCGTTTGGACACAGCCCTACTGAACCGAAGGAGCTCTGCCCCGGCTTGTGCCATGACGTCCCGATTGTACAGGAGTCGCCTATCCACGGTTCGTCGTCTGACGTGGTAGATTAGCGGAACTGCCAATCTATCCTGTATCAGACCGCGTCTATCTAAAAAGAGTGTAACCAACTACTTTTGCCATCGGTTCTGTATGCCGGAAAGATACCCCTTTGGCTAGCTCGGCCATGGGTTCTTGAACCTTGAGTTGATTACAAAAAAAATATTTATTTCCGGCCTAAGCGTCAACGGTCTTGTTTGACGAGCGAGAAAATCGCCTCAACCCACCCTTCCTTGGTTGTCTCCCTCGCTAGGACAATCCCTTTTCCAGGCTTCTTCAAAATGTCATCTTTTCACTCTCTCCGCATCGTCCTTCTCATCCTCTTTTTAATAAAAGAATTTAGTTCACCATGATTTTTTTATAATTTATTTCAATAATAATCTAAATATAAGTTGGTTTTGATTGACTTCATTATTAACTTTAATACTACAAATTTTATTTAAATTAAATTTACGATGATAAAAAGATAAAAAAATTAAATGCTCTAATGGCAGCTTTGCGGTATTTATTTCACTTTTATCAAAAAGAATCTTAACCACGTCTTCGATTTATTAACAAAAAGTTGGGATATACAATCCTCTTTTGTCGTATTTAAGAAGTTAACTTAGCACTTTATTCCCCATTCGTTACCACCCTCGCGAACAAATATTTGTGTGTATATATATTAATATATAGGTATATTTGTATATATAAAAATTGAAACTACCAGCAACAAAATAAACTCACCCTTGTCCTTCCGTCCGTAGTGGCCACTGCTGCAGGAGAATAAGGAGGTATCACTTTTTCCTTTTTTTTTTATGCACGCTTTTCTGTGCCTTTGTTTAATATGCACACGATATATATATATATATAAGTACTATTTATTCATTCGCGAAATTAATCATACCACACGGTTCGCGTAATTAAAAAAATTTTTGTTGAAAATTTTTGAATTCGACCGACACATTCACCACTTTGAGGTACAATTTAAAAAAATCAAAGTATTATAAAAAAAATGATAAAAAAGAAATAAAAAAATTTAATTCTAATCAAAAAAAAACGAAATAAAAAAATTTAATTTTAAAGTATTCAAACTGTGAGCCTTTAACGGCCGTTTTACACTTAGCGGAGCCTCGGCACCCACGGCTACCGGTTTGCTTCGATTCCCGCTGCTCTGCAACCGCTTTGCTGTATCTGGTCTATGCAAACTAGCTTCTTTTTGTTCTTTAGGTAGTTCTGGATTTTTTTAGTCCAGACAGGGAACTGGGAACAATCCTCCTGTCTATGAACTTAATTTCCTGAATTTTTACGACAAAAAAAAAATAATTTTAAATCATCTATATTTAGCTATATATATATTTATATACATATATGTATATGTAAATTCAAAAACTATATATCTTCATTTTCACTCAACCATTACCTCTTTTGACTCTGAATTCCACCTTCTTTTCCTGTTTCTGCGAGTTCTTTTTTATTGATTGTTCTTCGCAGATATATTTCCTTTTTATTTTTATGTGACCGTAAAAAACAATTTGAATAGTTACAAGGGTAGGTATCAGTTTGCTTATTTAAAACAAAAGGCCTTTGTTTTGCGGCTGGTCGATTTGAAAAGAAAGAGATTTGAATATTCTTTTTCTTTTCAACCGACACTTTACCCATCAACATTTTGCAAATAACATTCAGCCAACCAGCTAAATATAATTAATTCTCTCTGGATACATTGATGCTATATCATCCCCATTCTCCTTAAAGCAATCTCACTCTTTTAAATCACTGAGATTTCTCTTTTTAATGTCCCAAGTCCCAAGTCCCTATTCTCTGAACCCATCCTTGGTTCAATTATCGACCTACGTTACCGACTCGCAATATCGTAACCTTGATCTCGTTTAATGTCATTTTGACAAGTCTGAATTAAAACAAAATCATTTTTTTGTTTGTTATCGTCGGTCGTCGTCGTCGCGTCGTTCCCTTTAATAATTATCTCGTCGTCTTTTTTTTTGTGTTTAATAAATAAATAAAGTCGAAATGTAACAGGGCTTTGCTTTTTTCTGGTAAGAATATTACCAGAAATATGCAAATGAACCCACGTTCATGTCCGTCGTGATTTGGCTAAGTCGTTCGGTGGTGGTTGTACAATATAATAGCTAACCATCGAGTCGATTGTCTATATTAGGTCGGATTGTGTGTCGTTCGTCATTTTGTACAAGTTAAAGTTGAAGTTTAAGTGTGAAATTAGATTCAAAATCATTTAATTATTTTGCAATCAATTGCAACAAAAATGTGACAAAAAAAAAAAACGAATCAAAATGTAAACAAAACTAATTTAATACATCAAAACGGGATAACGGAAGTGTAAAGGAGACTATGGTTGCTCCGTTAATTTAACATACAGAATCGACATACAACAGGAATATAGAATAAAAAAAATCCGTTCGTTTTTCTGTTTACAATTCGCGAAAATTGCTCAGGTCAATAACCTTAGAATTAACAAAAATGTAAATTGCGTTTTGCCGTCGGGATATTAACATTGCGAATTGAGTGTTGTGGTTATAAAAAAAATGTTTGGTGTTATATTGTTTCTTTCCCGGTTTTTATTGCACGAATAAGAATGAAAAGTCAAGATAAATTAAATAAATAAAATAAAAAAGATAAATTAAAGACATTACTGTATTGCACGGAATAAAAAAAATATCGAAAGTCAAATAAAGTTATTGCACGAATCAAATTGAAAGTCATTAAAAGTAAAAAAAATTAAGTTTGGATTAAGTCGATTGTCAATTAAAATAAATAGTTAAATATATAGTCATTTGTTTGTCATAATGGTGTTGTGTCAGTGTAAAATCGTCAAATGATAAAGAAAATAAATAGTAAATAAGTCAAATATAGTGTTCCAGTGTATTATCGTCAAGTGATAAAATAAATAAATGTTAAATAAGTCGAATCTAGTCTTTGTGAATAGTCAGGTGTGTGTTTTGCGAAAAATGTGTAGTTTTCGAAAATATACATAGTCAAAAAAAATCGGATGTTTGTCTTCGTCAGTATTGAACCAACGTGGGACGCGAACCCACTTAAGGATCATCTAGCCGGGCATAAAAACATGCAAATTTGTCAGATAAGTATTTCTTTAAACAAAATCTATGACACGAACAGATACTTTGTGGTACGTTTTATTTTAATTCCAGGATTTTACTGGCGTATGTCTTTTGCATGGAAGATACCGATGGCTTTTCCAGCTCTACTTTCCAACTCATACATACAGTTGCCAATAACCTTCCGGACTCGGCATTTTACAAACTTGGGAAGAAGTTTGGCGTTGATTCCCGAAGAAAACTTGCTTTGAGCAAAATTCCTGTAAAGAGCTTCTTGTCCTTCGCGGTAAGTTACATGTTTTGCTCTAGAATTATAAGTGTTTTTAGACTTAACGTGTGCCCTGAAAAGATTCTCTGACATCGTCTGTCTGGCAATCGCAGTTTTCAGTGCATTCGGCAGGACTAACATCTCCGGGTCTCCTAAAGCTTTCAGTTCGCGTAAAATTTTATAGGATGAGCCGTGATTTACCATATTCTGGCCAAAAAGGGCAAAGTATGGTTGGCAACCTATGGAATCATGGATATCGGATCTGAGAGCACACGCTATGCTGGATAAATGTGTATCCCAGTCGTTTTGCTCTTTCGATATCAGGACCCTGAGTTTGCTTAGGACGCTTCGGTTGACCCGCTCGGAGATGTTAGCCTGTGGAGAATACAAAGCCGTTCGCACATGCTGTATGCCATAGTTCGCTAAGAATTTTTTGAATTCTTTGGATACAAACTGACGTCCGTTGTCAGAGTGAATCTTTTCAGGGGTGCCGAAAGTATGAAATATATCAACTTATAGAAACTGGATGATTCTAGAAGATGTTGCTTTTGACATCGCCTTAAGGAAGGTAAATTTCGTGAAATGATCCACTACAATAAAGACGTAAACGTTACCTCGTTTTGTACGGGGATATGGACCTAAAAAATCTATATATAAACGTTGCATAGGTCTTTCAGTAATTGTTTGGGTGGTGATTGGTGGACGAAGAGTTTTGTTTGGGGCTTTCACCATTTTACAAATATCGCACTCTTTCACATAAGTTTTCACGTCTTTGAGCATTTTAAGCCAATAGAATTTGGCTTTGATGCGAGCATAGGTTTTCGCAAAACCGCTATGACAGCTCAACTTAGTGTCATGTGCCAGTTCGATGCATTGTTGCGTTAGTGCTTCGGGTACCCAAAGTCGCCATAACGAGTCCTCCTCGTCTACTTCACCTGTCCTAAACCTAACCTTTTTATAAATAAATTTTCCCGATACCACTAAATCAGGAAGTTCAGACTGATTAGAGTTGATGTTCTCTCTCAGCAGGGAATATTGCGTCGAATCCAACTCAACCGAATTAAGGTCGATTTCACCACACATCATCGCTTCATCTTCTACGGTTACTTTTGCAGCAATCTCTTCCATATCCATCCTAGACAGCGAGTCAGGCACTATATTGAGGGATCCCTTTCGGTGTTCAATTTTAAAATTGTAACCTTGTAATTCCAAGCTCCATCTAGCTAATCTGCCGCTGAGTTCTTTCATTGACATAAGACATTTTAGACTGGAATGGTCTGTTATCACTGTGAAAGGTAATCCGTCAACATAGGGCCTAAATTTGCGTATACTCAGGACGGCTGCAAGACATTCCTGCTCGGTAACCGTATAATTTTTTTGTGACTTGTTTAGCCTCTTCGACATGTATGCTATCGGTTTTTCGTTGTCGTTCTCATCCAACTGAAAGAGAACACCCCCCACACCCTCTGAAGAAGCATCACACTGGATCGTGAATGGTTTTTTGAAATCTGGTTGTGCTAACACTGGTGCAGATGAAAGTGCTGTTTTCAACTTGTGAAATGCCTCTAAGACTTCAGGCGTCAATTCAAATTTTGCTTTCTTTTTTAAGCAGTCTGTAAGGGGAGCTGCCAAGTCAGCATAGTTTCGTATGTACCGCCTGTACCATCCGGTCATTCCTAAAAATCTCTTAACTTGTCGGACACTAGTAGGTACTGGGAAATTGACCATAGCCTCGATTTTGTCAGGATTAGTTTGCAATGTACCCTGACCAACTATGAAACCTAAAAATTTAATTTCTCGCATGCAGAACTTGCTCTTATCGAGGTTAATAGTGAGATTCGCTCGACGTAGACAAGCAGCTACTTCGCTAAGGATGCGCATGTGGGACTCAAAATCGGAAGTGCAGATCAGAAGATCGTCTAGATAGACGAAAACATTTTCGCGGAGAGAACCGGGTATGACTTGATCGATCACGCGACACATCGTTTGGCCCGCATTGCTCAACCCAAAAGGCATCACCTTGAAGTGATAAAGAGGCCTACCCGGAACTGTGAATGCGGTCTTCTCGCGAGATTTCTCATCGAGAGGAATTTGCCAATAAGCATCTTTCAAGTCTATACCGGTTATAAATCTCGTGTCTTTGATCCGGCTGAGTAACCTCTCCACATGTGGTAGTGGATACGCATCCTTAACGGTAACGGCGTTGAATTTACGAAAATCCAAGCATAAACGAACCTTGCCTGGTTTCCTCACTAATACCACCGGACTACTCCATGGTGAATTACTAACCTCGATAACATCAAGCTCTAGCATGCGGTCTAATTCTTCATAAACTTCCTCTTGGCGAACTAGAGACAAAGGGTAGTGTGGAGACTTTATAGGAGCGGCATTCTCGGTGTCAACAACATGACAGCCAAGATTGTTTTTTCTAGTTTGTTCTAGATTTTGTTCTGGAGAAAGATCTATCAGCTCAGCCTCGTCTTTTATATTCACTTCATCTTCGTCAAATGTGAGGTCAGCTTGGATTTCAGATATCTGTGGCATAAGGTGGAATTCTCTCCAAAAATTCATCCCTAAATAAAGCTTCTGGGTTAGGTTGGGAATTAGGTAGAAAGAAAGTTGTTTGGTAAGACCATTATACGAAATTTCAATTTCGCAGTAGCCGACTATATTGTGCGATTTACCATCAGCTGTTCGCACAACATTTTTATATGGCCTACTTCCGAACCAATCTTTCTAACCAATTCCCAACAGTCGTTACCTAATACCGATATCGAAGCTCCACTATCCAACAACCCAAAAACAGATTCACCGTTTAACTGAACGCAAGCGTACATTCTTCCATCTGTATCTGAAGAAATGATAGATTCTAAGATGTTTCCGAAATTTTCTTCGTTTTCGAAAACGACTTCGACACTTCTGTATATGCAAACTAGCTATATTACTCGTATGGCTAGTTCCAAAAATTCGTTGACGAGTTTTGTAGTATTGAACTTTCCGTTCGTGAAGCGATTTCAGTGAATGGGTTTTAATAGGATGAGCCTCAACATCTACCGGACTCACATTTGTTGTTCGTTCCAAAATCTTGGTTGGAACATCCGCGTCAGTAGTTTTGTTGGAGATTTTGGAATCTTCACTTACTTTTGGGAGTGGTTCAGAGCATCCCTGGTGGAACGAATTTCGCCACTCTTCCGTTCGTTCCCTGGTTGGTTTCCCGAGTGCTTGCCACAGTCAACGGTGTTGACCCCTTTTTCCCCGCAAAGGAAACAAAATAATGTCCTTATATTGGACGGACAAAAATGGTAAGCATGACCTTTTTGGCCACAATTCCAGCAGACATAATTAGCCGTGGAAGTCGGTTTGCGATTGTAGGCTATTGCGGAGACCTCTTCTCTATCCGGGAAAATCGCACTTTGATCTTCACCGGCTGCGATCTCATGGACAGTTTTTGGAGCAGAAGTGCGCTTCGCCAAAAATCGTTCCGCTTCCCGAGCCTTATTTCGAGCTTGTTCGAGGCTCTTTAAGTCAGCCGCTAACAAAATCTCACCTATTTTATCTTTGGCGTTATTTCGGATTATGTCGATCATCTTCCGATCTTCAAAAGGCTCTTTCAACCTATCGTTCATGCTCGCGATAGCATTGTAATAGTCGTCGAACGACTCCTTAACACCCTGTTTTCTGGTGAGTACCCTCATGTAAATCTCCACATCGCTTTCTAACCTACCAAATTCTTTTTTCATCGCGGTTTTAAGGTCCGAAAGCGAAACATTAGGATGCTTACGTAGAAAAGCCCAATACCATTTGCACGGTCTTTCTTTCAACAAAACATGAAAATTGTCGACGATTTGTTCATTCGTATAAGGCGAGGATGCTCTCTTTCGATCAACCTTAAAGAGAAAATCGCCTACATTTTCGTTGCCGTTGTAAGATATGTCCCAGCGATCTAATCGGCAGATGGTAGAACCACTGGAAGCTAAAGAAGGGGCTGTAGAAAGCCTAACATCCGGTGTTGACTGACGGACTTCACCCTGCCGTTGATGCGCACCGTTATTGAACGGATTGCTATTCGATCCGCCAGGTTGGGATTGTTGTTGTATCCCTAGCGACTCCAGCTTCTGGATTACATTCCCCATGAAGACGTCGAAAGTTTCGAACAACTTTATTTGGTTCGTCATCATGGTTCTTTCAATCCGCGCAGCTAATTCAGCAGTTTGGTCGATTGGTAAAGTATTAGCTCCGGTAGGTGGTGGAACATCTACATTTTCATTTTCGACCTCATTGGTCGACCTATCCAATTCATTCGGCATGCTGTCGGTCAATTCGGAAACAATTGAATTTAAGTTTTCAGAATAACTGAAAGAATTATTGAGATTAAATCGATCAATTCTGTTTCTGAACCTTTGAAAAAAAGCTTCAAATCGTGCCTCTGAACGAGCGTAAATCGTGCCTAAACTATCGTGTAAGGAAATCCGTCTGTTAGTGCTCATGCCTCAGCAAACGCACTTACAAAAAAAAAATCTATTTAAAAAGAGTTATTTCAACTATAAATCCACTCAAGAACTCAGAGAAATTCAAAAAAAAATTAAAGAATGAAATTCAAATTCAGAAAAGATCAATAAAAAAGCAAAAAAAAAATCGAAAAAAATAAAGTTTTTTTGAATATTAAATTCAATTTTTCAAAAACCAAAAAAAAAATTCAAAAATATTGTAAGGGTAAAACAAAAAATTTCAAAAATTAAATTTAAAATTCAAGTGTCAAAATTAAGGTTTATTAAAATTTTAGAAATAATAAAAAAAACTAAAATATTAAAATTTTTAAATTGAAAAGAAAACGATAGAAAAAAATTCAAAATATCAAACTCGTAGAATTTAAGAACTTAAAAGTTTGTACTATAATTTTTGAAATTCGAATTTTCAAAAATTAACTGAGCTTCACAGGTATCCAACAAATTGCAGATGCAGGTATCGAAGAATCCAGTTGCTGTTAAAGTTCAAAATTTTAAATTGTAAAAAAAAAATATATAATAATAAAAGTATATAGATGTTGAAAGATTGTATTTCGTATTTGTATTCTTTTAATAATTTCTATAAAAATAATTTTATTAAAAAGATAAAAAAAAATGGATTTTGAAAAAAAAATGATTTATTTTCTCAGAAAAAAAATATTTAAAATTTATTCATAAAATTTAAGAAGAGGATGAGAATTCTGACACAGGAAGAATGATAACTAAGGATGACGAAAATGATGAAGAAGCCGAAGTTCTGCGAGCCGGAAAAAAATTGAAATAAACTATAAACTGTAAAGGACTTTAAAAAAAAATGTTAATCTCCTCAGGTTTCAGGACTTCCAAGGACGAATCCTTCATCCTTGAAGACATCTGGAACCCTCGGAGAATTTTTAGTGACTTGCTGAAAGGACCTCCGAAGACGCCTTTACATCAACGGGTCTCTTTCAGCATTATTTTACATTGTGTAAGATTGCCTGGACTCCTGGATACCTTTAGTAAAGATACCCAAAGACTCAGACAATCTTTCACAAAAAAAATTATTTTTGCGTTATGTGGCTGCATCTTTCTTGCGGCAACGCGATACCGAGGAATTAACTTCCCAGTCATCGGGACTCACAAAAAAAATGCCACCACTACTCAAAATCTTTAAAAATGAAAAATGGAAAAAAAAATTGTAAAAATGTTGAAAATTAAATAGACAAAATAAAATTGAAATTAATGTAGAAAAAAAAAATCTGTTAATAAAAAAAAATGAATTGGCTCAAAAAAAAATCAATTAGCCACTCTATCTAAAAAGATAGAGGGCTCCACGTTGCGGGCGCCATTTTGTAACCAACTACTTTTGCCATCGGTTCTGTATGCCGGAAAGATACCCCTTTGGCTAGCTCGGCCATGGGTTCTTGAACCTTGAGTTGATTACAAAAAAAATATTTATTTCCGGCCTAAGCGTCAACGGTCTTGTTTGACGAGCGAGAAAATCGCCTCAACCCACCCTTCCTTGGTTGTCTCCCTCGCTAGGACAACCCCTTTTCCAGGCTTCTTCAAAATGTCATCTTTTCACTCTCTCCGCATCGTCCTTCTCATCCTCTTTTTAATAAAAGAATTTAGTTCACCATGATTTTTTTATAATTTATTTCAATAATAATCTAAATATAAGTTGGTTTTGATTGACTTCATTATTAACTTTAATACTACAAATTTTATTTAAATTAAATTTACGATGATAAAAAGATAAAAAAATTAAATGCTCTAATGGCAGCTTTGCGGTATTTATTTCAAACTTTTATCAAAAAGAATCTTAACCACGTCTTCGATTTATTAACAAAAAGTTGGGATATACAATCCTCTTTTGTCGTATTTAAGAAGTTAACTTAGCACTTTATTCCCCACTCGTTACCACCCTCGCGAACAAATATTTGTGTGTATATATATTAATATATAGGTATATTTGTATATATAAAAATTGAAACTACCAGCAACAAAATAAACTCACCCTTGTCCTTCCGTCCGTAGTGGCCACTGCTGCAGGAGAATAAGGAGGTATCACTTTTTCTTTTTTTTTTGCATGCACACTTTTCTGTGCCTTTGTTTAATATGCACACGATATATATATATATATAAGTACTATTTATTCATTCGCGAAATTAATCATACCACACGGTTCGCGTAATTAAAAAAATTTTTGTTGAAAATTTTTGAATTCGACCGACACATTCACCACTTTGAGGTACAATTTAAAAAAATCAAAGTATTATAAAAAAAATGATAAAAAAGAAATAAAAAAATTTAATTCTAATCAAAAAAACGAAATAAAAAAATTTAATTTTAAAGTATTCAAACTGTGAGCCTTTAACGGCCGTTTTACACTTAGCGGAGCCTCGGCACCCACGGCTACCGGTTTGCTTCGATTCCCGCTGCTCTGCAACCGCTTTGCTGTATCTGGTCTATGCAAACTAGCTTCTTTTTGTTCTTTAGGTATTTCTGGATTTTTTTAGTCCAGACAGGGAACTGGGAACAATCCTCCTGTCTATGAACTTAATTTCCTGAATTTTTACGACAAAAAAAATAATTTTAAATCATCTATATTTAGCTATATATATATTTATATACATATATGTATATGTAAATTCAAAAACTATATATCTTCATTTTCTTCACTCAACCATTACCTCTTTTGACTCTGAATTCCACCTTTTTTTCCTGTTTCTGCGAGTTCTTTTTTATTGATTGTTCTTCGCAGATATATTTCCTTTTTATTTTTATGTGACCGTAAAAAACAATTTGAATAGTTACAAGGGTAGGTATCAGTTTGCTTATTTAAAACAAAAGGCCTTTGTTTTGCGGCTGGTCGATTTGAAAAGAAAGAGATTTGAATATTCTTTTCTTTTCAACCGACACTTTACCCATCAACATTTTGCAAATAACATTCAGCCAACCAGCTATAATTAATTCTCTCTGGATACATTGATGCTATATCATCCCCATTCTCCCCAAAGCAATCTCACTCTTTTAAATCACTGAGATTTCTCTTTTTAATGTCCCAAGTCCCAAGTCCCTATTCTCTGAACCCATCCTTGGTTCAATTATCGACCTACGTTACCGACTCGCAATATCGTAACCTTGATCTCGTTTAATGTCATTTTGACAAGTCTGAATTAAAACAAAATCATTTTTTTGTTTGTTATCGTCGGTCGTCGTCGTCGCGTCGTTCCCTTTAATAATTATCTCGTCGTCTTTTTTTTGTGTTTAATAAATAAATAAAGTCGAAATGTAACAGGGCTTTGCTTTTTTCTGGTAAGAATATTACCAGAAATATGCAAATGAACCCACGTTCATGTCCGTCGTGATTTGGCTAAGTCGTTCGGTGGTGGCGGCAGCGGCGCGCGGCTCGTCGTTGTACAATATAATAGCTAACCATCGAGTCGATTGTCTATATTAGGTCGGATTGTGTGTCGTTCGTCATTTTGTACAAGTTAAAGTTGAAGTTTAAGTGTGAAATTAGATTCAAAATCATTTAATTATTTTGCAATCAATTGCAACAAAAATGTGAAAAAAAAAAAAAACGAATCAAAATGTAAACAAAACTAATTTAATACATCAAAACGGGATAACGGAAGTGTGAAGGAGACTATGGTTGCTCCGTTAATTTAACATACAGAATCGACATACAACAGGAATATAGAATAAAAAAAATCCGTTCGTTTTTCTGTTTACAATTCGCGAAAATTGCTCAGGTCAATAACCTTAGAATTAACAAAAATGTAAATTGCGTTTTGCCGTCGGGATATTAACATTGCGAATTGAGTGTTGTGGTTATAAAAAAAATGTTTGGTGTTATATTGTTTCTTTCCCGGTTTTTATTGCACGAATAAGAATGAAAAGTCAAGATAAATTAAATAAATAAAATAAAAAAGATAAATTAAAGACATTACTGTATTGCACGGAATAAAAAAAATATCGAAAGTCAAATAAAGTTATTGCACGAATCAAATTGAAAGTCATTAAAAGTAAAAAAAATTAAGTTTCGATTAAGTCGATTGTCAATTAAAATAAATAGTTAAATATATAGTCATTTGTTTGTCATAATGGTGTTGTGTCAGTGTAAAATCGTCAAATGATAAAGAAAATAAATAGTAAATAAGTCAAATATAGTGTTCCAGTGTATTATCGTCAAGTGATAAAATAAATAAATGTTAAATAAGTCGAATCTAGTCTTTGTGAATAGTCAGGTGTGTGTTTTGCGAAAAATGTGTAGTTTTCGAAAATATACATAGTCAAAAAAAAATCGGATGTTTGTCTTCGTCAGTATTGAACCAACGTGGGACGCGAACCCACTTAAGGATCATCTAGCCGGGCATAAAAACATGCAAATTTGTCAGATAAGTATTTCTTTAAACAAAATCTATGACACGAACAGATACTTTGTGGTACGTTTTATTTTAATTCCAGGATTTTACTGGCGTATGTCTTTTGCATGGAAGATACCGATGGCTTTTCCAGCTCTACTTTCCAACTCATACATACAGTTGCCAATAACCTTCCGGACTCGGCATTTTACAAACTTGGGAAGAAGTTTGGCGTTGATTCCCGAAGAAAACTTGCTTTGAGCAAAATTCCTGTAAAAAGCTTCTTGTCCTTCGCGGTAAGTTACATGTTTTGCTCTAGAATTATAAGTGTTTTTAGACTTAACGTGTGCCCTGAAAAGATTCTCTGACATCGTCTGTCTGGCAATCGCAGTTTTCAGTGCATTCGGCAGGACTAACATCTCCGGGTCTCCTAAAGTTTTCAGTGTGCGTAAAATTTTATAGGATGAGCCGTGATTTACCATATTCTGGCCAAAAAGGGCAAAGTATGGTTGGCAACCTATGGAATCATGGATATCGGATCTGAGAGCACACGCTATGCTGGATAAATGTGTATCCCAGTCGTTTTGCTCTTTCGATATCAGGACCCTGAGTTTGCTTAGGACGCTTCGGTTGACCCGCTCGGAGATGTTAGCCTGTGGAGAATACAAAGCCGTTCGCACATGCTGTATGCCATAGTTCGCTAAGAATTTTTTGAATTCTTTGGATACAAACTGACGTCCGTTGTCAGAGTGAATCTTTTCAGGGGTGCCGAAAGTATGAAATATATCAACTTATAGAAACTGGATGATTCTAGAAGATGTTGCTTTTGACATCGCCTTAAGGAAGGTAAATTTCGTGAAATGATCCACTACAATAAAGACGTAAACGTTACCTCGTTTTGTACGGGGATATGGACCTAAAAAATCTATATATAAACGTTGCATAGGTCTTTCAGTAATTGTTTGGGTGGTGATTGGTGGACGAAGAGTTTTGTTTGGGGCTTTCACCATTTTACAAATATCGCACTCTTTCACATAAGTTTTCACGTCTTTGAGCATTTTAAGCCAATAGAATTTGGCTTTGATGCGAGCATAGGTTTTCGCAAAACCGCTATGACAGCTCAACTTAGTGTCATGTGCCAGTTCGATGCATTGTTGCGTTAGTGCTTCGGGTACCCAAAGTCGCCATAACGAGTCCTCCTCGTCTACTTCACCTGTCCTAAACCTAACCCTTTTATAAATAAATTTTCCCGATACCACTAAATCAGGAAGTTCAGACTGATTAGAGTTGATGTTCTCTCTCAGCAGGGAATATTGCGTCGAATCAAACTCAACCGAATTAAGGTCGATTTCACCACACATCATCGCTTCATCTTCTACGGTTACTTTTGCAGCAATCTCTTCCATATCCATCCTAGACAGCGAGTCAGGCACTATATTGAGGGATCCCTTTCGGTGTTCAATTTTAAAATTGTAACCTTGTAATTCCAAGCTCCATCTAGCTAATCTGCCGCTGAGTTCTTTCATTGACATAAGACATTTTAGACTGGAATGGTCTGTTATCACTGTGAAAGGTAATCCGTCAACATAGGGCCTAAATTTGCGTATACTCAGGACGGCTGCAAGACATTCCTGCTCGGTAACCGTATAATTTTTTTGTGACTTGTTTAGCCTCTTCGACATGTATGCTATCGGTTTTTCGTTGTCGTTCTCATCCAACTGAAAGAGAACACCCCCCACACCCTCTGAAGAAGCATCACACTGGATCGTGAATGGTTTTTTGAAATCTGGTTGTGCTAACACTGGTGCAGATGAAAGTGCTGTTTTCAACTTGTGAAATGCCTCTAAGGCTTCAGGCGTCAATTCAAATTTTGCTTTCTTTTTTAAGCAGTCTGTAAGGGGAGCTGCCAAGTCAGCATAGTTTCGTATGTACCGCCTGTACCATCCGGTCATTCCTAAAAATCTCTTAACTTGTCGGACACTAGTAGGTACTGGGAAATTGACCACAGCCTCGATTTTGTCAGGATTAGTTTGCAATGTACCCTGACCAACTATGAAACCTAAAAATTTAATTTCTCGCATGCAGAACTTGCTCTTATCGAGGTTAATAGTGAGATTAGCTCGACGTAGACAAGCAGCTACTTCGCTAAGGATGCGCATGTGGGACTCAAAATCGGAAGTGCAGATCAGAAGATCGTCTAGATAGACGAAAACATTTTCGCGGAGAGAACCGGGTATGACTTGATCGATCACGCGACACATCGTTTGGCCCGCATTGCTCAACCCAAAAGGCATCACCTTGAAGTGATAAAGAGGCCTACCCGGAACTGTGAATGCGGTCTTCTCGCGAGATTTCTCATCGAGAGGAATTTGCCAATAAGCATCTTTCAAGTCTATACCGGTTATAAATCTCGTGTCTTTGATCCGGCTGAGTAACCCCTCCACATGTGGTAGTGGATACGCATCCTTAACGGTAACGGCGTTGAATTTACGAAAATCCAAGCATAAACGAACCTTGCCTGGTTTCCTCACTAATACCACCGGACTACTCCATGGTGAATTACTAACCTCGATAACATCATGCTCTAGCATGCGGTCTAATTCTTTATAAACTTCCTCTTGGCGAACTGGAGACAAAGGGTAGTGTGGAGACTTTATAGGAGCGGCATTCTCGGTGTCAACAACATGACAGCCAAGATTGTTTTTTCTAGTTTGTTCTAGATTTTGTTCTGGAGAAAGATCTATCAGCTCAGCCTCGTCTTTTATATTCACTTCATCTTCGTCAAATGTGAGGTCAGCTTGGATTTCAGATATCTGTGGCATAAGGTGGAATTCTCTCCAAAAATTCATCCCTAAATAAAGCTTCTGGGTTAGGTTGGGAATTAGGTAGAAAGAAAGTTGTTTGGTAAGACCATTATACGAAATTTCAATTTCGCAGTAGCCGACTATATTGTGCGATTTACCATCAGCTGTTCGCACAACATTTTTATATGGCCTACTTCCGAACCAATCTTTCTAACCAATTCCCAACAGTCGTTACCTAATACCGATATCGAAGCTCCACTATCCAACAACCCAAAAACAGATTCACCGTTTAACTGAACGCAAGCGTACATTCTTCCATCTGTATCTGAAGAAATGATAGATTCTAAGATTTGTTTCCGAAATTTTCTTCATTTTCGAAAACGACTTCGACACTTCTGTATATGCAAACTAGCTATATTACTCGTATGGCTAGTTCCAAAAATTCGTTGACGAGTTTTGTAGTATTGAACTTTCCGTTCGTGAAGCGATTTCAGTGAATGGGTTTTAATAGGATGAGCCTCAACATCTACCGGACTCACATTTGTTGTTCGTTCCAAAATCTTGGTTGGAACATCCGCGTCAGTAGTTTTGTTGGAGATTTTGGAATCTTCACTTACTTTTGGGAGTGGTTCAGAGCATCCCTGGTGGAACGAATTTCGCCACTCTTCCGTTCGTTCCCTGGTTGGTTTCCCGAGTGCTTGCCACAGTCAACGGTGTTGACCCCTTTTTCCCCGCAAAGGAAACAAAATAATGTCCTTATATTGGACGGACAAAAATGGTAAGCATGACCTTTTTGGCCACAATTCCAGCAGACATAATTAGCCGTGGAAGTCGGTTTGCGATTGTAGGCTATTGCGGAGACCTCTTCTCTATCCGGGAAAATCGCACTTTGATCTTCACCGGCTGCGATCTCATGGACAGTTTTTGGAGCAGAAGTGCGCTTCGCCAAAAATCGTTCCGCTTCCCGAGCCTTATTTCGAGTTTGTTCGAGGCTCTTTAAGTCAGCCGCTAACAAAATCTCACCTATTTTATCTTTGGCGTTATTTCGGATTATGTCGATCATCTTCCGATCTTCAAAAGGCTCTTTCAACCTATCGTTCATGCTCGCGATAGCATTGTAATAGTCGTCGAACGACTCCTTAACACCCTGTTTTCTGGTGAGTACCCTCATGTAAATCTCCACATCGCTTTCTAACCTACCAAATTCTTTTTTCATCGCGGTTTTAAGGTCCGAAAGCGAAACATTAGGATGCTTACGTAGAAAAGCCCAATACCATTTGCACGGTCTTTCTTTCAACAAAACATGAAAATTGTCGACGATTTGTTCATTCGTATAAGGCGAGGATGCTCTCTTTCGATCAACCTTAAAGAGAAAATCGCCTACATTTTCGTTGCCGTTGTAAGATATGTCCCAGCGATCTAATCGGCAGATGGTAGAACCACTGGAAGCTAAAGAAGGGGCTGTAGAAAGCCTAACATCCGGTGTTGACTGACGGACTTCACCCTGCCGTTGATGCGCACCGTTATTGAACGGATTGCTATTCGATCCGCCAGGTTGGGATTGTTGTTGTATCCCTAGCGACTCCAGCTTCTGGATTACATTCCCCATGAAGACGTCGAAAGTTTCGAACAACTTTATTTGGTTCGTCATCATGGTTCTTTCAATCCGCGCAGCTAATTCAGCAGTTTGGTCGATTGGTAAAGTATTAGCTCCGGTAGGTGGTGGAACATCTACATTTTCATTTTCGACCTCATTGGTCGACCTATCCAATTCATTCGGCATGCTGTCGGTCAATTCGGAAACAATTGAATTTAAGTTTTCAGAATAACTGAAAGAATTATTGAGATTAAATCGATCAATTCTGTTTCTGAACCTTTGAAAAAAAGCTTCAAATCGTGCCTCTGAACGAGCGTAAATCGTGCCTAAACTATCGTGTAAGGAAATCCGTCTGTTAGTGCTCATGCCTCAGCAAACGCACTTACAAAAAAAAAATCTATTTAAAAAGAGTTATTTCAACTATAAATCCACTCAAGAACTCAGAGAAATTCAAAAAAAAATTAAAGAATGAAATTCAAATTCAGAAAAGATCAATAAAAAAGCAAAAAAAAAAATCGAAAAAAATAAAGTTTTTTTGAATATTAAATTCAATTTTTCAAAAACCAAAAAAAAAATTCAAAAATATTGTAAGGGTAAAACAAAAAATTTCAAAAATTAAATTTAAAATTCAAGTGTCAAAATTAAGGTTTATTAAAATTTTAGAAATAATAAAAAAAACTAAAATATTAAAATTTTTAAATTGAAAAGAAAACGATAGAAAAAAATTCAAAATATCAAACTCGTAGAATTTAAGAACTTAAAAGTTTGTACTATAATTTTTGAAATTCGAATTTTCAAAAATTAACTGAGCTTCACAGGTATCCAACAAATTGCAGATGCAGGTATCGAAGAATCCAGTTGCTGTTAAAGTTCAAAATTTTAAATTGTAAAAAAAAATATATAATAATAAAAGTATATAGATGTTGAAAGATTGTATTTCGTATTTGTATTCTTTTAATAATTTCTATAAAAATAATTTTATTAAAAACATAAAAAAAAATGGATTTTGAAAAAAAAATGATTTATTTTCTCAGAAAAAAAATATTTAAAATTTATTCATAAAATTTAAGAAGAGGATGAGAATTCTGACACAGGAAGAATGATAACTAAGGATGACGAAAATGATGAAGAAGCCGAAGTTCTGCGAGCCGGAAAAAAATTGAAATAAACTATAAACTGTAAAGGACTTTAAAAAAAAATGTTAATCTCCTCAGGTTTCAGGACTTCCAAGGACGAATCCTTCATCCTTGAAGACATCTGGAACCCTCGGAGAATTTTTAGTGACTTGCTGAAAGGACCTCCGAAGACGCCTTTACATCAACGGGTCTCTTTCAGCATTATTTTACATTGTGTAAGATTGCCTGGACTCCTGGATACCTTTAGTAAAGATACCCAAAGACTCAGACAATCTTTCACAAAAAAAATTATTTTTGCGTTATGTGGCTGCATCTTTCTTGCGGCAACGCGATACCGAGGAATTAACTTCCCAGTCATCGGGACTCACAAAAAAAATGCCACCACTACTCAAAATCTTTAAAAATGAAAAATGGAAAAAAAAATTGTAAAAATGTTGAAAATTAAATAGACAAAATAAAATTGAAATTAATGTAGAAAAAAAAAATCTGTTAATAAAAAAAAATGAATTGGCTCAAAAAAAAATCAATTAGCCACTCTATCTAAAAAGATAGAGGGCTCCACGTTGCGGGCGCCATTTTGTAACCAACTACTTTTGCCATCGGTTCTGTATGCCGGAAAGATACCCCTTTGGCTAGCTCGGCCATGGGTTCTTGAACCTTGAGTTGATTACAAAAAAAATATTTATTTCCGGCCTAAGCGTCAACGGTCTTGTTTGACGAGCGAGAAAATCGCCTCAACCCACCCTTCCTTGGTTGTCTCCCTCGCTAGGACAACCCCTTTTCCAGGCTTCTTCAAAATGTCATCTTTTCACTCTCTCCGCATCGTCCTTCTCATCCTCTTTTTAATAAAAGAATTTAGTTCACCATGATTTTTTTATAATTTATTTCAATAATAATCTAAATATAAGTTGGTTTTGATTGACTTCATTATTAACTTTAATACTACAAATTTTATTTAAATTAAATTTACGATGATAAAAAGATAAAAAAATTAAATGCTCTAATGGCAGCTTTGCGGTATTTATTTCAAACTTTTATCAAAAAGAATCTTAACCACGTCTTCGATTTATTAACAAAAAGTTGGGATATACAATCCTCTTTTGTCGTATTTAAGAAGTTAACTTAGCACTTTATTCCCCACTCGTTACCACCCTCGCGAACAAATATTTGTGTGTATATATATTAATATATAGGTATATTTGTATATATAAAAATTGAAACTACCAGCAACAAAATAAACTCACCCTTGTCCTTCCGTCCGTAGTGGCCACTGCTGCAGGAGAATAAGGAGGTATCACTTTTTCCTTTTTTTTTATGCACGCTTTTCTGTGCCTTTGTTTAATATGCACACGATATATATATATATATAAGTACTATTTATTCATTCGCGAAATTAATCATACCACACGGTTCGCGTAATTAAAAAAATTTTTGTTGAAAATTTTTGAATTCGACCGACACATTCACCACTTTGAGGTACAATTTAAAAAAATCAAAGTATTATAAAAAAAATGATAAAAAAGAAATAAAAAAATTTAATTCTAATCAAAAAAACGAAATAAAAAAATTTAATTTTAAAGTATTCAAACTGTGAGCCTTTAACGGCCGTTTTACACTTAGCGGAGCCTCGGCACCCACGGCTACCGGTTTGCTTCGATTCCCGCTGCTCTGCAACCGCTTTGCTGTATCTGGTCTATGCAAACTAGCTTCTTTTTGTTCTTTAGGTATTTCTGGATTTTTTTAGTCCAGACAGGGAACTGGGAACAATCCTCCTGTCTATGAACTTAATTTCCTGAATTTTTACGACAAAAAAAATAATTTTAAATCATCTATATTTAGCTATATATATATTTATATACATATATGTATATGTAAATTCAAAAACTATATATCTTCATTTTCTTCACTCAACCATTACCTCTTTTGACTCTGAATTCCACCTTCTTTTCCTGTTTCTGCGAGTTCTTTTTTATTGATTGTTCTTCGCAGATATATTTCCTTTTTATTTTTATGTGACCGTAAAAAACAATTTGAATAGTTACAAGGGTAGGTATCAGTTTGCTTATTTAAAACAAAAGGCCTTTGTTTTGCGGCTGGTCGATTTGAAAAGAAAGAGATTTGAATATTCTTTTTCTTTTCAACCGACACTTTACCCATCAACATTTTGCAAATAACATTCAGCCAACCAGCTATAATTAATTCTCTCTGGATACATTGATGCTATATCATCCCCATTCTCCCCAAAGCAATCTCACTCTTTTAAATCACTGAGATTTCTCTTTTTAATGTCCCAAGTCCCAAGTCCCTATTCTCTGAACCCATCCTTGGTTCAATTATCGACCTACGTTACCGACTCGCAATATCGTAACCTTGATCTCGTTTAATGTCATTTTGACAAGTCTGAATTAAAACAAAATCATTTTTTTGTTTGTTATCGTCGGTCGTCGTCGTCGCGTCGTTCCCTTTAATAATTATCTCGTCGTCTTTTTTTTGTGTTTAATAAATAAATAAAGTCGAAATGTAACAGGGCTTTGCTTTTTTCTGGTAAGAATATTACCAGAAATATGCAAATGAACCCACGTTCATGTCCGTCGTGATTTGGCTAAGTCGTTCGGTGGTGGCGGCAGCGGCGCGCGGCTCGTCGTTGTACAATATAATAGCTAACCATCGAGTCGATTGTCTATATTAGGTCGGATTGTGTGTCGTTCGTCATTTTGTACAAGTTAAAGTTGAAGTTTAAGTGTGAAATTAGATTCAAAATCATTTAATTATTTTGCAATCAATTGCAACAAAAATGTGACAAAAAAAAAAAAACGAATCAAAATGTAAACAAAACTAATTTAATACATCAAAACGGGATAACGGAAGTGTGAAGGAGACTATGGTTGCTCCGTTAATTTAACATACAGAATCGACATACAACAGGAATATAGAATAAAAAAAATCCGTTCGTTTTTCTGTTTACAATTCGCGAAAATTGCTCAGGTCAATAACCTTAGAATTAACAAAAATGTAAATTGCGTTTTGCCGTCGGGATATTAACATTGCGAATTGAGTGTTGTGGTTATAAAAAAAATGTTTGGTGTTATATTGTTTCTTTCCCGGTTTTTATTGCACGAATAAGAATGAAAAGTCAAGATAAATTAAATAAATAAAATAAAAAAGATAAATTAAAGACATTACTGTATTGCACGGAATAAAAAAAATATCGAAAGTCAAATAAAGTTATTGCACGAATCAAATTGAAAGTCATTAAAAGTAAAAAAAATTAAGTTTCGATTAAGTCGATTGTCAATTAAAATAAATAGTTAAATATATAGTCATTTGTTTGTCATAATGGTGTTGTGTCAGTGTAAAATCGTCAAATGATAAAGAAAATAAATAGTAAATAAGTCAAATATAGTGTTCCAGTGTATTATCGTCAAGTGATAAAATAAATAAATGTTAAATAAGTCGAATCTAGTCTTTGTGAATAGTCAGGTGTGTGTTTTGCGAAAAATGTGTAGTTTTCGAAAATATACATAGTCAAAAAAAAATCGGATGTTTGTCTTCGTCAGTATTGAACCAACGTGGGACGCGAACCCACTTAAGGATCATCTAGCCGGGCATAAAAACATGCAAATTTGTCAGATAAGTATTTCTTTAAACAAAATCTATGACACGAACAGATACTTTGTGGTACGTTTTATTTTAATTCCAGGATTTTACTGGCGTATGTCTTTTGCATGGAAGATACCGATGGCTTTTCCAGCTCTACTTTCCAACTCATACATACAGTTGCCAATAACCTTCCGGACTCGGCATTTTACAAACTTGGGAAGAAGTTTGGCGTTGATTCCCGAAGAAAACTTGCTTTGAGCAAAATTCCTGTAAAAAGCTTCTTGTCCTTCGCGGTAAGTTACATGTTTTGCTCTAGAATTATAAGTGTTTTTAGACTTAACGTGTGCCCTGAAAAGATTCTCTGACATCGTCTGTCTGGCAATCGCAGTTTTCAGTGCATTCGGCAGGACTAACATCTCCGGGTCTCCTAAAGTTTTCAGTGTGCGTAAAATTTTATAGGATGAGCCGTGATTTACCATATTCTGGCCAAAAAGGGCAAAGTATGGTTGGCAACCTATGGAATCATGGATATCGGATCTGAGAGCACACGCTATGCTGGATAAATGTGTATCCCAGTCGTTTTGCTCTTTCGATATCAGGACCCTGAGTTTGCTTAGGACGCTTCGGTTGACCCGCTCCTAGATGTTAGCCTGTGGAGAATACAAAGCCGTTCGCACATGCTGTATGCCATAGTTCGCTAAGAATTTTTTGAATTCTTTGGATACAAACTGACGTCCGTTGTCAGAGTGAATCTTTTCAGGGGTGCCGAAAGTATGAAATATATCAACTTATAGAAACTGGATGATTCTAGAAGATGTTGCTTTTGACATCGCCTTAAGGAAGGTAAATTTCGTGAAATGATCCACTACAATAAAGACGTAAACGTTACCTCGTTTTGTACGGGGATATGGACCTAAAAAATCTATATATAAACGTTGCATAGGTCTTTCAGTAATTGTTTGGGTGGTGATTGGTGGACGAAGAGTTTTGTTTGGGGCTTTCACCATTTTACAAATATCGCACTCTTTCACATAAGTTTTCACGTCTTTGAGCATTTTAAGCCAATAGAATTTGGCTTTGATGCGAGCATAGGTTTTCGCAAAACCGCTATGACAGCTCAACTTAGTGTCATGTGCCAGTTCGATGCATTGTTGCGTTAGTGCTTCGGGTACCCAAAGTCGCCATAACGAGTCCTCCTCGTCTACTTCACCTGTCCTAAACCTAACCCTTTTATAAATAAATTTTCCCGATACCACTAAATCAGGAAGTTCAGACTGATTAGAGTTGATGTTCTCTCTCAGCAGGGAATATTGCGTCGAATCAAACTCAACCGAATTAAGGTCGATTTCACCACACATCATCGCTTCATCTTCTACGGTTACTTTTGCAGCAATCTCTTCCATATCCATCCTAGACAGCGAGTCAGGCACTATATTGAGGGATCCCTTTCGGTGTTCAATTTTAAAATTGTAACCTTGTAATTCCAAGCTCCATCTAGCTAATCTGCCGCTGAGTTCTTTCATTGACATAAGACATTTTAGACTGGAATGGTCTGTTATCACTGTGAAAGGTAATCCGTCAACATAGGGCCTAAATTTGCGTATACTCAGGACGGCTGCAAGACATTCCTGCTCGGTAACCGTATAATTTTTTTGTGACTTGTTTAGCCTCTTCGACATGTATGCTATCGGTTTTTCGTTGTCGTTCTCATCCAACTGAAAGAGAACACCCCCCACACCCTCTGAAGAAGCATCACACTGGATCGTGAATGGTTTTTTGAAATCTGGTTGTGCTAACACTGCACAGTGGGTACCTCCATAGGCCAAAATTAAAAAAAATAAATGTCACTAATCAAGAACTCAAAGTGTTAATCAGGTTCTTGAAAATCCCGTTAAACCAAAACCAAAAAAAATTTGTACGTATTATTTTTTTTCATTCCTTTATAGCCATTCAAAGTTAAAACATAATTAAACATTCAGCTCGCTTAACGGTGCACATTTTTATTAGGGAACTTGTGATGGTGATAACTCTTTTTAAATAAGTGTGAGCAATATTTGTTGTTATGGATATTAAACAAGAAGGTAAGTACTTTCTAAAAACATACATTTTATATTTTAATAACTTAAGGTGTCAATGTAATAGGACCCATACGCGATGTACTTTTTGTAACTTTTTATTGAGCTCAGTTAACAGTAAATTAAAGATTTAGTTGGTTTGCCTTAGAGTGCCCACTACAAAAGAGGTACTAAAATGTAGAAGAGTGTTCTAGCTTTTCAAAAAAAAAGATTTTTTTTCCCGTTTTTTCCCTTTTTCGAGTTATGGTAATGTAAAAACCATATTTTGTTAATTTTCGGTTTAAAAAAAAACGGTTTTAACTGATCGTTTTATCTTTGGTAGGTGATGGTTATCAATGCGTAATTAAACGCAATTTTTTATTTGATAAATGGCTTGAAAGTCGAAGAAATAATCCAACATTGTCAACACAAGCCAGCCAAATCCTGGAAAACATTAAACACAGTTGGCCTTATCAAGGTGTTGATAATATTGAATTTGATCACCTCTATGACCGGATTTATTTCGTATGCAAGAAGTTAACAGAATTTTGGAAGAACAATAAGGCCCGACAAAATTCAATTATAAGAAATTATTCATCTTGGCTTGACAAATCTGAGACTGTCTTTTTAAGTTATCCTGACGAAGATTATCCAAGTACATCACAACAACGAGGTCGTCCTAAAAAAAGTTTCCATGAATGTTCTGCGCGGAGTAAACGAAGACGTGTGGCTGAAATATCGAGAACCGACGAATCAATTGCTACAGCTTTGCGTGAAACGTCATATATAAAAGAAAATACAATGAGTGCAACGCCTTGTGAAGTACTATCGCTGTTTGTAGAAGCAAAGCTTACAAAGAACCAGTACTTACTTATTCAGAGTTTTGTCAACACCAAGATTAAAAAAAATGCAATGCCTAGCTACAAAATTATTAAGAAGGAAAAAAAGAACTGCTATCCTGATGCCGACAAAATTAGTGTCACCGAGATAGGTGCCGAAGTAGATTTACAGGCTTTACTTAACCACACGGCAACAAGAATTCTTACTTCGGAAAAAGACGTTCTTGACACTCTCAACAGGGACTCATATAAAAGCCTGCAGTTACAAGGGAAATGGGGATTTGATGGAACTACAGGCCAAAGCGAGTACAAACAAAGCTTTCATGATCCTAATGCTAAAGACAGCGATTTATTTGTTACATCTTATGTTCCACTGAAGCTAACATTAAAAAATGACAATAATGAAGATGTTGTTGTTTGGAAAAATCCTCGACCTGCCTCAACACGATACTGTGGGCCAATTAGATTTCAATTTAAAAAAGAAACTACTGCTGTATCTGTTTTTGAAGAACAGTATTATACTGACAAAATAAAGACCTTGCAGCCTTTAACTATAGCTATTAATGATAAAGAATGGACAGTCACTAATAACTTACGTTTAACTATGGTTGATGGAAAAGTCTGCAACGCACTTAACGAAACAACATCTTTAAAATGTTACATATGTGGAGCGACACCAAAGGAAATGAACAACATTGAATTATGCCTTCAAAAAGAGGTCAATGAGAACAGTTTATGTTTTGGTTTATCCCCACTCCATGCTTGGATTAGATTCTTCGAGTTTTTTGTTCATATTTCCTACAGACTAAATATCAAAAAATGGCAGGTAAGAGGTGATGACAAAACAGAATTTGAAAAAAAAAAGAAAATAGTCCAAGCTGAATTCAGAGCAAAACTTGGATTATTGGTAGACAGACCGAAACCGGGAGGAAGTGGTTCTTCAAATGATGGAAATACAGCCAGGAAATTTTTTTACAATTGCGAAATTTCAGCTGAAATAACTGGAATAGACAAAAACTTGATTGACAGATGTGCAACTATTTTACAGGCTTTGAATTCAGGTCAGATCGATGCAGATAAGTTCAGAGTTTTCGCCTTAAATACAGCTGAACAAATAATCGAAGCATATCCATGGTACTATTTGCCTGCTTCAGTTCACAAAGTATTATTGCATGGTGCATCCGTGATTGAGCATCATGGACTTATTTCAATAGGCGAGTTAAGTGAGGAAGCCGCTGAATCCAGAAATAAGGACATCAAAAACTACCGATTGAACCACACAAGAAAAATGTCACGGGTCGTCACTAATAAGGACCTTTTAAATAGACTTCTTTTAAGTTCCGACCCGCTTATTTCAAATTTGAGAAAATTGCCTGTAAAAAAAAAGTCATTTTTATCAAAAAATGCACAAGAATTGTTAAAAATGTAATTTCCAAAACATTTTTTTTTTATGAATTTATTTAATTTTTCTTTTTTATTTTGTAAGTTTAAACAAATAAAAATAATAATAACAGTGTTTAACTTTAAAAAAAGCATGTGTTATATTTTTGACCGCGGTTTGTATGGGCAGGTACCCACTGTGCACTGGTGCAGATGAAAGTGCTGTTTTCAACTTGTGAAATGCCTCTAAGGCTTCAGGCGTCAATTCAAATTTTGCTTTCTTTTTTAAGCAGTCTGTAAGGGGAGCTGCCAAGTCAGCATAGTTTCGTATGTACCGCCTGTACCATCCGGTCATTCCTAAAAATCTCTTAACTTGTCGGACACTAGTAGGTACTGGGAAATTGACCACAGCCTCGATTTTGTCAGGATTAGTTTGCAATGTACCCTGACCAACTATGAAACCTAAAAATTTAATTTCTCGCATGCAGAACTTGCTCTTATCGAGGTTAATAGTGAGATTAGCTCGACGTAGACAAGCAGCTACTTCGCTAAGGATGCGCATGTGGGACTCAAAATCGGAAGTGCAGATCAGAAGATCGTCTAGATAGACGAAAACATTTTCGCGGAGAGAACCGGGTATGACTTGATCGATCACGCGACACATCGTTTGGCCCGCATTGCTCAACCCAAAAGGCATCACCTTGAAGTGATAAAGAGGCCTACCCGGAACTGTGAATGCGGTCTTCTCGCGAGATTTCTCATCGAGAGGAATTTGCCAATAAGCATCTTTCAAGTCTATACCGGTTATAAATCTCGTGTCTTTGATCCGGCTGAGTAACCCCTCCACATGTGGTAGTGGATACGCATCCTTAACGGTAACGGCGTTGAATTTACGAAAATCCAAGCATAAACGAACCTTGCCTGGTTTCCTCACTAATACCACCGGACTACTCCATGGTGAATTACTAACCTCGATAACATCATGCTCTAGCATGCGGTCTAATTCTTTATAAACTTCCTCTTGGCGAACTGGAGACAAAGGGTAGTGTGGAGACTTTATAGGAGCGGCATTCTCGGTGTCAACAACATGACAGCCAAGATTGTTTTTTCTAGTTTGTTCTAGATTTTGTTCTGGAGAAAGATCTATCAGCTCAGCCTCGTCTTTTATATTCACTTCATCTTCGTCAAATGTGAGGTCAGCTTGGATTTCAGATATCTGTGGCATAAGGTGGAATTCTCTCCAAAAATTCATCCCTAAATAAAGCTTCTGGGTTAGGTTGGGAATTAGGTAGAAAGAAAGTTGTTTGGTAAGACCATTATACGAAATTTCAATTTCGCAGTAGCCGACTATATTGTGCGATTTACCATCAGCTGTTCGCACAACATTTTTATATGGCCTACTTCCGAACCAATCTTTCTAACCAATTCCCAACAGTCGTTACCTAATACCGATATCGAAGCTCCACTATCCAACAACCCAAAAACAGATTCACCGTTTAACTGAACGCAAGCGTACATTCTTCCATCTGTATCTGAAGAAATGATAGATTCTAAGATTTGTTTCCGAAATTTTCTTCGTTTTCGAAAACGACTTCGACACTTCTGTATATGCAAACTAGCTATATTACTCGTATGGCTAGTTCCAAAAATTCGTTGACGAGTTTTGTAGTATTGAACTTTCCGTTCGTGAAGCGATTTCAGTGAATGGGTTTTAATAGGATGAGCCTCAACATCTACCGGACTCACATTTGTTGTTCGTTCCAAAATCTTGGTTGGAACATCCGCGTCAGTAGTTTTGTTGGAGATTTTGGAATCTTCACTTACTTTTGGGAGTGGTTCAGAGCATCCCTGGTGGAACGAATTTCGCCACTCTTCCGTTCGTTCCCTGGTTGGTTTCCCGAGTGCTTGCCACAGTCAACGGTGTTGACCCCTTTTTCCCCGCAAAGGAAACAAAATAATGTCCTTATATTGGACGGACAAAAATGGTAAGCATGACCTTTTTGGCCACAATTCCAGCAGACATAATTAGCCGTGGAAGTCGGTTTGCGATTGTAGGCTATTGCGGAGACCTCTTCTCTATCCGGGAAAATCGCACTTTGATCTTCACCGGCTGCGATCTCATGGACAGTTTTTGGAGCAGAAGTGCGCTTCGCCAAAAATCGTTCCGCTTCCCGAGCCTTATTTCGAGCTTGTTCGAGGCTCTTTAAGTCAGCCGCTAACAAAATCTCACCTATTTTATCTTTGGCGTTATTTCGGATTATGTCGATCATCTTCCGATCTTCAAAAGGCTCTTTCAACCTATCGTTCATGCTCGCGATAGCATTGTAATAGTCGTCGAACGACTCCTTAACACCCTGTTTTCTGGTGAGTACCCTCATGTAAATCTCCACATCGCTTTCTAACCTACCAAATTCTTTTTTCATCGCGGTTTTAAGGTCCGAAAGCGAAACATTAGGATGCTTACGTAGAAAAGCCCAATACCATTTGCACGGTCTTTCTTTCAACAAAACATGAAAATTGTCGACGATTTGTTCATTCGTATAAGGCGAGGATGCTCTCTTTCGATCAACCTTAAAGAGAAAATCGCCTACATTTTCGTTGCCGTTGTAAGATATGTCCCAGCGATCTAATCGGCAGATGGTAGAACCACTGGAAGCTAAAGAAGGGGCTGTAGAAAGCCTAACATCCGGTGTTGACTGACGGACTTCACCCTGCCGTTGATGCGCACCGTTATTGAACGGATTGCTATTCGATCCGCCAGGTTGGGATTGTTGTTGTATCCCTAGCGACTCCAGCTTCTGGATTACATTCCCCATGAAGACGTCGAAAGTTTCGAACAACTTTATTTGGTTCGTCATCATGGTTCTTTCAATCCGCGCAGCTAATTCAGCAGTTTGGTCGATTGGTAAAGTATTAGCTCCGGTAGGTGGTGGAACATCTACATTTTCATTTTCGACCTCATTGGTCGACCTATCCAATTCATTCGGCATGCTGTCGGTCAATTCGGAAACAATTGAATTTAAGTTTTCAGAATAACTGAAAGAATTATTGAGATTAAATCGATCAATTCTGTTTCTGAACCTTTGAAAAAAAGCTTCAAATCGTGCCTCTGAACGAGCGTAAATCGTGCCTAAACTATCGTGTAAGGAAATCCGTCTGTTAGTGCTCATGCCTCAGCAAACGCACTTACAAAAAAAATCTATTTAAAAAGAGTTATTTCAACTATAAATCCACTCAAGAACTCAGAGAAATTCAAAAAAAAATTAAAGAATGAAATTCAAATTCAGAAAAGATCAATAAAAAAGCAAAAAAAAAATCGAAAAAAATAAAGTTTTTTTGAATATTAAATTCAATTTTTCAAAAACCAAAAAAAAAATTCAAAAATATTGTAAGGGTAAAACAAAAAATTTCAAAAATTAAATTTAAAATTCAAGTGTCAAAATTAAGGTTTACTAAAATTTTAGAAATAATAAAAAAAACTAAAATATTAAAATTTTTAAATTGAAAAGAAAACGATAGAAAAAAATTCAAAATATCAAACTCGTAGAATTTAAGAACTTAAAAGTTTGTACTATAATTTTTGAAATTCGAATTTTCAAAAATTAACTGAGCTTCACAGGTATCCAACAAATTGCAGATGCAGGTATCGAAGAATCCAGTTGCTGTTAAAGTTCAAAATTTTAAATTGTAAAAAAAAATATATAATAATAAAAGTATATAGATGTTGAAAGATTGTATTTCGTATTTGTATTCTTTTAATAATTTCTATAAAAATAATTTTATTAAAAAGATAAAAAAAAATGGATTTTGAAAAAAAAATGATTTATTTTCTCAGAAAAAAAATATTTAAAATTTATTCATAAAATTTAAGAAGAGGATGAGAATTCTGACACAGGAAGAATGATAACTAAGGATGACGAAAATGATGAAGAAGCCGAAGTTCTGCGAGCCGGAAAAAAATTGAAATAAACTATAAACTGTAAAGGACTTTAAAAAAAAATGTTAATCTCCTCAGGTTTCAGGACTTCCAAGGACGAATCCTTCATCCTTGAAGACATCTGGAACCCTCGGAGAATTTTTAGTGACTTGCTGAAAGGACCTCCGAAGACGCCTTTACATCAACGGGTCTCTTTCAGCATTATTTTACATTGTGTAAGATTGCCTGGACTCCTGGATACCTTTAGTAAAGATACCCAAAGACTCAGACAATCTTTCACAAAAAAAATTATTTTTGCGTTATGTGGCTGCATCTTTCTTGCGGCAACGCGATACCGAGGAATTAACTTCCCAGTCATCGGGACTCACAAAAAAAATGCCACCACTACTCAAAATCTTTAAAAATGAAAAATGGAAAAAAAAATTGTAAAAATGTTGAAAATTAAATAGACAAAATAAAATTGAAATTAATGTAGAAAAAAAAAATCTGTTAATAAAAAAAAATGAATTGGCTCAAAAAAAAATCAATTAGCCACTCTATCTAAAAAGATAGAGGGCTCCACGTTGCGGGCGCCATTTTGTAACCAACTACTTTTGCCATCGGTTCTGTATGCCGGAAAGATACCCCTTTGGCTAGCTCGGCCATGGGTTCTTGAACCTTGAGTTGATTACAAAAAAAAATATTTATTTCCGGCCTAAGCGTCAACGGTCTTGTTTGACGAGCGAGAAAATCGCCTCAACCCACCCTTCCTTGGTTGTCTCCCTCGCTAGGACAACCCCTTTTCCAGGCTTCTTCAAAATGTCATCTTTTCACTCTCTCCGCATCGTCCTTCTCATCCTCTTTTTAATAAAAGAATTTAGTTCACCATGATTTTTTATAATTTATTTCAATAATAATCTAAATATAAGTTGGTTTTGATTGACTTCATTATTAACTTTAATACTACAAATTTTATTTAAATTAAATTTACGATGATAAAAAGATAAAAAAATTAAATGCTCTAATGGCAGCTTTGCGGTATTTATTTCAAACTTTTATCAAAAAGAATCTTAACCACGTCTTCGATTTATTAACAAAAAGTTGGGATATACAATCCTCTTTTGTCGTATTTAAGAAGTTAACTTAGCACTTTATTCCCCACTCGTTACCACACTCGCGAACAAATATTTGTGTGTATATATATTAATATATAGGTATATTTGTATATATAAAAATTGAAACTACCAGCAACAAAATAAACTCACCCTTGTCCTTCCGTCCGTAGTGGCCACTGCTGCAGGAGAATAAGGAGGTATCACTTTTTCCTTTTTTTTATGCACGCTTTTCTGTGCCTTTGTTTAATATGCACACGATATATATATATATATAAGTACTATTTATTCATTCGCGAAATTAATCATACCACACGGTTCGCGTAATTAAAAAAATTTTTGTTGAAAATTTTTGAATTCGACCGACACATTCACCACTTTGAGGTACAATTTAAAAAAATCAAAGTATTATAAAAAAAATGATAAAAAAGAAATAAAAAAATTTAATTCTAATCAAAAAAACGAAATAAAAAAAATTAATTTTAAAGTATTCAAACTGTGAGCCTTTAACGGCCGTTTTACACTTAGCGGAGCCTCGGCACCCACGGCTACCGGTTTGCTTCGATTCCCGCTGCTCTGCAACCGCTTTGCTGTATCTGGTCTATGCAAACTAGCTTCTTTTTGTTCTTTAGGTATTTCTGGATTTTTTTAGTCCAGACAGGGAACTGGGAACAATCCTCCTGTCTATGAACTTAATTTCCTGAATTTTTACGACAAAAAAAATAATTTTAAATCATCTATATTTAGCTATATATATATTTATATACATATATGTATATGTAAATTCAAAAACTATATATCTTCATTTTCTTCACTCAACCATTACCTCTTTTGACTCTGAATTCCACCTTCTTTTCCTGTTTCTGCGAGTTCTTTTTTATTGATTGTTCTTCGCAGATATATTTCCTTTTTATTTTTATGTGACCGTAAAAAACAATTTGAATAGTTACAAGGGTAGGTATCAGTTTGCTTATTTAAAACAAAAGGCCTTTGTTTTGCGGCTGGTCGATTTGAAAAGAAAGAGATTTGAATATTCTTTTTCTTTTCAACCGACACTTTACCCATCAACATTTTGCAAATAACATTCAGCCAACCAGCTATAATTAATTCTCTCTGGATACATTGATGCTATATCATCCCCATTCTCCCCAAAGCAATCTCACTCTTTTAAATCACTGAGATTTCTCTTTTTAATGTCCCAAGTCCCAAGTCCCTATTCTCTAAACCCATCCTTGATTCAATTATCGACCTACGTTACCGACTCGCAATATCGTAACCTTGATCTCGTTTAATGTCATTTTGACAAGTCTGAATTAAAACAAAATCATTTTTTTGTTTGTTATCGTCGGTCGTCGTCGTCGCGTCGTTCCCTTTAATAATTATCTCGTCGTCTTTTTTTGTGTTTAATAAATAAATAAATTCGAAATGTAACAAGAGGAATGCTTCTGGTGGAATGAAGCCGCTCAAGCGTGCACTCTCAAAATACTCGTCGTTCGGATAGAACGCCCTGAAAATTAAATTGTTGGTCGAAGACATAGCTCTTGCAATGTGACCTCGAACGAGTTTTATCACGAAATTGTCAATTCTGTTAAGCGAAGGCTCCTCTGGCCCTGGTCAGAACAGCATTTATATGTCTGTCGAAATACAAATACTGATCTAACCACATACCGAGGTACTTCACTACACTTTTGCTCGCTAATCGCTGCCCGTGAAGATCAACGATGACCATCTTGCACCAATTCTTGTACGTGTCCCTCGTGGCCCTAGCCAACGGAGTCCGGAACAGAATTGTCTCCGACTTCTGGACATTTATTTTCAGTTTCCAGTCGTTGCAATATCGCTGAATCTTGTCGAAATCACGCTGCAAGAGAATTCTAATAACCTCAACCTTTCGGGCCGTTCTGTACGCAATTAGATCGTCGGCGTACGCAATTGCCTTTGTAAGACTACCTATCAGATCGCTGGTGTAAATGCTGAAGAGAAGCGGCGAATTCACCGCTCCCTGTTGAAGACCATTTTTAATTAAGAATGTTGTAGTAGAAGTTACATTGCCACTTTTGACAACAAACTTTCTACCGTTAAGCATATCATAAAGTATATACAACAATGGTTTGCTTATGCCAAGCCTGCTCAGTTTTGGGTAAAGACCCTCTAACCATACGGTGTCAAAGGCCTTTTCCAAATCAACCAGAACAGCACCTGTGCGTTATTGTTTTGATTTATTCCATTGGATATCAGAAACGAGTTTAGACGCAGCATGACTTGTGTCATGACCCGCCTTGAAGCCGAACTGTTTATCCGGAATTATTTTGTTGTCCGCAGCCCACTTAGTCAAAGCCCTATTGATGATCTTTTCGAAAACTTTGCTGATGCTCGGAAGAAGACTTATCGACCGAAGATTTGACGGGTTGGAGTTGTCCTTTCCCTTTTTCGGGAGAGGATGAACCACAGCGGTCTTCCAATGCACTGGATAATATGCATTATTCAGTGCATTATTGAAGAGTGTGGTGTAAATGTCAATTGCCTCAGCGGTAAATGTCTTAGTACAACGTTGGATATACCATCGAGACCTGCTGACTTTTAGTTTTTTATTGAGTTGAAGATGAGCTGAAGCTCAACCTTCGTCACTAACAAGGGACTTGCTCCCGTTTGCTCGGCGATTATGGCATTTGCCAAGGAATCGTCATTGAACCGCATGAAATCGCGGTTCTCAGATCGCCATTGTGTCATATCATTTCGAAGGTAATAGTGATTAAGTAGGGCTCTGTTTTCCAGGTCGTGGTTGGGCGAATGCTAACATTTACCTTGTACACTTGCTGGAAAGCAGCTCCCACTGCCTCCACTTTTTCCTTCGGATCTTCAGTAATAAAAAAGTCATCGTCAAAGATGGCTTCTTCTGGATCTATTTGCGCTGCCCTGAGTACGTCTCTGTTCTCTTCAGTTCTTTGGAGTTTCAGACACGGAAGGTCATTATCGTTCTTTTTCCTGAATATCTTGTTGATTTTAGGGAACATACTAGGATCACTGGAATTAACTGACCGGATCTTGCGGTCTCAGTACTTGTTAATTGATAACCTGTAGCTCTCCTTAATCAACGGATTGATATTTTTTATTGACGACTTCAGTGTCCGAACCTTCAAGTCGTGTGCAGTGCCGTCGAGAGGAATTCCGGGCCCGGGAGGGAAAAATCTTTACAAATATTTACCATTTTTTTAAAGTTCATGCCTACTGATATGGTACGTTCTAATTTCAATTACGAATAGCATGAAATTGGTTCGAATTAACGAAAATAATAATTTTTTGTTTGCAAAATGAACCGAAAACAGAATCATACATTCAATTCGATATTGCCAACGACATGTTAGTAACTGATAATACGGTCGATTAACTATTAAAAAAAGTAGCATGAAGATCTATTACCTGCTATGAAAATAAAATAGAGCGAAGTAAAAGTATTTGAAATTTGTCTTTAAAAAAAAAAACTAAGTATTTTAAAAGTTTTACATAAATTACTCCTTATTGTTTTTCTTTATATTAAAATATTATTACAATGTTTTATTAGAGTGAGTTTGCATTCAATGAAATATTTTCTTTTGGCAAAGGTTCTTCGATGCATAGTGTAGCAAGTCTGGAAACACGATCTTGTGATGAGCACGAACGATGAAACTTCTTTGTTCTGGCAAGGACGCTAAATGAACGTTCGGCACTAGCTACGGTTACAGGTATGGTGGAACACAGAAACAGAAAAAGAAATGTTGGGGAAAATCGTCTCCAAGTTCTGGGAATAAATAGCATTGAGCAAACTCAATGGCGGAAGTGCTGCTTTAAAATTGGCTTCATAAATGTGTGATGAATTATTTCTTCTTTCAACTCTTGAGACACATGCAAGTTATACTTTTGGATGAACCTTGTAGCGGAGTTTTTAATCTCAAGTTCGTCCATTGTTGAAAACTGTCATAAAAATGAAAATGTAGCATTCAAATTTTTCAACGTATCGAACCGACGAGAAATTCCACATATAATTGAATCAACTATGACGTAAAAGGTGTTTCTCTTGAAATTTATTTCTTCGTCTGTTTCAATTTGCTTTCCAGCTCCTCGGTTTTCTTCAAAATGTCTCTTTAATTGCCTTTTTCGGTTCGATGGGAACGGTTCTGGAACATCCCCCAATCCAGTAGCAACTGCTTTGCATTTAGATAAAAATTGATCTCATCCGTTTCGAATAATGTTCAAATCGAAGATCAAGTTGTCGAGATCTCCAATTTCAACGTCAATAGTACTGTTTCTGGCTCGAAGAAGGAAAGTTCTTTCATTTATAGCGCTAAGAACCTTGCACCAAATCGAAGACATCAGGACGCATTCAAATTTGTGCATATATTTTAAAACGCCATTTACATCTCTTCGAGCTTCAGCAGTTAAATTAATATCACTTAAGGCTTCTAATGATGTTCTAAGGTTTTTCAGATGATTTGCAAATGGTTTTAGTGCCTCAATTCTAGCTGACCATCTTGTATCGGAAAGTTTGTGAAGGGATCCGGGCACATTTTTCTTAAGAATTTCCCAACGTTGAGCACTGCTGCTAAACAAGTTGAAACACTTTTAAACAACACCAAAAAATGTGATTGCCGCAGTACAACACCCCGCTTAATCGACTACACGCAAGTTAAGGCTGTGAGCTGCACATGGTGAGTACACGGCATTCGAAGTTTTGTTTAAAATATGACTTTGTGCACCATAATACTGTCCTTTCATATTGCTTCCATTGTCATAGCCTTGTGCACAACAGTCTTCTAAAGGGATTGCGTTCTTTGCCAATGTTTCGCCGATCAAATCAGCTATTGCGGTGCTAGTTTTTTTGTTGCAATCGACAAATTCCAAAAACCGTTCTTGAATGGTGAACACATTTTCTTCCAAGCCAGATATCGCAAAATAAATGTGTTTTGTTCCACATGACTAGAATCGGGTGTTGCATCGACAATTATAGCGAAATATTTGGCGTTTTCTCTCTCCTTTAAAATAGCTGAATTCACATGTTGGGCACAAATTTTAATGAACTCATTTTGAATCTCAACGGAAAGGTAGTGGACTTGAAAACGTTTGTGCTCTTATTGTGAAATTCTTACTTTTTCAAAGTCCTCCTGACGTAAGGGGTCATAATGACTAATTAATTCCAAAATGCCCAAAAAATGTCCATTATTATTAGTCCCCTTTCGCCAAGGAAGAAAATGGTGTCCAATATTCTATATAGAATTTCTTGTTTTTTTTGTATGGCTGGTCCCCCGAAACCGAATCAAAAATTTCGTTCCCAGCAGAAACAAAAATAGAAGAAAAGAAACTTTATAAAAACAGAAACCAAAATAAATATTTGTGTTTTGTTTTAAGTTGCCAGGCCCCTTATTTTGATTTTAAAAATTTTCAAAATTAAATAAATTTGAAATTTACGTTAAATTAAGTAAGAAAAGCGAAACAATTTATTATAACTTTCTTTCAATAGTTCAGAGTTGCCCAATTTTTCATTAAATATAAACAAAACTGTACGCCAATAATAATCAGGGGCCCAGAACGGCAAGCTTGTGACTGAAAGATTGGTAGATAACATGCAACCAGGGGCCCGATTGCGAAAGCATGAATGATTTTAAATTTTCGGGCCCCTAAAAGTCCCGTTCTTTGTATTTTGGTATTGTCCGTTCCATCGTTTGTTTTATTGTTTTGTCCATCTGTTGTAAATGTTGGTCAATTTCTGTATTTGTCAGGTTTCTGTTGTTTGGTGGGGCTATGTCACTCGAACGAAGTTCTCTCGCTAAGGCGTTGGTGAAACGAGGCCAGCGCATCTTACTGTAATTGTAAGAGTGCGTTGCAACGTATTCCTCCAACTCCACGCGTTCGTTCGGAATCTGCATTACAGCAGCCAGTCCGCAGTGATCACTGTCGTACTCGACTGTCTGTAAGCAGTTTCGAGGGTGATTACCCACTTTGTCTGTAAACATTCATATACATATGCATGTAAATGGTTCAAAGTGCGGGTAAACGGAAGTGCTCATAAAGAAGAAAAGAAAAAAGATATAGCTTCAAATTAAAAGGGGGGTTTTAACAAAAGGGGAGTTGTAATTTTAAAGAGAAGTAGCAAGCAAAAGAGATTTTGAAGATCCGAATTTTTAAATAAATCGAAGACGATTCTTATCAAATCAAATAGATTTTGGCGTATGATTACCACAAACTGTTAAATTTTTTTGTTGAGATAAATAATTTTTTTTTAATTTAAATTAAATTTTCATTACATATATGCATCTTGTAAATTAAAATAAAAGCATTTATTATATAATATACTAATAAAACATTTTGTAATTTTTTTAAACGAATATAATGGAATTTTTATGAAGTTTAAAACGATAAAGATGATGGTATACATTTTTTTAACATAAAAGGGTGAGAGATTGAAGGGGAAAATGGAAAAGAAAGGGCAGGGAGAAGAAGCCATATAATGGGGTTGTTTTTAGCGAGGAAGACAATCAGGTAGGGAGGGTCAAGCAAAATGTCTCGCGCATCACTACCACCGGGATGCTAGACTGGCTTCAGTTATTTTTTTTTGTGAGAAGTCCAGGGTCAAAGAACCTTTGCAACCGCTGAGCTACGGGTTCAATTATGCCAGTCAAGACCCCACACAGGCAAAGCGGCTCGTTACATAGTCTTAGTTATTATCTATTTTTTCAAAAACTAGAAGACATAGAACCATGTGGTTTTTTGTGTTCGATTCACAATTGATATTTACATGGTACACATATAAGTAAATTTACAATTGCACAACTTTGAAAACAATGGGTTTAAACTTTTTTCACGTTTTTTTTTAAATCAAAATTTGGACTTTGAATGCAAATTTTTAAAAAACCATTGGCATGAGTAATTTAATTTTTATGCAGAACAAACTTCTGGCTTTCAAATGCAGTAAAGTACTTTATTGTAAGTGTTGCTATTGTTTTCTAATATTTTTTTTAAGGTGTTCTTTGTATATGCTGTCATCAAAAAAGGACATTGAACAACGACGTCTTGGACAAAACGTCAACATGGAAAGCTATAACTTCGAGGTAGTTAAGGACTTTGTCTACCTAGGCACCGCTATAAACACAGACAACGACACCAGCGCTGAAATCAAACGAAGAATAACTCTTGCAAATCGCTGCTTCTTTGGACTTAGAAGGCAATTGAGAAGTAAAGTCCTCTCTCGAGCATCTAAAATCACCATCTATAAGACACTCATCATCCCGGTTCTCATTTAAGGCGCTGAGGCCTGGACCCTCTCAAAGAAAGATGAGAACGTCTTAGGATGCTTCGAGAGAAAAATTCTTCGGGTGATTTTTGGTCCCGTACGTATAGATGGAGAATGGAGGAGAAGATATAACGGCGAACTGTACGGGCTGTACAGAGACACTGACCTAGTTAGCAGAATTAAAGTCCAACGGCTTAGATGGCTGGGTCATGTAGAGCGAATGGACATCAACGCTCCAGCCCGGAAGATCTTCGAATCCAATCCCGAGGTACGGCGCAGTAGAGGAAGACATCGACTCAGGTGGCGCACTCAGGTGGGTGAAGACCTCAACCAACTTGGCGTGCGAAACTGGAGACAGCTAGCTAGGGACCGAGCTGGCTGGAGACGCATGCTGGTTGAGGCCCAGGTCCGCCCCGGACTGTAGCGCCACCTTTAGTGAGTAAGTAAGTAAGTTCTTTGTATAAAAGTGTTTTAATAAACTTGTTCTTCTTATTTTAAGAACTCAAATCCACTGTTATTCATTAAATCGCAAATAAATGAAATCGATCAATGTAATTATTTTCTCAAAATTTAATATATTTGTTCTAGATTCCACCATTCGTTCTCGCGATTATTATATTGGTACTCTCATTTCCAAGTTTAATAAATGTGTACTATCATTGCCAAAAGATTTTCTTAGTGCAACTGTAAAATCAGATTGTTGAACGTCGTATTGCTTTTAATCGCATTAAGCTCACAATGAACGAACTTATTTTAAAGAAAGTTCTAATAAAAATTGAAGCCGAAGGATTTATATACCATCCAAATATATTTTCAATGTTTGCTTTTATTATGGTCTTTACAAACTAATTAAAATTCTTGCTAAGGAACCAGTACAAGTTTTAAGTCAAGTTCAAAAGGGCGAAGAAACTAAGAGTCAGGCGGGAGTATGAAAATAAGAAAAACAAATTTTGAAGGTATTAGGTGAAAAAGAAGAGAGAAGTCATATCCGATACCAAAAATTCTTTCTTAAAATTTTTAATTCATTAATAATTGTTTGCTTACATTCACTAGCATGAAATATTTTCATATGTTTTTTTCCGTTTTAATTAACAGTTATAATTCACCTGGGAAAATAAAATCTTAATCAACCTGAATATAATGCTGTGTTTTGCTTGAGTTAGAAAAACAAAATCTCGCGAATTTAAATTATTTTCGAGATTTTGTCTTTCAAGATTTTCATTCTAGATATATTTTCGAGATTTTTGCCATTTGTGTTATGTTATGATCCACTGTAACCACGCACAAAGTACAACCAATGTCTTTTGAATGATTCTCAGGAAGATAGAAATATTTGAAATTAATTTTTAATCAATCAATTAAATTTCTACATATTATTTTTGGCAAACTTTGTTTTTCCATTTTGTTTTACCTAAAAAAATATTTTTTGTGTTATGTTTTGACTATGTAGCCTTTTTATTAGTAATAACGCAAAATTCTTAAAACTAGAAAAAGATTATGTTATGTTTTGTGTGGATGAGAATGCAAAAAATGGAATGTCCCGTGATATTGTCCCGCCAGAATCTCTCGCTTCAGAAAGACAATCTCCGTCCAAGGCCGGCACCTGAGGCCGCCGTCATTCACATTGTCAGGGACGTCGTACCTTTAGGGTGGTAACACCTCCCCTTTTAGCTGGTGTTGAGGGAGGAGAATATCTCTTTGGTGCTCTACGCTTTCTATTCGATCGTCTCTGGATAGACGGCGGAGTGCTGATTGCTTCTCGCTGATCCGAACCACTTGGATTGTTGTCCCCAAGCTCCCAATAAAGTCTTCTGCTATGTTGTGGAAACTCCTCTGAGGCAACTGCTACAGGCTGTGAACTTTGGCTGGCGGCTATCTCCGGACTTTGGAGTTCTGGAATTGGTTTCATGTTGAAATCTTGCAAAAGCGTTGAAAGATGTATTTGCGCTGTTGGTGTCGATGACGTCTGTGTGGATGATCTCGGTCTAATTTGATTTGTGTGAGACCGCACTAATCTATCTCTTGTGTTGACGCGAACATTATAGTTGACTGCTCCAACTCTCTCCAGTATTTCACCTGGAATCCACCTGCTTTTGTTTGAGTAATACAGCTTGACGAAAACTGCATCTCCTACAGCGAATGATCTGTGCTTTGCTCCATACTGTCGATTGAAACTCTGGTTTTTTTTTTCAGTTTTGATGACTGGCTGGTTCAACTTTGGTTGAATTAGAAGATCCAACGATGTTCTGATTTTTCTGTTATACATTGCTTCAGCTGGTGACGTACTGTTCGGCGTGTTGCGGTTTGGAGTTGTCCTGTACATGAATAAGAACTGTTGAAGAGCTTCCTGCATGGTTACCTCCCCTTTAAGTTTTTGAAGAGATCGTTTGAGCGTGTCGACAAATCTTTCGGCTTGCCCGTTCGATTGGGGGTGAAACGGTGCAGTTTTCATGTGAAGAATACCTGCTGACTCACAGAAATGTTTAAACTGGTGGCTGCAAAACTGAGTTCCATTATCCGATACCAAGGTTTTCGGATATCCATGTCTGGAAAAAATTTCTCGCAAGATGTTGATTGTAGCTGTAGAGGTTGTAGATGACGTTTCTATGATTTCAGGCCATTTGGAATGAGCGTGTATTACTACCAAGTAATATACATTCTAAATTGGGCCTGCGTAATCAATATGAATACGTTGCCAGGGCTCCGTTTCGAGAGGCCATGACTGAAGTGTTGTTTTTATTGGTGACTTTGCTGCTGATTGACAGCTCGAGCATTCCTTCACAAAATTTTCGATATCTTTATCAATCTGTGGCCAGTAAATGTAGCCTCTAGCTATCGCCTTCATGTTTTGGATACCTGGATGGCCTCTGTGTACTTGGCGAAGTATTTTGGTACGGTAACATTCGGGAATAACTAGTCTATCTCCAAACATGATGCAGTTATTAACGAGTGTCAATGCTTCCCGTCTATTAAAGTACTGAAGCTCGGTTGAAGATAGATTGTTTTTGTTTGGCCACTTTGATTTGATGAAGTTAGCTATTCGATTCAGTTCTGAATTGTTCAACGTAGCTTTTTGTACCATGTCGAATGTAAGTGGTAGTAGCTGAATGGTGTGTTTCAAATCAGCGCAAGCTTCTTCTTCCACAGTGGTAGTAGCTATGACGTACTCTTCAGAATTGGGCCTTGGATGTTGGCTTATCAAACGTGACAAAATGTCCGCGTTTCCGAAGTCACTAGTGGAAATGAATTGAATCGAAAAATCATACCTTAGCAAAGTAATCGCCCACCGCTGCAACCTGTTGGCAGTATACACTGGAACTCCCTTCTTTGAGCCAAAAATTGACAGAAAAGGTTTGTGGTCTGTCTGAAGGGCGAAGTGACGTCCAAGTAACATAGAGTGAAACTTCTTCACTGCAAATGTAAGAGCGAGACCTTCTTTTTCTACCTGGCTGTAGTTCTGTTCTGTTGATGTGAGTGTCTGGGATGCATGATGAACAGGTTTGATGGTTTGATGGAAATACATGCTCCGATTCCAATGTTAGATGCGTCCGCTGCAACGATGATTGGTAGTTGTGGATCCTAATGCGCTAGACCCAGGTCTGACGAAAGGATGTTCTTGAAGTTTGTAAAAGCATCTTGACATGCTTTTGTCCATACCCATTTGCTGTCTTTTTTCAGTAGCGCGTGCAACGGGCCACTTAATTTACTGATGCCGGGTATAAACTTGCCATAATAGTTTATGGCCCCCAAGAAAGACCTCAACTGTGACACATTTTGTGGTGGTGGCATCGAGACAATGGCGGCAGACTTATCTGGGTCCGGTTTGAGTCCAGTAGAGGTGATGACATGACCCAAATATTTGAGTGAGGTCTGGAAAAATGAAGATTTTTCTATTTTTATATGAAACCCATACTCACGTAGTCTGGTAAGAACTGCCTTCAGTCTCTGAATGTGTTCTTCCACAGTTTTCCCGGATACCAGAAGATCATCAATAAACGCTGAGACTCCTTCAAGCTGACAAAGCATTGTATCCATGACTTGTTGGAAACTTCCTGGTGCTGCTTTGACACCAGGAGGAAGTCTGTTGAACTTGTACAGGCCTCTGTGGGTGTTGATTGTGAGGAACTGCTTGCTTTCTTCTTCGACTTCAACTTGAAGGCATGCGTCCGACAAGTCAATGTGTGTGAAAAACTTGCCATCAGCATGTTTCACGAAAATGTCTTCAGGAAGTGGAAGTGGATGTTGGTGGGGCTGAAGAGCATCATTCAAGCCTGTTGAGTAGTCGGGGCATATCCTTACATTGCCATTGGCTTTACGAACGGCAACTATGGGTGCTGCCCACTCCGAAAAATCTATCGGCGTTATAACACCCAATCGTTCCAGTCGGTCCAATTCTTCTTCGACTTGCTGAAGTGCTGCATACGGAACTGGTCGTTTCGCACGATATATTGGTGTAGCATTCTCTCTCAGGTATAATTTTGGCCTGAATTTAGTGCAATGACCCAGGGCTTCAGTGAAAATGTCTGCAAATTCTTTTTTTATCTTCTGTATATGAACGTCTACAGAAATTGTTGATGTTAAACGGAGTATTTTGGATATGTTACTGTTATGTATTTTACAGTGGTTAGATTCATACCTTTCTGATAGAAAACAAGCTGTTAAAATAGATGATTGTGTTTCAAATCTTATAGACGTGGTGTCGGGTCTTCCACAAGGCAGTCATTTGGGTCCACTTCTTTTTATAATCTTTATAAATGATTTACCTTCTGTTTTTAAATTTTGTAACTGCTTGATGTACGCCGATGATGTGAAAGTGTTCACAGCAACATCTTCTCTTGAAGATTGCTTTTTAATGCAGTTGGATATAAACAATTTTCTTAAATGGTGCGACTACAATCATCTTCAGCTGAATTACTCGAAGTGTAAAATTTTTAGTGTATCTAAGTCTTCATCCCTTATTGACTTTGAATATAAATTCTATGATGTTAGTCTTCTGAGGGTAATCGAAGTAAATGATCTTGGGGTGATTTTTGATTCAAAGATTGACTTTAGATCTCATGTTGATTACATCGTTTCTAAAGGTAATTCACTTTTAGGTTTCTTGAAGCGGAACTCCAAAGATTTTAAGGATGCCTATACTTTGAAGACCTTATTTATGTCTATAGTTCTACCTGTTTTAGAATATTGTTGTATCGTCTGGTCTCCTTTTTATGAAAATAATATTTTGAGAATCGAAAGAGTTCAGAAAAGATTCACTCTTTATGCACTTCGAAAACTTAACTGGGTTGGATCTTTACCAGATTATAAATCAAGGTGCGCTCTTATTGCCTTAAAAACGCTTAAATGTCGGAGACAAGTCCAAAGTGTTTTGTTCATTAAAGACATTATTGATAACAGAATAACTTCTATTGATTTGCTTTCATTAATTCCATTCCATGTTCCATCACGAGTTTTTCGCAACATAAATGAATTATTTTATCCTCCTCTTCATAGAACTAATTATGGTCTAAATGAACCAATAACGCGTTCTCTGTATCTATTTAATATGGTTTATAATGAAATTGACCTTTGTATGAATAGAGATTGTTTTAAGAAAAAAATTCTTGAAATATGTAATTGATTAATTATTTAATTAAATTTAATCTAAAATTCCTTGTAAATATGTATATATATTATTAGCTTTATTATTTTGTAGTAATTTTGTAATCAGCAGATCTTCGATCAATTGATGAAATAAATAAATAAATGAATGGCTGATCCCATAGATGAAATTCGTCTATCCAATTTATTCCAAAAAGATTTAAATTTGGAAGGTCAGCTACACGACAAGACAGTTTTGCTGTTTTATCACCCAGTTTAACATCTGCAATGAAAGAACCAAGCATGGTAATTATTCTACCCTGAGCATCAATTACCGATTCTGAGTTGTTGTCTAAAAAGAGCTTAGGGCTCCCCAACTGCTCCCAATTATTTTTCGATAGAATTGTGACGTCAGCTCCAGTGTCTAATTGAAGATTGAGTGCTAATCCATTTATATGAACTTCTATAAATTTGCGATTTGCTTTTTGAAGTGTGTTGACTGCAACTACATTTGATTTTCGTTGTCTTTTGTTGGATTTGCCTTTGCGTCTTGATGATTGTTTATTGGTGTTTGCTTTGGCAAAGCAAGAACAGTAACCCTCTTTGTGACCAGTACGCTTGCATGATGAGCATTGGTGGTTCTTGAATGAGCAGTCTGCAGCAAAATGCATACCACCACATCCCCAGCATGGTGTACGCGGCAATGTCTTGATAGATGTGGAACTGCCTGATGCGGGATGACTGATGGGTGGAACATTGTTGTTCTGCTGTTTCTTTCTGCCATAAGAAACTGCTTTTGCTTTGAGTGGTGCAGTTTCGAGCAATTGAGAATCTTGCTTGAGTGTTGCAATTCTCTGACATTCCAATAGCAAGTTCGAAAGCGTAATTTTTGTTTCGTCTCCTGATTGCAGCAATGCAAGTAATCTTGTTCTGACATCTGAGTCACATGAAGCATGCAACCCTTTGACAAAAATTAAGCACTTAAATTGCTCACTTGTCAGCTTCCCAAGTTGAAACTGCTCACAGCTCTTATTGACTCTACTAGTGTAAGCTGTGTAGTCTTCACAACTGCTTTTTGTGATTTGTAAGCAGTGGAAGCGCGTGTTAAAGATCGACTCCGATTGTCCAAATATTTTGCTAAGTTTTTCGATTGTAGTACTAAAATCGAAATTAGCAGGTGTATTGGGTAAAATTAAATTTACATACCGGGAGTACTCTGATGCACCCAACTTTCTTAAAAGTAGTCGAACTTTAGCATCCTCTGTTAACGATTTGCATCTTCTTCAAACGTGGTCGCGAAACGTTCGAACCACTGTGCAAATGTGACTCCGTTCTCTTCATCGTAATGAAAATCTTGGATGTTTTTTGCTAGCACCTCCATCGTATATTCTGCGGTCGATCTTTCCTTCTTCATATTAAACATATTCTCCGAGAGGCGCTCCATGAGGGCAGATTGATTAGTCATCATAACCTGGAAGAACTATATGAAATCTTGAGGAATCTGCAGCAGTGGTGGTGGCATCTGGAGGTTAGGTTGAAGTGGAATTTGTGGCGCAACTTGTTGTGGAGGTGGCTGCTGTTGCTGAAGACGTTGTTGCATAGGAGGCTGTTGCTGTAACTGCTGCTGTTGTTGTGGTGGAAGCTGGTTTGGAGGAGGCTGATGTGGCCGTTGATTTGAGTCTGGCATGATGGTTCTTAAATTTTATTCAACGAATCCTCGTCGCCACTGTTATGTTTTGACTATGTAGGCTTTTTATTATTAATAACGCAAAATTCTTAAAACTAGAAAAAGATTATGTTATGTTTTGTGTGGATGAGAATGCAAAAAATGGAATGTCCCGTGATATTGTCCCGCCAGAATCTCTCGCTTCAGAAAGACAATCTCCGTCCAGGGCCGGCACCTGAGGCCGCCGTCATTCACATTATCAGGGACGTCGTACCTTTAGGGTGGTAACATTTTGTTATCATAAAAATAAGACATAATATGTATTTACTTACGAAAGAATTCTATAGGCGTTAATTAAATTTAAAATGGGAAATAAACCAATTCTTCATAATTGGATAAGGAAATATATCAATACATCTTATTTATAAACATTTTCAGAAACATTAAGGTTACTAGTTCATTTGGGTGAGTTATTGCCAACGATAGTCATTCTACCCTAGAAAGACGGTTCTTACGAAATCTATCCATTATAATTTATGTTGTAAAATTCTTCAAATGTTCAATAATACAATGATTGTTAATAAGATCTATTTAGATATGATTACCTTCTCATTAAGACACTCAACCAAGTTCTCGATGTATCCATTAATTTCCTGATAGAAGCGATATTTTGCTGCAGCAGTTGGAGCTTTTTGTGAACAGTTTATTTCATTCACTCTTAAAGCCTTCATTTCTGTTGATATTCTATTGATATTTAATTTATGGCTTCTATTAAGTTCCTTTATTTTCATTAATCTAAACAAATAAAACTGTATTCAGTCAAAGTAGCAAATCCATTTAAAATACATTCTTAACCTTGTTTGTATTGAAGCTGTGATTTCTGGGGGTGTTCTTAACGCGGATATATTTTTATCATTATCAATATTTGAACTTAATTGAAGTGATTTGTCAAATGAGTTCAATGTATAGGCCTCATCTAAAAGCGTAATAGTTGACTGTGGTGAAGTAGACTCTAACTGAGTGTTTGATGACTTTATTATAAATTTGGATATGACTGCACCATGTTGTGCTGTTAAGAGCTGCAGCAAAATTAGCTGAAGAAATTCAAACAGTTAAAACTTAAATAAAAAAATGTGTACCTGTGCTCCTGTTACACCTTTTCGAATTTGTTGGTTCTCCCATTCATTGGTATCATGATCCGAATCATCATCGGAATCTACGGAAAAATTTCGTATAGCGAATATAACATTTTCTTTTTTATATAATATTTTATTGCAAGAAAATAAACGCAGCCTGTATGATAGTTGACAACGTCCTTCAACACAATCATCGATACATACAATAATTCTCAACAGAATAAAATTTTTCACGCCGTTCTTCGAGCTCTCTTTTCCCAGTAACCGCATTCATATTAATACGTTCTTCTTCACCAGAATTTTCAACTTCATCTTCATCTTCTCTATTGATTTGTTTTGCCTTTTTATTTTCTTCATTATTAGGATCTTCTACTGGAATAACAACGCCTAGAAATAAATCGAAAAAGAAGATTTGAATTAAACAATTGATAAAGAAATCGCCTGCTAACGGTTT